>JAQPZY010001671.1:6447500-6562500 GCA_029931535.1 Margaritifera margaritifera
CCTCAAGCCAGACTCACACAGGTGTTTGATTCGCTCGGTAGTGACGGCATCTCAGCGCCTTTTTTTTTTTTTTTTTTTTTTCGGTGTGTGCAATGCTTGGTTTTGTACATTGTTTGGAACTTTACTTTTAATTCGCACTATATAACCAATATTGTGCCAAGGTGCCTTTAAATGCTAATACATGCAGATATATCTTCGCATTCTTAACTTTTGGAAGCACGTTAGAAACTCACTTCACTCTTCATGTTTGCATTTGTTTGGGTGGGTTTACCTTCTCAGGGTTTTCTTGCAATTCTTGGTTTTTACATTTTTGGAACTTTACTTTTAAATTTGCACCACAGAGCCATTATTGTGCTGAGGTGCCATTACACGGTAATACATACATATATACATACATACATACATACATACATACATACATACATACATACATACATACATACATACATACATACATACATACATACATACATACATACATACATACATACATACATACATACATACATACATACATACATACATACATACATACATACATACATACATACATACATACATACATACATACATACATACATATTATATCATTCTTATTTTTGGAAGCACGTAAATGTTAAGCCTTGGATTATAACCGTAGAATAAATGTTATCCCTGACTAAATATGGGGTAGTCATACATCGGCATTATTCCCTTATCGTGTTTCGTTTCCTTTGTTTCAGTCAGTTAAATAGGTCACGTGCGGACAAGATAAAGGCAAAAAAGTGTTCATGCCAATTGAAATACCACGTTTACCAAAATGTAAATGGTTCAAAATTTAGTTTTCTGCTTTTATAAAGATGTATTAGGACTTACATTTTTTAAATTTTGGTTTCAATAGCACAACAGTAGGTAAATCAATAGTTTCTTTACGTTTTTGTGTTTGTAGGTGTTTGTTGTTTTTGGTCTTGTCCACCTTAAAAAAGGGATCCATGGAGCTTGAAAGCGCTTAACCAGTTTCTCAGACTTGCTGCACCGTGCTTTGTCATGTTTGTTTCCTCTATAAGTTTCTCTATGACAAAACAATTTCTCAAAGATCCGGTGCATTTAGAAAGATTATTATTTGCTACATAATATGTGGATGTACGTGTATGGATGTGTGTTTTATATACGTATGTGTAAGATGGACTTTGATTGATGTGTGTTTTATATACGTATGTGTAAGATGGACTTTGATTGATGTGTATTTTATGTACGTATGTGTGAGATGGACTTTGATTGATGTGTATTTTATGTACGTATGTGTAAGATGGACTTTGATTGATGTGTATTTTATGTACGTATGTGTGAGATGGACTTTGATTGATGTGTGTTTTATGTACGTATGTGTGAGATGGACTTTGATTGATGTGTGTTTTATGTACGTATGTGTGAGATGGACTTTGATTGATGTGTGTTTTGTGTACGTATGTGTGAGATGGACTTTGATTGATGTGTGTTTTATGTACGTATGTGTGAGATGGACTTTGATTGATGTGTATTTTATGTACGTATGTGTGAGATGGACTTTGATTGATGTGTATTTTATGTACGTATGTGTGAGATGGACTTTGATTGATGTGTGTTTTATGTACGTATGTGTGAGATGGACTTTGATTGATGTGTGTTTTATGTACGTATGTGTGAGATGGACTTTGATTGATGTGTGTTTTATATACGTACATGTGAGATGGACTTTGATTGATGTGTATTTTATGTACGTATTTGTGAGATGGACTTTGATTGATGTGTGTTTTATGTACGTATGTGTGAGGGACTTTGATTGATGTGTGTTTTATGTACGTATGTGTGAGATTGACTTTGATTGATGTGTGTTTTATGTACGTATGTGTATGTATGTGATTTAGTGCGAATGTGTATTCAGTAGATGTCTTTTTAATATTTGCTAAATCAGACACTCGATGCGAAGGTTTTCTACAAAAATATTAAGTGCATTTGTTCCATTGCCCTAAAAACAATTCATATTTCATCCTCTGGTCGGGCTTTGACCTCTTTTAATACAAGAAATACATATTTGAGACATTCTTCTGAACTGAGGAGGAATGATCAATCATTTATTCATACGATGTGCGCTAACACCATCTAAAGCTTATATATCGCATTCGCTAATCGCCGCTTGGTGCTTGCTCCAGACGTGCAGGTACTTTGTCAAAATCTGTCACAGTGAGTGAAGTTCGATTATTGAACCATTATGCTTACCTGCTGTCACTTGTTCATAAACAATCCCCAAAGCTTTTCAATTTAACAGGAATAACTGGTTTCTTTACTCACCAGCGATATATGAGGAAAAATAAGGTAGTTACGTTTATATCATATATACATGTGGCAATACAAATGTTGAAGGATGAACACAGAATGCCTTAACAAGGACAATAAAGCATTTAGTAGAACATTCACAAATCAACACACACTATTCAGTTGAACAATATTTTTCACACGTAAAAGTGTTCTAAATATTATTCTTCTTGATCTAGTACAAAATATTTTTTGAAGTGTCACTTGCGTTGTTGATAAAAAAAAATTTAAAAAATCGAACAAATAATGAAATTGTAATACCGATTTCTCCACTAATATGTAATACATGTTTCCTGTCATGTCTAGACATTCCTTCTCAACGTTCCATTTCTACGGAAAACCTATGATCACTTTTGGAAACTTAGCAAGTATTTTATGCAATTTTCTTGGCAAGCTGACTAGATAATTTTCCAATTCCAATTCAGTTTTAAATAAACCATAAGTTGTTCCTTTCGATTAGTCATTTATATCGGATTTCCAAGTTTGTTTATATTGGTCAATTAGAACTGTTGGCATTTTGTTACCAACGATTTGTTACCGTGAAAAGAATGTTTCACCAAACATAATTAGGTCCCATGTCTCCTGGGTTATTTTTGATATTGCAGGTTTATTTAGTTTCTAAGGCGCCAGTAAATTGCACACTAAGTATATATGTATATATCTATGTGTGTATATATCTATGTATATATCTATGTATATATATATATATATATATATATATATATATATATATATATATATATATATATATATATATCATACAAATGATATCGACCAAACTCTCCAAAGATCATACATTTTGGAATGTTTTTTGACACATATAATAGATCTTTTAATTGCTTTTAATTGTGGCTATGTTTTCATATCCCCATATTTCACAACCCTAAGGGTAGTTTGTATAGTCTGATTAATATAAAAGCTGACAATCAATTGGTAGATTAAAATTATAAATGCATTTGCATTACACAAACAAGATGCCATTGTCTAATAAGAGTAAATCCAAATATTTTCACTTATCCACCACGCCTATATTCTTGTTATCAAATATGAAATTATGTGTCTTTTCTCTACTCTTAACAAACACTAAAATTTGTGTAATTTCAACATTGGCAGTTTCCGGGTTTAACAATAAGCAGAAAAAAACCAATTAATAATAGGTTATATGTCCTTTTCGTTGGCAGCAATTTGTACAATGTCATTTGCATAAAGAATCAGCAATACATTAAAACATGTATAAATGATATTATTATTATATTATTCGATAACGTTAAGATTGTTATTTTTTAAAAGGTCTCTAAAACATTTAAGATATTAATAACAATAATGACGATACATTTTCTCATCGCCGAACATCTGTATCAGATGAGAAAAACCCTTGATAGTTACCATTAACATGAATACCTGATTCAATGTTGTAATAATGGCTATATATAACTTTAAAACATTTCCCATTGACTCCTGTAGATAGATATTTGGTCCAAAGGTCAACTCTCCAAATATTATCAAAGACTTAATTAAAATCTAATTTAGTACAAAGTAACTTTTTGCTCTTTACAATTAGAAAATCAGTCAGTACATTTAGTACCGTAACACTGTCCATCGTTGAAAACCGGTTTAACAGATCAAAAAGGCAAAAATTTAGAATAATGGAAGTACGAAAGTAAAAGGAAAACAAACGCCAATTTGAAGTTTTGTTTTGAAAACACAATAAACAAAATGACCCTCAAAGAATCATGTAATCATCATTTGTACTTTAGAATTGTGTGCTCTGCGAGTCTTTGCCCATATTAAAAAAAAATAATAATAATTTACGGGATCCTGCCGAGAACTGTTTAAAGCCCATAATTTAGCCCTATGTTACGAACCACCACCACCACCACCACCACCACCACCATAAAAAAATGAATTAAACAGAACAACAAGAACCGTGAGTAGGAATAGGCTTTTCAAAGGCATATATCAATGGCCTCAATAGTTGCTTGATTTGTAATATTTTTGAAAAGACTTTCGAATTTGTCTTCATATCATAAAGGAATTCTTATCCACTTCTGTAGCTACACACATGCATACCGTTTGAAGAGTTCAATGAATAACTGTGGAAAAATCTAATAATATACGTACATCAAAAACTCTGAACATTCTGGAAATTTACCATATTTTCTAATGAAGGGAAGACTGCAATAATCGTGTTACAAATTCCGCTTAGTAGGTTTCGAAACTTTATTCTTAATGTCATGAATGCCTCGCCGCAACGGAAAAGTCCGCCTTATGGAATTATTCCCGGCATGTAAATCAATTTACATCAGCGTTAACAAATGCACTTATCAGATCACTTTTCCAGATTTTTTATGTAGTTCGTGCCACTTTGTGATTATGGGAGGATGATTTATATCAATCATAGTCATATTAATTATTCATCTCTCTTGTGAGCTGTGATGGACACGTATTTAATACAATGAACAGGCCAGATACTCACAATATATGATCAGCTCTCCCGATCTACGCCCAGCACTTAGTATATGTTTAGTATATACCTTACAGAATATACATTCATTTGAATTCATTTTTGGAACTATTTTTATAGTCAAAAGTTATCAATATGCGATTAGGTGCCGCATAAAATGTGTGAATATGTCATTCTAGACACACAATATTAATATGTTTTCATAATGTATTTACATTTAATTTACTCGGTATCAGTGTCAGTAATTTTGAAGGTTTGCGATCTCCGCGCTACATATGGTAGATAGTAGCATGCTTATTTGAATTGATGTACGATATTCAAAACTATGCCCAATTATTTGAGTTGCTGTACGATATTCAAAACTATGCCTAATTATTTGAATTGCTGTACGATATTCAAAACTATGCCTAATTATTTGAATTGCTGTACGATATTCAAAACTATGCCTAATTATTTGAATTGATGTACGATATTCAAAGCTATGCCTAATTATTTGAATAATACACATCTTTCGATTCGATAACTAATGTTAACTTCTCGAGAACTGGGTGGGGTGGGGGGTCATTCATGTACAATTATAAGATAGTTCCAGTTGTCTCTTTTTCGTACTGCTTTCATACAGAATCGGAACACGCATGTATGTGGTACAGCAATCTGAACAGCTCGTGACTTTTCGACAAAATTCCATATGGGGAAATACTTTGATGGAGTGATACAGCGTAAAAAGGGGGAAATCGCGGGGAAAAGACGGATAGCTCAGTCACACACTTGTGATACTTTTATGAAGTTATTCGCACAGGTCCAATGAAAGAAAGTTCTCAAGTGAGTTACTGCTGGAAGAAAAAGAAACTTGGGAATGTTTTGGCCAAGAATATGTCATCTCAGTCGAATGACCCAAAATGAATGATGGTGTGAGATGTGTTCATGACGTCACTAGGTAAACAAGATACCTGTATATGCAGCAACGGCTACTGTAGTATTTTCGAGGTGTTTTTCCGCTCATTGGCTGAAAGACTCAAGCGTGTTCTGATTGGGTGATTGTTCTAATTGGCGGAAAGACCCAAGCTTGTACTGACTGGATGTTACAGACGTGCATATCAGATTGCCTTAAAATGATTAATTGGTCTATGTATAATTTATAGGTATGTAATAAAGTTATATATAAAATTGCTGAAACCATGATTTTAAAATTGACTATTCTTTTTACTATAAAGTATATTTAAAAGATCTGTAACCGCTATAGTTTTCTTAGGCTTTAAATCCATTTTATACCTTTAGATTGTAGGATAAATATAATGTTATCATCAAGCAGGTCACTGTACCATGGCAAATAATTGTGTTAAGGTCACTAGTAAAGGTTCTAGGGCATCCTACTTGACAATTTGTTAACATGTGTTGAGTCTTTGGATACCATTGCGCAAGTGTCAATATTAAATACATTTTTATTTTCTCCTTTTAATCGGATGTTAAATTTTCCTATTATATTTGAAACATACGTCGAAAATTTACCTTCACGTATTTTTTTTAAGTCAGGTTCCTAACACATTTACATTATTCATTTGTTCTAGTATAAGCCATCAATAGATACAACTTTGAAGGTCTGTACTAATAATGAACCAACAGGAAATTCTGTTGATTGACATCTCGTCTGCTTCGCTTGTTATAGTACATAATCCAAAAACTTGGTATAGCTAGATTAGCAAGAAAAGAAGGTCATTACAACCAGAATTTATTTTTTATGGGTGTTAACATAAATGATACATGTAAATACACACATGATATTGCATGACCATACATGCAACTATGTCTTGGACACTGAGCTGCAAGCGATAAAGAGTGTATGGTGTACATCGCCAAAGCATTTGTGATCGCTCTGCATATCTAACTACAATATGAGAGAGAGAGAGAGAGAGAGAGAGAGAGAGAGAGAGAGAGAGAGAGAGAGAGAGAGAGAGAGAGAAACTTTATAACGTAAACTTTCACTCGGAAATACATTAAAGGACCCACATAATCCCATTACACAACAAATGACTTGCTTTATCTATTGCTCTAAAATAGTGGATCAAAACTACTTTACTCCGTGGACAATATGTTACTGTGTATTAAAACGATTTAATTCCATTGGCGAGAGCAGTAAATAGCCTTTTATTACCATAGAAATTAAAGTGAAAGCATCTCGAGGTCTACCTGGTATTTGAGTCTCAGATTACACACTGATGCATCATGTCATGATCAAGCCCGGACCCAAGGACAATTACCAAGCCCAACCAGCCCAGACCCATGTTGAAGGTACTTGATGTAAACAGGGGAGGACAATTACCTAGCCCAACCAGCTCGGAGCCATGTTGAAGGTACTTGATGTATACAGGGGAGAACACTTACCAAGCCCAACCAGCCCGGACCCATGTTGAAGGTACTTGATGTAAACAGGGGAGGACAATTGCCAAGCCCAACCAGCCCGGACCCATGTTGAAGGTACTTGATGTATACAGGGGAGGACAATTACCAAGCCCAACCAGCCCGGACCCAAGGAGAATTACCAAGCCCAACAAGCCCGGACCCATAAATATAATTGTTGGACACATGACATTTCATGTAATTACCATAAAGTGACATATAAACATAATAATAACATGCTAATGTCTATATCATTTGTAGCACATCATTATTGTCCTGTTAGTAGGTCAATATTTGAATTGGTGGCCCATGTAGACCACCAGCTGCATTAAATCGCCTCCTTATATTATTCTTTCTAAGCACCCCGTGTCTTTGGAAATGACCACACTGTACGATGATAATAAAACTAACTTTACCAGTGTTCAAATGTCTCATACAAAACAATGCCAATAACTATTTAATATCAGAAAATGTCACTTAAACACCACTAATATGTACATAACTAATTGTACAAATATTGTCAACTCTTTCCGTACACGTGGTCTATGTATTACACACACCGTAGAATTTACTGTAGAAAAACACATGGATGTATACATGTATACATGTCATACTCACCGTCACTGAGCCTATTACGTTACACTTAGTTTTACATTCCAAATTAGTGACAATCGTAACACCCAAAATAACTGAATTGACTACTTTCTCTAAAGTATGCCACTTTTCATATATCTTACCTGATAAGTTCGTAGTTTTTATTAAAATTTGTGATTTTCTTTTATCGAACCACAATCTTGCCTTGCGGGAAGTGTCTTCACACACACTAGCTGAAACACATCCTACAACTCTCAGAGTTATCATACTTCCAAGCAAAATCAATATATGTCCCATTTGTGCATACATATAAGGAGGTATATTTAGGATATTTAGCTAATGTTAAGTACATTTCATTATCTTTACACGGGTATTAAGAACGATAGACATATAATACCAAATGATATAAAGTTCAGCGGATTAATATTTACATGCGGTGAAAGGATAGAGGACAAGAAGTGAAATGTAAACAAGCAAATAAGTCATTTCATAGTGTGTATTTCACGAATGTTTAGGAATTTTCTCCGCCATGAACAGTACCGACTACGACTGTACTTTCTATATTGAAAACTTGATAGCCATCGGGTTACAAATATGTGTGTAATATGACTCTCAGTCATGGAACTATATTGACTGGAAGAAGACCAATACGGCAGCTTCCAATACATGGCATCGTGATCTATGCCACATGCGGTGCACGTAATGCCCCATGTATATGCAAATGTAACACTCATTGCATTTTGTTTAGTCTTTATGCAACACAATACTTACAATGCAAAAGCTCAATTCTATCTCAATGTCGTGATCTATTGCCCGTAAAATGCAATAGATAATTGCCTTTTTTAGGTCTTATAAATACCTTTTTCCACAAAACAGATTGTACCTGTACATTTCATTGACAGCTTTTTTAAAGTAAATAATGTAACATTTTCCAATTCTTACATACTATGCATACTATTTGGCTTTACCACACCCACCCACCACATGAAGCCTATTCGCTTTACTAATAGCCCTTAATATGTAACACAACCGCCTGATAACACTGGTCGACAATTTTTTAGAAGTCGTCTGCTACAGAGATAAAATGTGCTATATATTAGGGATTTTGATGTGCTGAATTCAAATATGACAATTAAAACAACTGATTGGATATTGTTTCCAAGATATTTAAGTTTTTACATTTTTCGTTTATGTATATTGTGTACATAGTAGACTTTAAATCATAAATTTTAAACCTAGGTCTTTTCATGTGTTTATGGTTGCTTTACATGATAATATTTCACCTGTCCTGTTTATGTAACACTTTAAAAAAACAGCAAAAGGGTTAAATAAAAAAAATTATATTGAAACAAAAGTAAAAAAACTAGTATGTATATATAAGTACATAGTTTAGTCCTTATTCAGTGTCTACTCGTCGCTTCTTGGCTTGTCTCTTGTATTCATTAAATGGAGCATCTCTTGTCACTGTCCAGCAATAGTCTGCAAGCATTGATGGGCTCCATTTGCCCTGATAGAGTTTCTCCATTGTTGCAATGTCCTGGTAAAATCGCTCGCCGTGCTCGTCTCTCACTGCTCCGCAGTTCGGTGGAAAAAATCTAGATGAGAGTGCAAAAAATGTATCTTTAGTGACATGTTGCAACCAAGGCTTTTATATGCCTTGAGGAGGTTTTCCACCAACTCCCTGTAGTTGTCTGTCTTGTTGTTTCCTAGAAAATTTGTTGCCACTAACTGGAAGGCTTTCCATGCCGTCTTGTCCTTGCCACGCAATGCACGGTGAAATGCATCATCTCGAAGAAGTTCACGAATCTGTGGACCAACAAAGACACCTTCCTTTATCTTAGTTTCACTTAACCTTGGAAATTTTCCACGGAGGTACTTGAAAGCTGCTTGTGTTTTGTCCATGGCCTTGACAAAGTTCTTCATCAGATCCAGCTTGATGTGCAAGAGTGGTAACAAAATCTTCCTTGATTCAACAAGTGGCGCATGCTTAACACTTTTCATCCCAGGCTCCAATGACTGTCGGAGTGGTCAATCTCTCTTGATATAGTGGGAATCTCTCGCACGACTATCCCATTCGCAGAGAAAACAGCAGTACTTTGTGTATCCGGTCTGCAGACCAAGCAAGAGAGCAAGAACCTTGAAATCGCCACAAAGCTGCCACTGATGTTGGTCATAGTTTATGCAACTCAAAAGTTGTTTCATGTTTTCATAGGTTTCCTTCATATGGACTGCATGACCAACTGGAATTGATGGCAAAACACTGCCATTATGCAGCAAAACAGGTTTAAGACTCGTCTTCGATGAAATTAATGAACAGTCTCCACTCATCTGGATCATGAACGATGTTGAGGGCTGTCATAACACCATCGATGTTGTTGCTGGCTACTTGATCACCTTCCCTGAAGAAGAATGGGACAAGATCCTTTTGACGGTCACGGAATATGGAAACCCTAACATCACCTGCCAGGAGATTCCACTGCTTTAGTCTGGAGCCCAACAGCTCAGCTTTACTCTTGGGTAGTTCCAAATCCCTGACAAGGTCATTAAGTTCACCTTGTTCTATGAGGTGTGGTTCAGAGGAGGAAGATGGGAGAAAATATGGGTCATGTGACATTGATGGTTCAGGAGTAGAAGTTTCATCCTCTTTCTCTTCCTCGTCTGACTCAAGTGAGAATGATTCTAATGCATCAGGAACTGGCAGTCCTTCTCCGTGGGGTACTGGGCGTATAGCTGATGGAATGTTAGGATAATGCACAGTCCACTTTTTTTTCTTTGACACACCTTTCCCAACTGGAGGCACCATGCAGAAGTAACAATTGCTGATATGATCTGTTGGCTCTCTCCAAATCATTGGCACTGCAAAAGGCATAGATTTCCTTTTCCTGTTCAACCACTGGCGACGATTTGTTTCACAAGTGTTGCAGCATATGTGTGGGACCCACCTCTTGTCCTGATCTCCAATTTTGCAGCCAAAATAAAGGTGATAGGCTTTCTTAACCATAGTGGTTACACTGCGCTTTTGTGATGCAAAAGTCACTTCACCACAAACATAGCAGAAGTTATCTACATTGTTCACACAAGTACGAGGCATCTCTACTCATTTTGGCTAAACAAAAATGTGTCCCTTTGCAAAATCAAACACTGATAAATAAGAGAGCACGACACTGTATGATTTGTAGAGCTGATATAGGGCAAGTTCTTCAGCAGAGTGATGTAAGCTTAGTTATGATTGCATCATCCATGACTTATAGGAATAACATGATGCAATTCATATCATGTATGACGCAATACCAGCTTCAGATTGCATCATTCATTGTTTTGCCTAAAAAGCAAATACTGTCCAAACCCAGTCATAGATTTATTCATAGATCCAGTCAAAGATGTATTTTAGTCATTTCTGATTAAAATTGAGATCCCTTCCTTTTATAACTCACTTATCCTCCGCCCTTCCCAAGTCAAGGGTCGTATTTACTGAGCCAGTATCATATCTTTAAAACTAGAGCCAATCAACATTTGTAAGCATCATTTTCGTTCTCAGTGACCCAGAATTAGTAAAGTTTGACAACATTTATTGCGGAAGCATTTTGGCTGTAGACCAGTGTAATCATCCAGGTAAATTACAGCAGATCCCTATTTTACTGTCCCAGGCTGTCACCCTGGGTAGGTTATAATCTCCTTTTGATCCCCCCGTAAGTTAGTTACCTGTAGGATTTTCACACGTGTAGCAATTGCAACTCCTCTTATTGTACTATTGGGCCTAATGTAAATATGTATGTATGTATGTATGTATGTATGTATGTATGTATGTATGTATGTATGTATGTATGTATGTATGTATGTATGTATGTATGTATGTATGTATGTATGTATGTATGTATGTATGTATGTATGTATGTATGTATGTATGTACGTACGTACGTACGTATGTATGTATGTACGTATGTATGTATGTATGTATATATTTATGTATGTATGTACGTAATTATGTATGTATGTACGTACGTATGTATGTATGTATGTATGTATGTATGTATGTATGTATGTATGTATGTATGTATGTATGTATGTATGTATGTATGTATGTATGTATGTACGTACGTACGTACGTAAGTACTTACGTATGTATGTATGTATGTATGTATGTATGTATGTATGTATGTATGTATGTATGTATGTATGTACGTACGTACGTATGTATGTATCTATGTATGTATGTATGTATGTATGTACGTACGTATGTATGTATGTATGTATGTATGTATGTATGTATGTATGTATGTATGTATGTATGTATGTATGTATGTATGTACGTACGTACGTATGTATGTATCTATGTATCTATGTATGTATGTATATATGTATGTATGTACGTACGTACGTACGTATGTATGTATGTATGTATGTATGTATGTATGTATGTATGTATGTATGTATGTATGTATGTATGTATGTATGTATGTATGTATGTATGTATGTACCATACATGTTTGTCTCCAGTATAAGTCTAATTTATATAATAATTAATACTTTAGAAAAAGAAAAGAAAATTGAAAACATAAAATAAGACAAGATTTGTGCAAAAATGAGAAAAATATAATGTGTTACGTGTGCCTGAATTAAATTTAAAAAAGTGTTTCTGATTATCCGGAACGATATGTAAGCCTATATCTGAACAGAATAAACTTCAATGGACAGTTAATTGTTGGCAATATCTATCGAATAATTTGATGTTGAAAATATCTTTATTTAAAAATTGTTTTGAAGAACAAAAATATGAGTTCATTCAGAGTGAAAACAGACAATTGTCAAGGAATGAGTCAAATGTACACTAACAGGGAAGAAAATAATAATATAAAATACAGTGACAGTAATTTATGCCGCAGATTAGACTTGACAGTAATTTATGCCGCTGATTAGACTTGACAGTAATTTATGCCGCAGATTAGACTTGAAAGTAATTTATGCCGTTGATTAGACTTGACAGTAATTTATGCCGTTGATTAGACTTGACAGTAATTTATGCCGTTGATTAGACTTGACAGTAATTTATGTCGCTGATTAGACTTGACAGTAATTTATGCCGCTGATTAGACTTGACAGTAATTTATTGTACACAGTAGTCTACGATGCACAAGCCAGAGTTAATACTACTGATTAAACTCACGTACATCTCAACACCTTTCAGATCCATTATATTTGGCATTTATTGTCCTTAAAGAGGAAGGTAAAAGAAGGTACATATCTATCTTCGATACACAATGGTGCATATGGGGTACATACCTATCTTCGATACACAATAGGAGGACTGTTTGTGTCTGCCATTGATTTTAAGTGACTTAAACCATCGTTAGAGGATTAAATGATCCTGGCTGGGTATTTATCAAAGTGTACATTTTACCTAATCACTCACAAAGTAAATAAAGTCCGAAGGACCTTATGTCAACTTTGTGTCTGATTAGGAAGAATTTACACTTCGATAAATACCAAACCATGATCGTTTGATCCTTATAATTCCAATGTTCCCCCTTTTTGTCTTCAGATCAGCAGATTCCATCAAGAAATTTGATTTTAAGCAGCACTTAGTTTTGTTTCATTAGCATCTTCACATGGCGCCTGAATATCTAGGCAAGGGTCGTCGATCGATCGACATCGTAGATCGTTGATGTGGAACTAAGTATACCAACGATTGTTTTCTAGCTAAGATGACCTAGCCTGTACAGAATCATAACACAAGAGTTTTTTTTAAACGAAATGACCTAGCCTGTACAGAATCATAACATAAGAGTTTTTTTTTAAAAAACGAAATGACCTAGCCTGTACAGAATCATAACATAAGAGTTTTTGTTTTTTTAACTAAGATGATCTAGCCTGTACAGAATCATAACGCAAGAGTAGATGAGGGCTACAGTGATTTTTTATTGAGCTAATATACTTTACATTTTTTGCATTCATTGTGCTCGCTTTCTTTGCATTTCGATCTTTCAAAACAAAAATCGTGTCCATTTTTAGTGAAAAGGACTGCTCTTATGTCATATGATCATGACTTTAACAGCTTAATTGAAAAACATTGCCGATGCAAATATGCAATAATTTATAAAGGTAGAATTGCTCGTAAAGCCTGCCATATGTTTTGTTTGGCAACAGAGGTGAGTGTTGGAACGTATGATGGACCATGCGATTGCGTTGTTTGGCAACAGAGGTGAGTGTTGGAACGTATGAGGGACCATGCGATTGTATTGTTTGGCAACAGAGGTGAGTGTTCGAGCGTATGATGTACCCTGCGATTGCATTGTTTGGCAACAGAGATGAGTGTTGGAACGTATGATGGACCCTGCGATTGCATTGTTTGGCAACAGGGTGAGTGTTGGAACGTATGATGGACCCTGCGATTGCATTGTTTGAACTTCTAATTTGTGATTTTATCTGGGGTTACACATTTTGTTCTGAAGTTACCGGCGGGTGTGTGTGTGCTTCTTCTTCTTCTTATACTTATGCAGTTGATACAAACAAAGTTTGACCTATAGTACACAGGAGACCGATTGAGACCCAAAAGTGACACACAAGAATTTACGAATGTGCAAACATTTCCAGAGCAGAGTCAGAGACAATCACATTGCAGAAAAACGCAGTCAATTCACAACAATTGGAATTATTTTAAATTTGTAAATTTCTGACATCTGTACAACTGGGTACTGCAATTTTGACGCTAGAATATATGATTTTGCCGTTGTCACGTTTCTCTCTCACTTGAGATTTTTCACAGTTTTAATTTTTTACCCGCTTAGCGTCCTTTCAGTCCTCTTTATCACAGGAAATTAAAGAACATCAATCACGGTAAGGTGTGTTAGATTACCAAGGTAATATTGTTCTTTACCTCTTCCCGAAGACAGTGTATTAATCTTGGAGCGTTTACTGCAACACAGCTAGTGTATATTTTCAGTGACGAGGTGGAGTGGGAGGTTAGAGAGAAATTTGCACGAAAATTTTGCCATTAAATCACAAGACACAATAGTAATCTGTGGAATGTCGAAATAGAAATTTACCTGTTTGTATCGTTTAATGCATTTATTACAAATAATTTAATGTAGCAAAATAAAACATCGATCTCACCTCTGTTGAGTAAGGATATTTGAACTGTGAATCAAAACAGTAATAAATAAATGAATGCCACTAATCTTCAGTACAAAGAGATTCAAAACAGACCACGAATAAAATCTGATTGACAGTATGTGGGCTTTTAATAGTTGTACTAAAAGACAATTTTCCACCTTGCTCCCAACTTCCGGTAAGTAGTTGTCACATCGACTGGAGTTTTGCCGTCAAAAATAGGCTGCGAATAATTCCTTTGAATCCCCCCAAACAAAACCACTCAACCATTATTGCTGAATATTAGTTGGCCACTATATTTTTGATCAAACTTTTACTGAACCATATTTTGTTTGTTGTAACTGATATATAGATTTTGGTCGATGTAAAATGACTAAGGTTCTATTTTAGTCCCTATTACTCAGGCTCAGAAAACCCTTTATACGTATATGAATTTTATGTCATATTGCTGTTTTCTGCTTCATCACTCAAATTACTCTATCGTTACACGCCTGGATACCAATAATACATTTTGTTATGCATCTATTATTTCACTACTGCATTAGCATCCGAACATGTCGAAACATGCTGTTAAACTGAAACTTCATTACGAAAGGATACAATTGTTTAATCGGTAGAAAATAATTACAAGACCTGATAAAACCCGGTCTTTGAACCCTTTGACCTTGTGCCTTGTGTTATGTATAGACTAGAGTTTGATTGTTCTTTTTCAGTGTTGGTGTTACGCTGAGTTTCTTTATGTATAAGGGAATACCACCTGACAAGAAGATGTACATTTCAAACTCTACGTTGTTGCCCTTTTTCAAAATTTCATACATATGCTAGTACTCGATTTGAGTTCTGAATGTGTTAATGGCTTAAAATGAAATGATTAAATCTATTTGAAAAACACACCAAAACAAAGTTGTATTATCTTTAAATATTTCTCTTTCAGCAATATGCTTCAGAGGCTTCATCTGTATTTTGAACATGCTCTTTAAGTAAACAAACTGTTATTAACAAACAGGTAATATGTACATTGATATTGTTGCATTTTACGTTTGTGAATATATTCATTGAACTTTGTAAATTATTTTCCCACCGTATGCACTTTTCAACAGATTTTTAATTTGTGCCTTGAGTATGAATACTAATAAATACTTCAGCTGCAGAACTACTATGCATTCTTGCAAGGGTTGAAGCTTTTCAAATATCCTCTTTGTCTACTCAAGAAATGAACACTCAATCACCTGACTCATAGAATTTGCATTATTTTTTGTATGTTCCTATATACTGTCATCGAAACATATAGTTTTCATATCACAAGAGAAGCACATATCATAATTAAGCATAACATTATTGGAATAAAGGGTGGTCGTAATGCAATATTAAAACGGTGTTACATCTATAAAGGCTGCTCTCCCCTACCCAGTCACCTTTAAAATGCAAGTTTGTACCTTTGCTGCATTACAAACAATCAATTTTCAAGCTACCCTGAGCTTTCTGTTAATGACTGTTATGTCGGTGTGAGCTGTGATGTAAACATTCCCTTGCTAAATGTCTTCAATGTATAAGTGATTATTTCAAACATATATTAAGTACCGTTTATTTCTAAAATTGTTAGTCAATTACTTTTCGTCTCAAGTTTATATCTGACAACAAATCCCTCTATCCTATCCGATAATAAACTGTTGCTCAAAAATAATAAGTAATATTAGAACTTTAGTCAGAAATGTTCAGGTAGATCATGTAAATTATGATATTAGTAGAACATTATATTAAACTATACAGTTTGATCTACTTATTAACTTCAGTACGAGTGTTTGGATTTTTTTGAAAATAAAATGATTGTAGCAAAATTTAGGTATTTTTTATTGCTACATATTAATGGATGAAAGCGATTTTTTTGGTAAAAAAAGCCGAACAATCAAATTATAATAAATCTGTCGCTGTGCGGATGCATACGTATCAATAATGAATAGATTATTTAAGAAACGACTCCATACATGAGAATTAAAGACGTTAAAAAAACGTATATTATGAATATGAATTCTTGAAAAGAGTATTTAAGTCTGATGCAATGTAGCTTTTATGTACAACATATTTTGAAAAACTGCACTTTTTTAAAAATGTCCCGAGATTTATCAACGTCATATCCGTAATGCATGTGTCGTATGTTTCTGGTAAAAGTATAATTTCTTTTATTTTGGTGCCCGAGCATAAAATCGACATTTGGTTGATCGGAACTTTATTAAATGCGTTTGCACAAATGTGAATCAATTATTTTATTTCGTCAGCCATTAGGTAAAAAGCAAAATATACGTGGTAATGTGTCTGTGGTGGGTTTGTGGTGGGGGATGGGGTGGTGGGAATGGAATATCATTAAGTTATGACCATGACAGTAGTCTCGGGAGACATTCGTTTAAAGGTTGCTTTTGTACCGAATCATCATGATTGTGTTAATCAAATGTAATTCATATTTCGAGTATATGGGGTTATGTTAAAAATCTAAGCTTTTCTTGGAAAAAACGGAATGGGTCTGTAAAGTATTGTGAAACTGAAGGATTGACTTGAAATCATCACGACTTTTGTCATTTTTCCACGAAATACATTTTAGTTCATGATCCGTCTACGGGACAAAATATTATCATTATTCAAAAAAAAGCAAATGCTGCTTAACTTTGTATGCTAATGTCAGTCTCATATGAATTGTACTGAATATTGTATGATAATGTCAGTCTCATATGAATTGTACTGAATATTGTATGATAATGACAGTCTCATATGAATTGCACTGAATATTGTATGCTAATGTCAGTCTCATATGAATTGTACTGAATATTGTATGCTAATGACAGTCTCATATGAATTGCACTGAATATTGTATGCTAATGACAGTCTCATATGAATTGTACTGAATATTGTATGCTAATGACAGTCTCATATGAATTGTACTGAATATTGTATGCTAATGACAGTCTCATATGAATTGCACTGAATATTGTATGCTAATGACAGTCTCATATGAATTGCACTGAATCTTGTATGCTAATGTCAGTCTCATATGAATTGCACTGAATCTTGTATGCTAATGTCAGTCTCATATGAATTGTACTGAATCTTGTATGCTAATATCAGTCTCATATGAATTGCACTGAATCTTATATGCTAATGTCAGTCTCATATGAATTGTACTGAATCTTGTATGCTAATGTCAGTCTCATATGAATTGCACTGAATCTTGTATGCTAATGTCAGTCTCATATGAATTGTACTGAATCTTGTATGCTAATGTCAGTCTCATATGAATTGTACTGAATCTTGTATGCTAATGTCAGTCTCATATGAATTGCACTGAATCTTGTATGCTAATGTCAGTCTCATATGAATTGTACTGAATCTTGTATGCTAATGTCAGTCTCATATGAATTGCACTGAATCTTGTATGCTAATGTCAGTCTCATATGAATTGTACTGAATCTTGTATGCTAATGTCAGTCTCATATGAATTGTACTGAATCTTGTATGCTAATGTCAGTCTCATATGAATTGCACTGAATAATGTATGCTAATGTCAGTCTCATATGAATTGCACTGAATCTTGTATGCTAATGTCAGTCTCATATGAATTGTACTGAATAATGTATGCTAATCTCAGTCTCATATGAACTGTACTAAATAGTGTATGCTAATGTCAGTCTCATATGAACTGCACTAAATCCTGTATGCTAATGACAGTCTCATATGAATTGCACTGAATCTTGTATGCTAATCTCAGCCTCATGAATTGTACTGAATATTGTATGCTAATGTCAGTCTCATATGAATTGCACTGAATATTGTATGCTAATCTCAGTCTGATATGAATTGCACTGAATATTGTATGTTAATCTCAGTCTCATATGAATTATACTGAATATTGTATGCTAATCTCAGTCTCATATGAATTGTACTGAATATTGTAGATCTGACGATTCTTTGAAGCAGCATCTACATTGCTCATCTTCTAGGCACTTAATAAAATGTAGCCAGTATACGGCTTTGGAATAGTATCAGAGGACATATGTCTTCATACTACAGTGTTCCACCAGACAGAAATAGGAGATACAATTTCTTGACACGTATTCGATGTATTGTGGACTTATCTGTGCAAAATCAACTTATTCCAAATATTAATGATTTTTTAATGAGTTAATGAAGGAATTAAATTACTTGATTCAAAGGATTTGTGTTGCCCTTGACTGGTTCATGACTTTGACCTAAGGAGCAAATTGAAGCCAAATCTGTGTCTCAGAATTATCAAATCGATAGTTTTGTACGCGATACAAACATCCATTATGGACAAGCTTTCTCTTCTACCGAGGAAATTGTATGGGGTATACAATTGTCTGTAGTGGCCGCAGATGACAAGTGACGGATGAAAATTTAATAGACAAAATACATTTGTGGCTTTCTTTTTTCTCAGTTTTTCATAGTTTG
Organism: Margaritifera margaritifera; assembly: GCA_029931535.1. Taxonomy (NCBI): domain Eukaryota; kingdom Metazoa; phylum Mollusca; class Bivalvia; order Unionida; family Margaritiferidae; genus Margaritifera; species Margaritifera margaritifera. The sequence continues at coordinate 6,466,855 of JAQPZY010001671.1, forward strand.
AATTGGCATTGTTATTTTCATACACATTCTGGAAAAGGGAAAACGCAGTGATTAGATTGTACAATGTCCTTACCGATTGGGTCACGACATACTAAAAACTGCCTGCATACTACAAAGGTGTATGTTTTTACAGCTCTGGTTCAAAGTTAAATTGAATACGACTATACATCGAAGTAAATAAGCAAATTAATACTTTGAGTAATTTTAATTCCGGAACTGTTAACATGTACACTCCCCTAAAATATCTAGATCAGTCATAATTTTTTGTTCAGGACCATCTCGTGTGGATACATGCGATAACATCGAAACCAAATAAAAATTACTGGATCAGTCAGACTGGAGCCACAGGTAATACAATGTGCTAGGATTTTACAGGAAAATAAATATTGCATTGGTAACATGGGTTACTAAGCAAGACAGCGTGGCCTGGACGACAAATATAGGGATACAAAACTAAAGATATATGGTTTCAAACTCGGCATAGATGAAAAAGTGTGTTTCTAAATTTATGAGCTTATAAGATAAATCCGGAAAATACCTAACTCAGAATCATAACATTTGCGAGATAAATCCGGAAGTCCAGGATCATACAGAGTTGTACTCATAAAGCTATTACGCATATGCATGCAATAAACAATGATGTGATCACTAAAACTTATACACATGCAAAATAGTAAAATATATTTTGCCATAGTTTAGTTAAATTAATGAAAATGAACACTTCGATACTTAATATGCCAAATACCAAATAAAAACGTGGGATAAATTATAACCTCCATTAATACACCTTTCAATAAGACAAGAATTAGGGAGGACGAATAAACACACATTAAACAGAGTCATAAGAAAAAGATTTAGAGTTTCAGTTAAAAGAAACGTACATTAGTTTACATTTTACCGTGGTACCAATGAAAATTTGTATTAATTTTGTAATGACATTAACCATGTTTGAAGAAGATCATTCGAAACATTTGATGATTTAGTTGCGTGAATTGTTAAATAAAATTAATGCTTATGCTTGTGAAAAGACCCATTCAATAAGGTGAACAAGCTGAGTATAGAATGTTTTGCCAACGAACTAAGCCTATTAGCATAATGAACAGAGGTGAAGCGAATAATGTAACTGAACATTTATTCAACAATTTATATACAAAATGTGGAAAAGGAAAAAGCTAAAGTACAAGATGGGTGTTTGACAGGATTTAATATTTAATATTGCATATAAATACGTATCAACCATGCTACAACAAACCTATTAGAGTAAATAAATTATAATGACAAAGACAAGTTGACATGTTACTCATACTTCAGTATGATGGTCGTAATGAGTATAAGGATGGAAGGTTTAAATTAGTTTAATCATAGATAAACAGACATTACGGACAGAAACTTATTAGTATAAAAAGGCTTGAATTATTTTGAATACGTCAAAAAATTATTTAAACACAAACTACTTTTTTACAAGGTAGATCATTCAATAGATTGTTATACCTAAAGAAAGGACCAGTTGTAAAATGTTAAAACCATCAGCATCAATTAAAAGTACTTGATTTTGTTTAAAATCGTGATTTGAAAATATAATTATACCACAGGCACAAAGTTCGTAAATAAGAAAATAAAATATCTTGGAAAATCAAAACAGCCAAACACATGATATCGGTCCTGTTATAATATCTTAAATCAATCCACAGGAGATACAAACCCATTGTTTGCAGAGGAACAGATGGTATTCAAGCATTTCATAGGTAATACATTTGCTTAAAGACAAAAAAAAAAAAAAAAAAAAAAAAAAAATTTAACATGACAATTAGGTTTGTAGTTAAATATAGATTCATGTGATAATCTACAGAGCAACTATCAAAAGATTATGCAATGACACATTGACAGAAACAAAGAAACATTTTAGAGACATAAAATCCACATTTTTGAGGAAAGATATTTATCCATGTCGATAGATGTGTAGCTTTTAAATAACTATACCACCAAAGAAAAGTTTTACTCATCACTAAATGATTCAAACATTTCAAATGATGATTACCAGTATGCTCTGGATGCCGTGGAAAATTTTATCCTTAAACACCCGGAAATCTACATGACTATTACCTCAAGAAAGATACGTTAATGTTAAATTTATATTAAGTGATATTTTTAATATTTTAGAAATGCGTCTATGAACACATTAGACCCTCCATACTATTACAGTGCTCAAATGATGCAAGTTTAATTATATCAGATATTGAATTAGAACGTTTAACTGATTATGGTATATTTCTGATGATTGAAAGTGGAATAAGTGGTGGAATTAGCATGACAGGATAAACACACAGACACAGACACAGACACACACACACACACACACATATATATATATATATATATATATATATATATATATATATATATATATATATATATATACAAAAAATAAACAATACACTTTGAAATACACTGGATCTTTGCAGATACACGGTGTTATGATTCATTTTTATACATAATACAAACACAAACAGCTACAGTGAAAACATGTAATGTCCTTTGGTTCAAGTTTGTTAGCTATGGCAAAGTTTTTGAAAAGGGGAGTGTGGGAGGACACTGACTCCAGCAAGGTAATAAGTCCAACTTTTTGTACGTATCTTTAATAGTAAGTAACTCAGTCATGAACAAATTTGAAAATATTGCATTACCTGTATGACAATGACTTCTACCGGAGTCCAATTATTTTGTGTGAAATGTCATTTAAGGGCATTTAGGTGTTTTGTTTTTTGTTGTTCTTTTTTTTTTTTTTGGGGGGGGGGCGAGGATTTGTTATCCACAAGTCGTTTTTGATCAGTGCGTCTGATCCGACTGTCATTGTGTTGTTTTTTGTATGTCCCAGGCCAGTTATTATACCGAAACTAGGGATTATGATAGGTGGGGTGTGAAACTGCTATCTTCCATAACTTTACTGCTTTTCATAGTTTTATGTTACCGTTATTTATTTCTCTAACGTTCTCTCTAAAAACTAAATAACTTTGTTTATCAAAGACCTATGATTGCCTATTTTGACTCATCCAGTTCCGCTGATGACCTTGCTACGGGCCTTACACATGTCAGAAAGCTGTATCATTTGTAAGGAGAGCAATTATTGGCGATGACTTATTGAGACTCACTTTGAAAATAAAAAAAGATCCAATTAAGTAAAGGAGTATCCAGGGTATTAACGGTGTGAGAGTTATCAAAATGGTTGATATACAAATTATGCTACAATAAGTTGAAAAACAAATATGGTGTTATCATGAGACTGTTATTGACTGATAAACATTCATTGTGTACACATGTTGAGACAGAAAACTTCCACGATGACAAAAAACATAACTTCAAGTTTTATGACATTAGTGACAATCAAAAGAACAATATATTTGGTTTACCACAAATGAACACGAAAGTTCCTCAACTTTTTAAGGATGAGCTTAGCGGTACACCTGTGCAAGAGTTTGTATGATTGAGGTCTAAACTGTATTCATTCAAAACAGGCAAAGACGAAAAGAATGTGTGTAATGGAATAAAGAAACATGGGATAAAAGAATATATATTTTGAAATGTACAAAGGTTGTCTATTTAACCAAATTGAAAATCGCCAGGAAATGAATTTACTCAGATCATACAATCATTAGATTTACAGCATCAGGCTGAATAAAGTTGCTTTGTTTATGTATAACGACATGCGTTTTATGGTTAAAAACACAAATACATTACGTTTCGGACACGTAAATACTTTATAGTCCAAGTAATTTTAAAACCATTAAAATTGTGTTCCTTTTGTTTTGATCTAGTTTACACACAATTTCGCTTTGAACATCATATGTGGTGAGATTAATTTTAGTGAAGATAGTTTTTATCGCCTCTTTATCCTTACTTGAAAATACAAAAAAAAACTTTTACTTTCCCTCAAATCTTTGATTGTACAGTTGTAATTTTACACAATCACCCATTCTGATATTTTACAATATATACCTCTAAACCATATCTTGGTTCTGTTACTTGCATTATTTTACATCGTCAAGATTACCACATTCATCAAACAGATACAAAGTGTTTGTACCTTCATAGACATCAACCGCTAGCTCTAACCATTTGTCTAATTTGTTCCCGTGATCTTTTAGAATCACGTGTTCGTATTTGACTAAATACTTTCTACTGTAAGCAGATCTAAGCGAAAATATTTCTGTATTTAGTTTCTATCAGATGTAGTGCAAAGACAGTCTTTCCCCAACGAGTCACATCAGAAATTATCATGTTATGATGCTCTTTCAAAATCATTTATCCGTAGGTAAAATAGGTTAAATTTATGTAAAAACAATTACTTTAAAAAACTTGATTTTAGCTGATTTTTTAAGAATATTTATCTGAGAATCTGAAACAAAATATACATTTTCGGAGAATCTGCATTTTTTTCTGTTGATCTGTAGATGGATACCTTGTTTAACGTTAGCTAATTTGTGACCACTATCATGCAATATGTTATCATTTGTACTTGTCATATCAAACCAGATACAATGATTGTCAGTTTAAAACTTGCTAAAACTTACATTACTAACTTCCGCATGCGTTTGTTGCTCATCAAAGAAATATTTTGTGTCTCCTGTAAACTGGTGTTTCAACTGAAAACCTTTATAATAAACCATATTTGACAGACCTTCTACAGTCGTCGAGACTTTCTCTATCTCTGATTTGAAGAACTTGTCTGGATCACTTTTTCACTTTCTTACACCCTATCGAAACACACTTTAAACTCATTCTAGGAGAATCAAGTGGGAGATTTGTTGAAGTTGTATTAGCTGCATTGTCGATAATATTCTCCCTTGCTATCGAGTGATAAAAGAAAGCAATTCCATTTCTTTATTTGTCGTTTACCAATTGAATAACTGAGTTATAAATAATTGTATTATATCTCAGACAAACGTTTTCACAGTTAGAAGTCTTGACTTTAACCTAATCACTTCCGATTCTTTTGCAAGTGTTATGTAAAATCTTAAATGCTGAGACGATCCCAAGGATACAATGGACATTGACCTGTTAGAATCTGGAACTCAAGTGGTATTCTAAGTATTTCCCCATACACTGAAAACTGTTCAATCCTAGTTGTTCTACTGAATCAGGTAACCACAAATATTTTGTATATCACGAAAATGTTGTCATTCAATTTGCAAAGATCAGTACTTCCATCGGATATGGCGTTATCTTTCACAAGCATTCTTCTCAAACTATTAATCACTGCAAGATTATTATCTCCTTTCATCTTCATATGAAACTAGATTAATTTTGTTGTTGTTGGTACAATCAAGATATTTGCGGTTAGCGTTTGCATTACTGTCTGCAAAGTTTGTTCATGTTTAATATTGTTTGGCGCGTATGTGATGCAATTATATGTTTGATTAAAATATTAAACTCCTTGTGGTATTTTTTCTTACTTGTGAGGAATTATCTATTTTATTGTGCATTGCCATTTATTGTGTTAAGAGATGTAGTGCATTGAATGTGTACTTTAATAAGCACACTAACACCCATAAAAGCTGCAAGGTTTCCATTTTTCAAGGTATACATTATTTTCTGGATGAGTACATGTATTGACACAATTAGATGCATCATGACGAGTAGATACATATAGATCCAGGTTGTTCAAGTACTTAGTCGCCAAATGTTTCTCTCTCAATCTTTCATTTAAGTAGTCAAGTGTGTATTAGTTCTAATTCCATTCAACTCAGCAGTTTGTTTCTCATATTTTTCCATGGCCGTACTATCTTTTTTTTAAAATATATATTTTACTTCTTAGATCCATCTTAATCAAATGTTCCGAACAGACGGTTACTTTCCCCAAATGCTAGACCGTTATCTATTGATCGTCGAATCATCATTGCTTCTGCAGCCATTTTATTATAAATCTGTCCTCCGCACGCATGGTATATGCAAGGTTATGCTATTACGTTATTTATTTACTTTTTAAATAATGCTGCAAGCTTGTATTTTACATCCTGTCTGAATAGATCCTTCTTTGTTTTTCAATCTAATACTTAAAACATTGCTCTATTCTAAATAGTCTGTACATTTTTTAATGATATATTTTTCTGCTATATCTACTATGTCACACTTGTATTCATCAAAACGTGACAGAACAGAGTTAAATCCATCACTGTTAACTGATGTCTGCGGTGTAATGTCAGGCTTAAAAACGTGTAACAACTCTAGTTTTATTTTATTTTTGATTGCTTCTCTACGGGCAAGTTGTTACCTCTTTAGCAATTAAAACTACATATTTTAAATTTACACTTAAATAGATACCATCAGGCTATACCTTACTCGTTACAATGCGAAAATTGCAGAGTAATATACATCCAGACATTAGTCTGGTTTTTCAACAGACTCCTTTTTGTATGTATCTATTTTTTTAGTTCATCTATTCTAACGTCAAATGGAAAACCTTTTAGGCATATTTTCCGTGTTCAATTCATTGCTGACTGTCGCTATGTTTTCGTTTATTTCGGTTTTAACTGCATTCATTATGTCCTAATGCATCGGTCATTTTATTTATTTCAGTTTCAACTATAAACCTTTGTTTCAAATTATTTTTAAAAAATTTCATTCGTTTATCGTTTTTGTCTATTTTGTGAATACTACTGGTACAACACCGATATTAACCTTTTTTCGATCAACGTATTATTTTGGTACTATTGTTTGATTGTTCAACTTCAGCATGTAACCTGTTGTACAATTTCCTGAAATGTAACTTATTTTATCGTTTTGATCGTTTCATACAAATCTGTACTATAAATGTGTAAGTTGTTTTTATAGCTTTTTTTCAATCCTTTATAAACATTTATTTTCTTCTTGTTGTGGTCACATTTGGCGTTTGTTGTCTCTTTTAAATCATTCTTTTTCTACTACGCTGACAAGTATTAGTGTCAGAAATTATCTTATTGTGTCAGTCCGTAATTGTGTTGAGATCACTCCTAATTTTTTGTTAATCTCTTGTTATGTTTCTTGGATTTAATCATTCAAATCTTTCTGTAATTGCTCCAGTTGAAATTGGAAAAGGCAACAATCTTCCAGATCATTTTTTTTCTCCAGGTGAATCTCAAAATGTATCTATCTTACTTGTTATGCTCCAGTTCGATTGGATGAATATATTGTCGAACGCTAGACTTGCACTTATGTCAGGCGAGTACTTCTTGTGCAACATTCTACAATGTTTATACGCCACTATGTAAGGCTTTTAGTGTCTGGGTAAAAAAATTCTGAGCATGTAAATCTTTTTTTTTTTTTGTTCCCATCAATCTGCTTTTGTAAACTTGACATTTTGCTAGCTCTTTCAGTACAAATTTGTTTAGAAACTGTTCATTTGTTGCCATCTTGTTTTCTCCATGTTTAAATAGCCTGTAAATTTAGTGTCATTTCTAAAGTCATTTGCATTTGTGTATCAACACGTCTTTGTACAAACCGACTGATAGTACATTCAGCTAATTTAACATGATCACATAAATGTGTAACACGATTATTGTTGTGATTTTAATCACTGATAATCGCTTGTCTAATTATTGAATCATTCTTCTCAAGGTTTGTCTCAATGTTTAAGTGTAAACCAAACTTACCAAGTCCTCTCAGATATATCTTTGCCATCACTGTATTATTTATCTAACCATAGACAATGAAAGGTTTGCCTCTGTAAATAGTGATGTTTACGTGATGTGAACAATATATGTTACAGGCATTCCAAGCAGATACGTGGTATCTCCATCGTCATTTTTTATGCTGATATTCAACCTATTAATTGTACCTCTCTGCAATTGCTTCTAATGACCATTAAAATTGTATGAAGCTACGTCTCCGTAAAACAATAACACTTAGAGACTCTCGTAAACAAAAAAAATAGCACTTAGAGCGATTTTTGGTGTTTTTCATCAGATAAAAAAATGTATAATACTTAAGGTTCAAAAAGCCCACAAACTATATCCGATTCAGTAGATGTATGTATGGATCGTAACAAGTATGTGTTGTTATTGGTTCTCCAGACTGTAATTTTTGCTCGGAATGGCAAGAAATATAGAGCTATGCTTCATATAACATCAACACATTCTTTGTTGTCACCATTTGCAGTTATTACCACTTATACCTTCTCCAGATAATTTCAAACTTGTAAAAACATCAAATATTAAAACAGTCCTTGTTTCATTCTTGTCGTATATATAGTACAATATATTGTTTTTACTTGAACGTAAATATTGCGATACAAAACATCAAGATAAATTCTTTGCAGAGAATGGATAGTTTAGCAATTATGTTATCAATTGGATTGGTACAATAGATTTATTTCTCTGGGAGACGGCCAATTGTAAAATAATTTTCCATTTCTATAGGAAAAATGTAAACATTCATGCATTAATGTTTTTCTTTTCAACGTGTATTCTTTGTTGTATGGATGGTACCTTTGGTACACGTTGCTGCACGATTATAGATTTCCAGTTTGTTTTAAACTTCTCCAAAATCTCTTTCTCTTTCACTTTTTTTTTCTTCCTCCAAAACTACATTTTTTTCAATTCCTCTACGTCATGGCTTTCTGTATTCTTTATCGTGTTTATTGCTGCTTTTTATTTTACCTCTTTGTACCTGTTGTACTCGTTGAGCTCATCAAGGTTATTGTTTGTCATTTATTACTTCGCTTATCGAGTCGTCAATACTTTTCAAAACGTACTGACTGTGGTTGTTCTATACCATCAATTTGTAAAACTTTGTTGCATATATTTGGTCTTCTTTGAAAGCTTTTGCAGCAAATTATACTACTTTTGTGCTACACCCACTAAAGGTCAAAGGAGTTGCGACACTGGTAACAATTCCTGCAACTCCTCCAACTATAATTACAACCATACAAAACGAAGCTGTTGCCATGCTAACCTCTTCCCAGTTCAAACTTTGTATGCTACATGGCATTTCTTTCAAACAACTCTTTATGAAAGGTTTAGCTGGATTTGATGGGGAAGGAAGTGCCGCTACACCAGGAGGCAAATCTAATTTGCTCCATGACAAAATTTAAAAGGGTTTAATAAATACTGCTAATTATTTTTTTATTTATTCAAAACAGTAGCAGCATTGACAGATAGTATTGCCAGTGTAATAGGCTAAACTGGTTTTTACCTTTCTTGCTGAGCATATTATTTTACTTGTTATTTGCGATTTTGATTAAAAGTGTTTACATCAGAGAGGATCAAATTTCATTAAAACGAAAGTACATGTATTACGAAAATTAAACTTTAGCAGTTGCCATTAGTTTCAATATAAATGACTGTTTATTTCATGGTCAGTTTTGCTTTTTGACGTTTCTAAATTGCCATATCTGATCTGAGAATCAGATCTTTTTTCTCTATACAACTTTTAATTACATTGTTTTATCTTTTGTCTTCTACAATTCTGTGTCGTACTTTCACGGATTGTTTATCAGCCTTTGCAATACTATTCTTTTTTACAACGGTATTATGGTAGGGTTGAATCCCAGGTTAGACAAGTCTTTCAATATTTGGAATTTGTTGTTGTATCGAACGATGCTACCCTCTTTTCATAACCATTTCGCTCGGTAACAGAAAAACGTCTTCACCATCACCAGCATAGTCCATTTTTACTTTTGAATCTGTCATGTCTTCTTAAAAACTCGAAACAATTTTTTCTTTGCTACTGTAAATATTTTCTCCTAAAATATGCAACTCTATTGTCTTTTTACCTATATTTTGAACGGTGGAAAAAGACTCTGAAATACATTTTCCATTCATAACTTGTCCGCCTAATATGTAGACTACATGTGTTCTGATGCTCTGATTTATTTTGGATATTACCACATCTTTGTTACTCCGTCACTGTCGTGATGAAAGAAGTATGTCCAACCTGTTCGCTCACCTTTGTCATATAATTAATTTCATCAGCTGGCAATTTCTATAGTATTCAACAGAATGTGCTTCGTGATTATAGTTTTATATTTTGCTTATAAGCAGGTGTAGGTTCCCCAAAACCATCGTGTACGGTCTGATGTTCTTCTGGCCAATTATCTCTTAAGTATGTGTTGGTGCTTTTTTAAACTTTTATTTTAAAATCTTTGATTGTACAGTTTAGCTGATTCCGCCCAAAATCTCATGCCACACTGTGCTCTGCATCTGGTCATAGAGAAATCATTATTACATTTTAGGTGTACACAAATTGAGCTTCAGTGTTGTATTTTTTATATCTCATTATATTTTTTTTATATGTTAACTTGGTTAAAGCGAGTAAACCAATTTATGGCCTTAAATTGATTGACGGGGCAAGGCATGGAGACTATTTGCTGTTTTTGTCATATTCAGATGTGATTCTTTTGTTGATTTATATATTTAGCCTTTTTATTCCTCTATTGTAATGCCAGAATAATATCGTTGATTTCGCAAATTCTTTACACACATAGGCATGCATGCATACATTTATGTATGCATGTCGCCGTGTTTTACTAACTGATACTCAATGCATACTTTCCAGTACCTTTGCTAATAAATTCTACAAGTGTTAATTTAGTCAAAATGAATAATATTGTGAATTTTGAAAACCTTTAGTGTTGCAAAACAAAAATCATGTTTAAAAAAAACAACGTACACTTTCTATTCATATAAATTCCATAATATCAAAGATTTGTTTTTGTATTGATCAGCTATATTTGAACTAGATTTGAGTTGGAAGTGTTTCCTTTAAAAAGTCACTCTTTTTTTTTTACAACGGCTACTGTCAGTAATACTCAAAGTGTATGGCAATTCGCTGATTCATCAAAACATACCAATCATGATTGCCAATTAACCCTCCGGAAGTCACAAGAATCTTCAATTATCATGCAAAATTAAAGACGCTGTACAATAATATAAAATTCTTATGTTAAGAACCTTATATCTGTTTGCAGAAAGAGGTGGATAGTAGATACTTCATTGCTTGAATTATATGTAAACAAACTTCATTTGAGAAGACAATGCTGACACAGTTCAGGATACGTATATTTATACAAAAACCTGGCATACAAGGCATTGCTTCTTAATGCAATCAATACAGAAGAAAAAAAATTGTTAAGTACATAAGTTAATTTGTGAATGGTAATATGACTATCAATGATTAGAAGAATGATTATGTGAACATTTTGTTCTTTTAGGTCTTGACGTAGCAGAAGTCGCCACAAATAGATTCGGCCATTCCACTCTATTTCAACTATTGTGGATAGTCTTTCTTCATGTTTACAGACATACTAGCGATTTCCAAACTATGATTTTTGTTTTTGAAACGACCTTTGCTTTCACTTTACTGAAACGGCTCCTTCCACAAAGTAAATATGTATGTATGTGTGTATGTATGTAGGTATGTAGGTAGGTAGGTTATGTGGATAAGATTATTGATGTTTTGTACTTATTTCTGGTTGTACATGCTTTCGCTTGTCTGGTTGATTGATGTTTTGTTTCTATTTTTAAAGCCATCCATCTTGGTAAAGTGTTTACTTGTTACACATGTTGAATCAAATTCCACATAACTCTTGTAGTGTGTGTGTGTGGGGGGGTGGGGTGGGGGGGGGGGGGGGTGGACAATAAGCGCACAGCTTAGATATACTGACTATCCTACCTCTTTTCTAACTCAGCTTAGTGACATATGCTAGCCTTTGGTATCGGTTAGTGACATTTTGCGATATGTTGTAACAATCAATTAGTGACATCTAGCAACAATTAGTGACAATCAGTTAGCAACTTTTTGCACTTCCTAAATAGTCAGAATGCCTAAACAGTGCCCCTGTTGCCCTCACTCAACGAAAGACGTGCAATTTGACACAACAGTGCCCCTGTTGCCCTCACTCAACGAAAGATGTGCTATTTGACACAACATGCCCCTGTTGCCCTCACTCAACGAAAGATGTGCAATATGACACAACAAGTAAAGTACAAACACAACATATACAGGCATTTATTTAGTATTTTGAGTAAATTTAACGTCATCCCCATTAGACAGTCTTTGCTCTGTTTTTGACTGCATTAGCTGAGACAGGATTTGCAAAAATAATTTAGAGATTCAAGTTCCATTACAAATATATATGGGTTACTGAACATATGTATGGATTACTTAATATATGTATGGGTTACTGAATATATGTATGGGTTACTGAATATGTGTATGGGTTACTGAATATATGTATGGGTTACTGAATATATGCATGGGTTACTGAATATGTATGAGTTACTGAATATGTATGGGTTACTGAATATATGTATGGGTTACTGAATATGTGTATGGGTTACTGAATATATGTATGGGTTACTGAATATATGTATGGGTTACTGAATATGTGTATGGGTTACTGAATATGTGTATGGGTTACTGAATATATGTATGGGTTATTGAATATATGTATGGGTTACTGAATATGTGTATGGGTTACTGAATATATGTATGGGTTATTGAATATAGGTATGGGTTATTGAATATGTGTATGGGTTACTGAATATATGTATGGGTTACTGAATATATGTATGGGTTACTGAATATGTGTATGGGTTACTGAATATATGTATGGGTTATTGAATATAGGTATGGGTTACTGAATATATGTATGGGTTACTGAATATATGTATGGGTTACTGAATATATATATATGGGTGTACTGAATATGTGTATGGGTTACTGAATATGTGTATGGGTTACTGAATATATGCATGGGTTACTGAACATATGTATGGTTATTGAATATAGGTATGGGTTACTGAATATATGTATGGGTTACTGACTATATGTATGGGTTACTGAATATATATATGGGTGTACTGAATAAATGTATGGGTTACTGAATATGTGTATGGGTTACTGAATATATGTATGGGTTACTGAATATATGTATGGGTTACTGAATATATGTATGGGTTATTGAATATAGGTATGGGTTACTGAATATATGTATGGGTTATTGAATATATGTATGGGTTACTGAATATATGTATGGGTTATTGAATATAGGTATGGGTTACTGAATATATGTATGGGTTATTGAATATATGTATGGGTTACTGAATATATGTATAGGTTATTGAATATATGTATGGGTTACTGAATATATGTATGGGTTACTGAATATGTACTGAAAAATATTCGTCTGGAATCGTTGTTTTCTCGCAGCGCCGAATGAAAGAGTCTACACGAAAATTTTTTGCACAAATTCAGTGACCTATTTATGATATATTTTAAACCAAATAAAGACATAAACACCTTTAGTTTGTATATAGTTTGTATATCGTTATTGAAATAAAAACCAAAACATAATGCTAAACGCTAACAGTTCAATTTTCCATATTCACGCAAATGAATTTACAAGGCATTGTCCATCGTAGGTTTAAAAGACCATGGCGTCTCTCCTATCTGTATTGGCGGAACTACAGTCGACATCTCAAAAATCTAATATTTTGTGATTTATATTTCACTGCCATCTGCGCCTATGTGCGCCATTTTTTATTTTTTTTTTCTAAACAAAAAAGTCCTACATCACATGGTTAACAAACAGTACATATAAATAAATTGGCTTTAATATGACTTTATCTACGTTCAAAAAGGGAAAATATGAAACTAATGTAAATGAATAGGGCCTGGTTTAAAGTATATATATATATATATATATATATATATATATATATATATATATATATATATATATATATATATATATATATATATAAGGGAAAGTTTAATTGGACAGATGCAATCTTTTCGATTCAAACAAAAGAATGCTAGCAAAATACTTTAAAGGTGTACATCCAAATACAATTGGCGTACACCCAGATCGGCAGTTGAATCATGCACAATCAGATCAGGTTCTTCGATGTTCGATCCAAGTCATAAGAAGAACAATTGCGTGGAACCCCATCTCTTGACGCATATTGTTATGACAAATCAGAGGTTAAGCTGTTCATCATTAAGTGCGCGTTAGACGCTGACAAAGTACAGAGAATGTAAATGTCTTGCTTGTACCAAGAAAGAATCAGTTTGTCTATTGATTGTGTAACTGTTTTCATGTTAAGAATTAATGAGTTATCAGAATCTAAATTAGTGTTCTGTTCAATATCGCTCGTCACGATCTTGATTTGGTTTGGTGGATCGATACAAAGATGATGTCGTAATATAACTTCATTGAAACTAAAATCTTTATCTTGCTCCTGGAACTTCGATATTTTAACTGTTTCCATGGCAATACTTTTTTTAAGTATTGAAGACTGCTATGCCTCTTGCATTACATTTAAATGAGTAATATTCGGGTTTAGTTTATGTTCCTTTGCAAGACAAAATAAAAATGTGTGGGGTGTCTATGATATTTTTTTTAAAAATTTGCCGTTTTTACAGTGACGGCGAGAGGGTTTGAGGCGCCCGGGAGCAATGTTCTTTAGTGGCGCCCCAACTCCAGCCGCACCTTCCCCCCCCCCCCAGCCCCAAATCTACGCCCGGGTTACAACTGCAAAAAAAAAAACTCAACGGCGTCCCCCTCGCTTGGCGCCCAAGGGTAATTTACCCACCCCCTCCTCGCTCCGCCACTCTCTTTTTTTAAATATCTAATTACAATAATGGCGACTACAAATACTAAGAGTGGATCCAATGAAGTGATGTGGATCCAATGAAGTGATGTAGTGATGTGATGAGTGTGTGTGTGTGTGTGTGTGTGTGTGTTTTTGTGTATGTGTGTGTGAATATATATTATGGTAATAATGTTGATTTAACTCGAAGCAGGGTAATGCACCCCAAAAAAAGTACTCTGAACAAAAGCTGCAGGTGATGATAAGCAACACGATATAGGCATGAAAATGTCACTGGGTAGAGAGATCTTGTACATGCAATGTGTGCCAAAGGGCATGAAAATGTCACTGGGTAGAGAGATCTTGTACATGCCATGTGTGCCAAAGGGCATGAAAATGGCACTGGGTAGAGAGATCTTGTACATGCCATGTGTGCCAAAGGGCATGAAAATGGCACTGGGTAGAGAGATCTTGTACATGCCATGTGTGCCAAAGGGCATGAAAATGGCACTGGGTAGAGAGATCTTGTACATGCCATGTGTGCCAAAGGGCATGAAAATGGCACTGGGTAGAGAGATCTTGTACATGCCATGTGTGCCAAAGGGCATGAAAAGAATCAAGTAAAAAGTGTATTTTAAATAAAATATTGGTTCTAATACCACCAGAATATTTGTGGTCATAAACATAATCAAGATGACATACAAAATTTAGTTTTTTTCATAACTATTCTCTTGAAGATACAATAAGGTTTGAGCTTGATTTGTTTTGTTTCGACAGGTAGCTGCCTGTTTATCTATTGGTGTTGGCCTCTGGATTCTGATCGACATGGGGAAAATTGTGACTGACTCCACATATTTCTTCATGGACCCTGCCTTACTTATATGCATCGTTGGCGGCATCACTTTTATTGTGGCCTTCCTGGGTTGTCTGGGAGCAGTCAGGGAAAACCTAATTCTTTTAAAGATCGTGAGCATGTTTTTCTGTAATTAATGAAGCATTCTTTTCAGGACAGAACCACAATATTCTACATTCTGCTTTTATACTATAGAATCTGTTTGATGAACTTCTTTTGTTTTCCTGATGCTCTTGCATATTTGATATGATATAACGATTGTATACATATATTTATTTTTCACTTTTCTGATAATATAAATTATGTAAAACAATAATGCAAATCAAAACATTGTCAATGTACGCACGGAACAAAATAAAAAAGGGTAAATGAAATATGTTGTATGAAACTTTTTGACCTACCGTTAAAAACTCCTATTTTTTAAATTGCCATATAGTGGCTTTAGCCGTGATTCACACCTGAAATTTAAATTGTGACTGGCCTTCCGCCATCATTTTCGTCGTCTCTTTTATGTCCATTCATCTGCCACATTTTCATGTCCGTACCATAACTCCAGAGTTGTGTGATGCAAATGGACTAAAAATAATATACTGTTTCTTTTAGCTGGTATTTTGCGTGGTACATTTATTTTGGCATCGCAGTGATCAAATACACTGCATCCCCTATTACATTAACTCGCTGGGGAACATGAAAGAAAAATACTCGAGAGTTACGATAATCAGGGTTGGCTTTTCAGATTTCCCAAAAGATTTCGACGTTCTGCCGTGTTGGACAAACTCATAGCTCTAACTATCGAAACCAATGAATCAGTTTTATAAAACATCTACATGACGCATTATTTTATTTTGAAGACGTATGCGATCGGAACTTGCCTATCAGTGACTAATTCAATCTATGTTTCCATTCATCTATCCATCCGTCTGTCTATCTACCTGCCTATCATATTTCTCTCATTCTATCAGTCACTCAGTCACTTTGTCTGTCTTTCCGATCGTTCGACCGTCGGTCTGTATATATCTAGCCAGCTTCTTATTTATAAATTGTATAATCAAGTGACAAGGATAATCCAAGTACTGAATATACTAATATGTAGAGTAGTAATGAGATTGATAATCCAAATACTGAATATACTAATATGTAGAGTAGTAATGAGATTGATAATCCAAGTACTGAATATACTAATATGTAGAGTAGTAATGAGATTGATAATCCAAATACTGAATATACTAATATGTAGGGTAGTAATGAGATTGATAATCCAAGTACCGAATATACTAATATGCAGAGTAGTAATGAGATTGATAATCCAAGTACCGAATATACTAATATGTAGGGTAGTAATGAGATTGATAATCCAAGTACCGAATATACTAATATGTAGAGTAGTAATGAGATTGATGATCCAAGTACTGAATATACTAATATGTAGAGTAGTAATGAGATTGATAATCCAAGTACTGAATATACTAATATATAGAACAGTAATGAGACTGATAATTCAAGTGCTGAATATAATAATATATAGAACAGTAATGAGATTGATAATCCAAATACTGAATATACAAATATGAAGAGTAGTAATGAGATTGATCCATGAATTAAAGAGTCATATGTTAATAAATTTCTTCGAGAAGTGTGCTTTAGAAACCCGAGCAACCATCCTTCCATCTACTCCACCATCCATTAGTGTAATACATTTGCACCTAATGCTAAAATAAAAGTCTTATATTCATTCTCATATAAGATATTTTGATTTCATTAATACTAATAACTTATTTGCATCGGAGACCACATACTTCTTGAAAACTGAACGAGAATGAAAGTGTAAAACCAAGAAAATAACATAACGGCAACATTGTGCTATATATCTGTTATAATGACAATTTTTTTTGTTATATAAATAATGAATGGGTCAAAATGTGTGGGTGCATATTCAATACTATACATTATTTTACTACTCCTATAGTTATTTATAGCATAGTGTTTCCATTTTGGAATTATTGGCACTTTAAGCGAATACATTCGATTACTACTGCCTTTATATGTTTCGTTAATATGGATTCATGATCTAACCTTTCAGTTTTTCTATGTGCTTTCTGTGATATTTGTCTGCGAGGTGACGTTGGGCGTGGTGATTTTTGTTC
Source organism: Margaritifera margaritifera (assembly GCA_029931535.1). Classification (NCBI taxonomy): domain Eukaryota; kingdom Metazoa; phylum Mollusca; class Bivalvia; order Unionida; family Margaritiferidae; genus Margaritifera; species Margaritifera margaritifera. Next base: position 6,484,416 of record JAQPZY010001671.1, read on the forward strand.
TATTTACCGTTCCCGAGGCTCGAGTTAACCTCAGTATGACACCAGAAAAGGTTCTACAGTCAGGCATTCTCCATTACATGGATGATGATGACATGAAAGAGTGGATGGATCTTATCCAGGCTGAGGTATCTTCTAACGTATCGCTTGGAACGTGATTCTGAGAGATTAATCCATATTGCTTGTAAAGAGTCGTTCAAAAATCTCTAATGTTTAAATTTTACGCCACCATTCGTTGATTCATACGAACACAGGACCATGTAGACATACATGTATAACACAAAGAGACATAAATGACAAGCAGCATATGAACGATTTGTTTTCAAAATTAATATAAACGTTTGCAAACCTTTGTGTGAAATTCATAATTATCTTATATTGTTTGCAGGATACAGAATTCTTCTTGTCGATTTAAAGCCTGAGCGTGTGACAAAAGTTATCGGATGACTAAATTTGATTGGTAATGACACACTAGAATCTCAATTGAATGGGTTTGTGATAGTTTAGCTCTCAAGAGATTAAAATAGTACCATATATACTTCACCTCTCTGAACTAGTTTGCATGACTTAAAACAGTGAACATTTTCTCTTACTCGTCAGTTCAGATGTTGCGGTATTGGCCATATGAACGAAGAGGGGTTTCGAGACTGGCAGATCAACATGTATTTTAACTGTTCTCCAACCAATCCTAGTCGATGGAGGTGTGCTGTCCCTACATCCTGCTGTAATTTTGAACCGGTAAGAGGAGTCGCACAATATTCCATTATATTATAGATTTTGACTGAAAATATTATTAAGAAATTATATCCATGGCAGCAAATATGTGTTTAGAGATGTTCATGACAAGGTCAAGCAGCTCAAATTGGAAATATATCTATCAAAGAATTAATATCTCTTTCTGTGTTGCATGGTTCAGGGTGGTTGACAATAATATTGTTTACGGTTTTTAAAAAAAATTGACTTGTATAAATAGCTGATGTAGCCACGCTATTATTAAGGACATATTAAATAGCTGGTGCAGCCACGCTATTACTAAGAACACGTTGAAGAAGCTGATGCAGCTACGCTATTACCAAGGACACGTTGAATAAGCTGATGCAGCCACGCTATTACTAAGGACACGCTGAATAAGCTGATGCAGCTACGCTATTACCAATGACACGTTGAATAAGCTGATGCAGCCACGCTATTACCAAGGACACGCTGAATAAGCTGATGCAGCCACGCTATTACTAAGAACACGTTGAAGAAGCTGATGCAGCCACGCTATTACTAAGGACACGCTGAATAAGCTGATGCAGCCACGCTATTACTAAGGACACGTTGAATAAGCTGATGCAGCTATGCTATTACCAAGGACACGTTGAATAAGCTGATGCAGCCACGCTATTACTAATCACACGTTGTATAGCTGATGCAGCCACGCTATTACTACGGACACTTTGTAAATTAAATCAGCCACACTACTACTAAAGACACGTTATGAATTAAATCAGTCAAAAAGTATGAATTAAATCAGTCATAAAATATTCTACATTTTCGTTGCTAAAAAAATGATTACATTTTATAACTGCCTTCATTTTATTTTGAGGTTCGATCTGCAATCTTTCGTTATGTTTTACCCCAGACAAACGCTCGTGTATAATGGTTAGGTGAATAGCTGCACATTCTCTTCATATTGTTTGAGAAATGCTAACTTTTAAATTGTCAAAGGGACTGATTACATTTCCTACCATGTTCGCAGTTACTTTGCAATCTTTCCATGGTCTGAATCAAGTGCTTCATTCTGGAGAGATCATTAAATAAAAGATTGAGTGTATCATTTGCTTTACATCAAGCGGAGGTATTAACAATGTACTTTTCTACGCTTTCAAATGAATGGCGCAGAAAATAATGATTAATTCGTCTCCGCATGGTATTCAGTAAAAACAGGAAAGGTGCAAATAGATTAATCATCAGAGTGTTTCCTATATAGTTTCTCAATCATCTTTCCCAATTATTGCTATTTTGCTCCTTACTGCTGCCGCTACTTCAACTATGTTTACCAAAGCTAGCATTAATACAGTTGTAATTCTTTTATCATCCTCCTCATCATCATCCTCCTCATCATCATCGTCTTCTTCTTCTGGTTATTCTGCTGCTGCTACTGTTTTTAATTCATTTTGTTTCATTGCCTTTCTGATGTGTTTGGTACAGTAAAATTATCGAGCCTTGCATCTTTAATCCGTTGTCAATTTAGTCTACAATTATTCACTTTATTGCTGATGTCTCGCATTCTTAATCGGCACTGAATTAAAAATATTCTCGTAATATATTTGAATTACCTAACTGTATATCTTTATCTTTTCTCTCTTTCTTATTTCTTTTACCCACTCATTTACAGATAAGATGGCGATTATGTGATAATGTCCGTTTTCAGCTGCTGCGTTCCTAATTTTTCGAAACTCATTCTACACATTTTGGGTTGAGATTTTTCATTTTTAGGATGTGATAGCGACTTTCGGATGTGATAGCGATTTTGTGAACATGTAATCAACGGCCCCGTAATTTCAATCTACATTCTGGGTTGAGGCTTTTGCATTTGTGGGTCTATGGGAGAATTATGGGAGGGGGGGGGCGGGAGGGAGTAACTAAGAGAAGCTTAGGGAATATGCAGGTTCACTGAGGATTTTTATTTCTTTTGTTGTGAAATTAAATGTGTGACACTAAATAATCTCTTGCGTTGTACAGTTCAAACTAAATCAGCTGCGACTGAAATACCTACAAGTGTATTATATTATCCACACCAGGCATATTATGTCTTTCAATCAGCAAAATAATATGGTCTGAAGAGATGACAAGGAAGATGTTCTGAATACGTGGCCATAATAAATATGAAAGTATAGTTGAGTGCAGAGCTTGTAAACTGTAGCTTACAGTGTTTTTCATTAACCAAGGCATCCATATATATATATATATATATATATATATATATATATATATATATATATATATATATATATATATATATATATTGTTACGGAATTATATATCATTTTTCTTTCAATAATGGTATAGTTTATTAGTTTATGGTCTCTGTTCTTAGTCTAACAGCTGTCGTCTTGCCGTGAGTACACATACAGTAGGCTCGATCGATATTTCGCTGAACCTTTAGTCATGTGACGTGTTTTCCGCGCGTGAGAGGGTGAACTTCTAACCTAGATTGTATGAGTAAATATTGTGTTGACTGTTTTAAAGGATAGTACACTGGCACTTTAGAGATGTCACGCATAACCTAATTTCTCATTGGTTCGGAGAGGGTTGCAATATTTCGAAATGTTCATTTGTTTATCAAAGACGTAATGGGTTTTTATTTTGTTTATGCGCAGTGGGAGATTATATATTTATTTTAATAGTAGCATTCTGGCTTTCTTCATGGTTACATTGAATTGCGAGGTCATAGACGAATTTGATTCATTTTGTGTGTGGGATATTCTTCTTTGGAGATTTATTTATTTTTAATACAGTGCATTCTGAATTAGTACTGTTTCTTCAACCATAATAATTATACAGCTCCGTGGAATTATCGGAAACATTTCTAGAACTTGTGATATTCCATATTCGCAAGGATTACTTGGAGATAACGTATTATTATCAACACATTAGTACAGTGAAGGTTACTTCATTCGGAATACCTCATTCGGAATATTTTGATTGACTTCCGGATCAGTGAACTTTAGAACAATTGTTTAGGACTTTTAAGGATATTCTATACTGTAAGTTTTTTTAATTCTTTCACTTTGATTGTTTGTTGAAATATTTTAATATTTTTGGAAAATTAAAGATTTTTATTTTAAATCTTGAAAGCTTGTTCGAGTCTTTTCTTTTGTTACATTACCCAGTGTCGTAACAATATATATATATATATATATATATATATATATATATATATATATATATATATATAGACTATGAACTGCAAGACTATAAATTGTTTTAAATTCCAATGTAATTGCAGACAATATACTTTTGCATTACCTGTTAATGTTTCTCTCTACTGTTTAAAAATACATTGTAAAGAGTAACAAAAGAATCAATACTGCAGCAACTGATTTAAAATATTACTAAAATAAATGATACAATCGTTGTTTTCATTTAAGCGGATGTGTACAAGAACTCTAGTATTTAGTATACTGAAGTAATAGCCACCCGGTCCATTGGATATAAACAACTAATAAGAACATTTTAAAAGTAATAAAACCAATTTATTATGTCTCCTTTGTTACAGAGAATCTCAAAAGTGATTAAATGCTTTTAATCTTATCTGACACAAGTTATAACCTCTTTAACACGTATTACTAGAAAAAAATTGAGGCACATGAATAACCAGCATTTAAACATAATTATTTTTGGAAAACATCGAAATGTATTTGAGCGAAATTTAAATGGGTAGAGAATTATGGCGGTAATAATAAAGATTTGCATTAAATTGTTCATTCACATTGAACCATATTTAAAAAAGATAAGTAATTCTAAAAATTGCGCAATTTGGCTGCGTGACAGCTCAAGTAAATTTAACGTTATTATGTAGAGAACGACCCACACAGAACATAGAGCGAGTTGAGTATATATAATTATACCACAAGACGAAGTTTCTCAATTTATTGAATAGAGGTAAAATCCATAATGCAACTGTATATTTATTTGACATGTTACATACAAAAACTTTGGACAGAAACAAATAAAGATAGTATGTGTTTCTTTTATGTTCTGGAATCTGTAATAAATACACCAAGAGTGATGATTATGTTGACAGACCATCAAATTAAAATTTAGATAGATACAGTTATTGGTTACAATTTTATATGCATATATATATATATATATATATATATATATATATATATATATATATATATATATATATATATATATATATATATATGTATATATATGTATATATATATATATATATATATATATATATATATATATATATATATATATATATATATATACATACATCATCGGTACAGCTGAGGAAAACTGCATCAATCTTTTAAGAATAGCTCAAACAGAGAGAAAGATACATGTTGACGTTTTAAAAATATTTCAGTACGGGGGTTCTAATGACAAAAAAATGGAAGGTAATATAAACATGCATGAAAAGAGACAATTCTTTTCTAAAGAATACTTGAATATACATGCTGAAACAGTTTACAAATAAGCGGTACCAATAGTTGAGGAAAATCATGTATCCCTATAAATATATGGATAGCTTTGAAAGGTTAAAGGAAACAGCTATACAACCAATGGAACAGTACCACTCATCACTTTACGATTCAAACATATCAAATGACGATTACCTGTACGTACATGTTGTTATTGAGAATTTAAGCCCGCAAACATTCGGTGACCTTCACAACTATTACGCTAAGAAAGGAAAGATACACTGATGTGCAAAATATTATAGCAGTTCAGAAATATATGTATGAAACACTACAAACTTGACCCCGCGCACTATTTCACTGCTGCTCCCAGTTTAGATGATGACACTAATTTGAAGATATCATATGTAGAATCAGAACTTTGAACAGACTATGACATGTTCCTTATTTTTAAAACACTATGACATGTTCCTTATTTCTGGGAGTGGAATTAGAGGTGGAATGAGCATACTGCCCAATAGAAATGCTGAAGCAAATCAAGAATACTACCTGGACAAATGATGGTCAGATAAAAATTTAATGTTGAGTACGAAAGGTCAAGATCAGGTCACTCGTTTTGTACCAAGATACTAACAAGATATATGTATGGATTATGAGCAACTTTGGGCAATTGGGCAACTATTGACGAACAAATTAAAGTGATATTTACTCACTTTGTCCGTTTACTGTGATGGTGACTTAAGGATTAAATGTTTGCTCCAGAGAAATTAATTCGAGATGAAAATGATTTATCTCCTTTGCAAATTAAGTTGATTCCTGATTACAAAGGTAAAAAAAATAAATTCAAAATTGTTATTTACATCGACAATCAAAGAGGAATATTTCATTCACTACACAAACGTCAAGCTTTACATACAACTGGGTTTAAAACTTAAAGATACAGAGTTGTCTTATTTGAAAAACAAACGTATCTTTAATCTTACATTAAAATGAATACAAGTTTGGGACTAAAAGCAAGTAGTGATTTTGAAAAAAAGACTACTTAAAAATAATTAATAACAGTGTCTTCGGTAAACAGATAGAAAATCTCTGTGAAATGCCAGAAAGATTAATTATTTGCTATGAGAACAATTCTAGACGATCAATTATTATTAGTCAGTTTTTAAAACAAAGCAACAAGTCAATCAATTTTTAAAAAAAACAATTTACGGTGGATTCACAGTGCTGGAATTATCATAATATATAAGGTACGAATTTTACTTTATTAAGTTAAAAAAAAAAATACAGTGATAGAGTGAGACTGTTAATGACTGATACTAATTGCTAATGCATTGGTATTGAGAATGAAACTTTTTCCAATGATATCAAGGATAACATCAAGTTCTTTGACACTGGTGACTCTCCCAAGGACAGCCTATTTGCTATGTCACTAATGAATAAAACGTGCCTCTACTTTTTTCAAAGATGAGTCGTACGGTATTCCATTTAAAGAGTTATGTCGGTTAAGGTCAAACCGGTATTCGTTTAAGACGGATAAAGATCAAAGGAAAGTATATAAGGGAATAGAATAAATTGTGTGATCAAAAAGAATTTAGAATTCAAAATCAACGAGGACTGCTTATTCAGTCACAAGGAAAATTATCAGGAAATATTTACTCAGATCATGCAATTATGAGATGTATAACATTAAAATGTATAAAGTAGCAATATCTGTGTACGACAATTAGGTTTGGTTCACAACGTACACACATTACTTTACCGTCATGTAACCACGCCGAAGGCAATGTAGACTCATCGGACAAGCATACTGTATTGGAAAGGAAATTCAAGTCTCAATAAAAGTTTGGTTCTTTTGTTCTGTTTCAAAGTATTCACAATCTCTCTTTGCATATCATCTGTGATGATATAATTTTCAGTTAAGATGGTTTCCATTGTTTTTTATGTGTGTTTTTTTCCTGCTGAACAAAAGACAACCAGAAAACTTGTATTATCTGCAACAAATATTTGATTAGAGAGTTGTACTTTTGATATTTCAAAATGTCTACCACTAAAAGCTAACTTGATCTAGATAGTTGTTATATTTTTATATCGTCGAGATTCCCACAGTTATTAATCACAGACATAGTATTTGTTCCTTTAAAGACATCAACCCGGAGTTCTAACCACTTATCTGATTTATCCTCAGTATATATCACTATCACCTTTGCAACGTTCAATAGCCACCTTCTGTCGTAAGTGTTGTTGTACTGAAACGTTAAACAGAGAATAAGTCTGTAGTCACCAATGTTTTTGTATACATTCTCAGTGCAAGCATAGTTTTTCCATAATTACAGATTATTATGTTGCGAGGCTCTTTCATATACATTTATACATACCTAAAACATATATCATTTTAGCTCATTCTCTTTTCTGTTTACCGGGCATCTGAAATGAAATAAATATACATTTTGTGAGCACCAACATTTTTCTTTTCTGTATTTTGTGGAATGTTAGCGAATTTAAGAGCACTACCATGAAATCTTTTATCACGTGTACTTCTCAAATCATTCTAACTGCAATGGTCATCAGTGTGAAAACTTTAAAAACACTTACCTTATTAATCTTTGATTGCTTTTATTTTCATGAAATAAATACTTTGTGGCTTCTGCAAACTATTGCGTAAATTGAAAACCCTGGGAAGAAACCATATTTGGCAAGCCTTCTCTAATTACTAAGTTTTAAGTCTATTGATTAGTTCAAAAATTGTCTGGATCACTCTTTCTACTTTTTTTTACACAGTTTGAACACGCTCTTTAAACTCATTCTGGGAGAATCAAGCATAAGGTTGTTATGAACCATATGTCGATGATTCCCTCCCCCCCCTCTCTCTCTCTCTCTCTCTCTCTCTCTCTCTCTCTCTCTCTCTCTCTCTCAGTTGTAAATAAAAGCAATTCCTTTTCTATATTTATCATTTACTGATTGTACAATTGTTAGTTCCGAAGTATTCGTATCGTACTGGAGAAAATTGTTTTCCAGTTCATGGTCATGATTACCACTTTCTAACACTTCAGAAGCTATTGTAGGTGTTCAATCTGAAATTCCGTGGAAGAACATAAAGATACAGTGAACAATGAGCTGAATGTGATAATTTGTTTTTCCATATGCAAACAATTGTATAGCTTTAGTACTGAGCGCACTTCCTGTCCCCTGATCGTAACTTTCTCAATTTATCAGTCATAATACATTGTTCGATCCTATTTGTACTGATCGAAACAGGTAATCACAAATCATTATATGCCATGCAGATGTTGTAGTAATTGAACATGAAACGATCATTGCGTCCGAAAGATATGGTGATGTCTGTCACAAGCATTGTTCCAAAATTTGTGTACCCCTGAATTGCTAGCATCACTTTGAATCTTCATATCAAATGAGACGAAAAAGCACTTCCCGGTACAACCAATGTTGGACTTAGCGTTAGAATTGTTATCTGTAACGTTTAAACGTTCGTTCACGTTTAATGTTGCTCGGTATGTATGTATTATAATGATGTGTTGGATTGAGGTATTTAACTTCTTTTTGTATCTTTTCCTGCTTGTTAGGAGTTATGTATTTACCGTACATTGACATCGTTACTATTTATTCCCTACAAAACCCTGTAACACCCACCACAAGAGCAAGTCGCTGGTCTGTTTTCATTTAACTCTACAGTGTTCTCTGTTATTCTTCTGTGCATTCGTGTCTAATTAATATTTCATCTGTTTCATTAGGGTGAAATAATTTTAACAGATAGTTGCTTACTGTAAATACTTTACGTTAATTATTGCTCCTCCAATAATAACTGCTGCTGCAGTCATTTAACCATTTCAAAATTACAAATTTTGATATTCTGCCAGTTGTTATTTAAAATCCTGAAATATTAACTCCTCCTTTGCATTTCTATCCAATTGTGAAAACATTGCTCTCTTCTAGATAATTCCATAAACCTGGTCAGCCTCTTGATCAAGCGTAAAACGTATAATTTGACAAGGTTAGCTAATCTCGTCATATGGCCTTCACAGCACATCATGAATTAGATCAAATTTGTGGATAACAGTTGCTTATTTGTTTTGTTGTTTTTTTTTATTTTGTCATGATTTTTATATCGCGTATGTGATTATTTGCGATTGGAAATGTATTGAGTTCTCTAATACAACAATAACAAGAAGTGCCGATTATGCGACACAAATGCAGCGCTCTTCACGAGAAAATGGAAATCATTCTGCCTGGGAAATTAAAGGCTGATTTCTTCAAAACTGGTCTTGTTATGTATGATGTTTATATACTTCACTTTTGTTCATGATTGTAAGTTGTATGGTTATTTGAAAATACATACTTAACTTTTGTCCAGTTGTTCACATAGTATTTTCATAGGCATTACGCAATTAGACTTTTCTGACATATATCAGGTAGGCCAGTATTGTTCCATTAGAAATACTCATATTCTGATGTGACATAGATTATGTAGACATGCGTATTTATATACAGATTTTGGTAAACAAATTCATTCTTGTTCTGGAATTTTGGTTTTAAAAGATCAGTCTGTAAGGAATCTATTTTAGTTGTGTTGTTGAAATCAGATATAATTTGACAGGAAGTATTTATTTACAATATTCATTGAAAATTTTCAAAGTGTTGATTGACTTTTGGATTAATACATGCTTTTTGGATTTATGTGAACTTATTCAACTACATTCTGGATTACATCTTTGTGGTACATCAGGACATTCAAGGCTATTGGAATTTATTAAGAGCATTATATTATTTTGGATTTGTAATTAGGACATTTAGGATTATTTGGAATTTAGCTCACAAATTGTAAGGGTCTTGAATTCTCACTTCAATTGTCTGGAACTTAATTGCTTGTTGATTTATTTACATTGTTGGTTTCACTTTCTTTCCGTTACATAATTTTAAGACATACTTTCTTAACAGTCTGCCAATTGTAAAAGTTTTGCGATGTGATGCATGAAATGAATTCCATCTATTCAGTACATATTAAACCTTATTCCTGATTTTCAACTTTACGCCATCAATTATATGACTTAATGTGAGAGTCCTGCTATCCACTTCAGATTTGAATGCATCTGTCTCCTTTGTAATCTCTTGTTTCAAATCAGCTTAACCTCTCTTCGGACGTTTCATCCTTTTGTTTATTTCGTCACTGTACTTTATACCACGCATATACCATTACCAATTTCTCTATCAATATTTGACTTGGAATCTGTGTTTGATTGTTGAAACCAAGCATGTAATTTTGTTGTAAAATTCGGTAAGTGTAACATCTTTTATCGTTTTGATCTTCCCACTAAAATCTCCAATAGATAAGGCGTAAGTTGTTTTTCATAGATCTTATTGTGCTTTTATTATTACTAATTACTATATTGTTTTGGCTATCCATTGTCAATCGTTCTTTTTCTGCATGTCTGATAGGGTATTAGTCATCAAATGATATTGTTGTTCAACTCGGTGTTAGATTTCATTATTTAAATCTCCTTGTAACCGTTCCAACCATGAGTATCTTTCAGAGATTTATGTTTATTTTCTTCATGTCAGTCTCCAAGGCATCTATGTCTCTGTTTATCCTCTGCTTGATTGGCTGTATATATTATTGAATATTTGCACTGATCCATGTAGGCTACTCGTTCCCGTACCGTTTGCAGAGTTTTTATTGCAGTAGATAAAGTATTTAATCACTGTATCAACAAATCCTGTTGATATCAAATCCTTCTTTTTCAACAAGTGTCTGTTTGTATATCAGAGATTGATTTAACCCTTTTTGTAACACACTGTTGAATAGCTCATAATTTGTTGTTAGCTTGTTTCATCCACGATTTAATATATTCAAGTTATTGTTATTCGGCGTCTTACATATCTGAGCATCAACACTTCAATTTCATTTCATTTTCGTTGATACAGAAATCTATATTAGCTACTTCAAATTTTTTTACCGGTTCTGGTAAGTTGGTAATACGAGTATTGTTGATATAAAATCGGTGGTAATTATTTGACCTAATGCTACATTTCTATCATCTTTTTCCTTTCAATATGTGACACTTAACCGAACGGCGAAGCCTATGCAAAGTACAACTAACTATGACCTGTCAACGATATATATGTCATCGTGCTGTCTATGAGATACGATATTTACTTTAAACGATAAGCTTATGTTACAAGCATACTAGTATTCTGAAAATCTAACATTTTCCATCTTCATCTTTCATGATGATATTCAGTATGTTGATAGAACATCTTTGTAATTCCCTGTAATGGCCATTAACATTTTATGTTACACCTTTTCAGTGAAAAACATTACCAGGTAGAGACTCTAGCAAACACGAAGCATAGCTATCAGATTACATTTTGCTGTTATCGATCTGATCTAAATAAATGTATACATTTGGAGCTTTCAAAAGCTCAATAACTTCATCAGATTTATGTAGATACCAGTACAGATCTTTGGATATTGAATCATGGCAATTTTCTTGTTGTAGTTCGTTATGTACACTCGGATTGATTTAAACAATCATTCCACCCTAAACTTTACTCAAGTACGTATCAGGGTTTTAAAAAAAGAAAAGAAAGGGAAACAGTCTTTGTTGCATTTATGGCATTGAGGTAGAAAAAATATATTGTTTTCGAGTTTATCTGAAATATTTTAATACCCAAAATTCGAATTATGTTCTTTGCAAATATATCGATAGTTTACCATTTCTGTTGTCAATTGGTTTGGGTCAAATTTATTTCTTTCTCAGAGAGTCCACTATAATTTGTCCGCGCTGCGCTTTCTATAGTAGTATAACTTTCTAATTGTAGAGAAAACATTTAAACAGTCAAAAGGAAAAGTTTTTCTGTTTAATATGCATTTTGATGCTTACATTAGCTGGACACTTCTTATCAGTGTGCCGAATGCATACTTTATGCATCATTTCCTGCAAATTTCTCCAGTATATCTTTCTCTTTCAATTTCTTTCTTCTTCTAAAACCTTTCCTTTCATTCCTCTGCGTCCACCTTCAGCGAGTCTCTGACGTCTTCGATTTCTGTATTGTTTATTTCTTTCCGATTGCATTTTCTTGTCTCTTTGTACCGTTATCATTCTTCGTGGTATATTTCGTTTTCGCTTTTTACTCTGCTTTTCATGTTGTCAATACTATTAAACTTTCTGATTGCGGATGTTACTATTGCATCATGTTTTAAAACATTGTCATCTGCGAGTAGTTTGTCTTTGAGAACTTTTGCACCAAATCATGTAAATGTTGCACCAAATCATGTCAATGTTGCACCAAATCATGTCAATGTTGCACCAAAGCCAATGGAACAACTACACTGTAACTATTCCCACAAGACCTAATGCTACTGCAGTGTTATTCCATGCCACCTGAAAATGTTGTCATAATTTGACTCCACCTAACTTAAACCTTTGAATGCTACTTTGCATTTTTTCTCACACGTCTAAAATGTTCGATCTCTTTGACCAAATCATTTTTTCTCTTGTTAATTTTTGAAACCTGAAATTAACACCTGTGTCTATATGCACTGTAGGATATAATGCTGGAGCTCTGTATACTCTTTCATTTTTTTATATATATAATAAAGACCATTATTCTGTGTCAGTTGTGTCGTGCAGTGCACGTTAGCTTTTGCACCCTATGCACAGGCTGACCTTGAGTCTGCAGCTGTATATGCTCCGCTGTTTTATGTGGTACTGTTGTGTTTTTTATTGTACCTTTTCGTATATTTTTCTTTACCTTGCTTTGCAACATATAAATGTAGCTATCCTTTGGTTCGAAAATCCCTAGGTAAAAGCTATGGTATTGTTTGAGTACAAATGTTGTCAGATCAAAGTTGATTTACTATCAGGTAGTCAGTTGTGAACTGGCTAAAATAAAATGGAATTTTAGCTTTACAGCTTATTCAATATCCATGATTGACCTTGGATCAATTGCAAGCCTCAATGTTTTATTGATGTCTTCAATTTCATTCGACATCTGTGTGCAGGTAAAAGCTATGCTATTGTTTTAGCCAAGAACGTTAACTAATTTAGTAATATATATTTGATTGTGCCAAAGACAAACATTGACTTCCAATGAGTATCATTTTGCCCCTTCAGTATTAACAATTGTGTTTAAAAAAAGGTACACATGCTATTAGGTACACGATTGTAAACCGAGTAAGTAAAAGTGAAATAATTATTTTTGGAATTTCTCCAATATCAACGTTTGATGGTGGACATATTGAGATATTAAACTTCATAAAAAAAGGAAGCTGATGGAAACTGTGAGGGCAGATTTAAGTGCTGCATGGTAAATTGATCATCACTCGATATTTGTCTGTATGAATTTGGAGTTAAAAAGTTTTCTCGTTATTGTTTTATGTGCAGAAAATGTCAATCATGTTGCTCTTTAGTGTTTTGGATTTTCATTATATATAGCGACTTGTTACATAGGCGTTTTTATCTCATCAGTTTTATTGACAGAAACAACTTTAGTTTTTGACCAAATGAACAGGATTTCTACACAACTACACATCCAATAATAGAATGTGCAATTTTAACGTTGCAGAATGAATGAAGTCCCATTTGTATCATTTCTTTCAAGCGGCAACGCTGCAGCATATTGTAATTTTGTGCCGTGGTCTACATGTGTGTTTTCCATAATTTGCATATTCTTCGCTGTTTTAGAATCTTTCTGCTTTTTCTCTAAACATTTGGATTTGACATTTTTACAATTCCTGTAAAATGTCTTCCAAATGGTCTACCAAGTTGAACTCTACGAGATTCTTTAGTTTTTTTAAGTAACCTGTTCGTGTTTTTGTTAACTTTGTCTTCATCTTCCTTTCTGTCTTGCATTTATTGCATTATTTGCAATGAAATTTGGACAGACAGCTAAACATGATCTTAAGATCTTAAAAAGGTTAGTTGTAAACTACAAGGTATGAGAAAATAATTTGAAATATTTTAAATATTGCAGGTTAAATAAATGGAAACAAAGACATGTTCTGAATATCAAAAAGTTATATATGTAACTAGCCTTCGCACAATGGAAAGTTACTCTAAGTCCTGTAAAATTAAATACGTCATAAAATAGAAATCTGTAAATGAATAAATGAAAACGATGGAGAGATGAAAACAGAGAACAATAACATAAATACTATATAGAAAGATTCCATAATGATTAATATTTCAGATTATTTCAAAACAAAATAAAGTAGAATTTGACACGCATTAAGGCAAAACATAAAGTCATCTACCACATTAAAAATATTGGACTTTTATGACTTCTATCTGATATGGTTGAACTTCACAAAACCTGGGTTGCCCGTGAAGATGACCTTCATATTCGTCCCGTTATTACATGTTCATTATTTATCTATTTGGTCCTGAATAACAGAGAAAATGTTTGCACTTGTCAAACACCAAATACATGAATGTGAGCAAAAACATATAAAAAATGATAAAATGCATTCTGAACATGAAATAGCAAATCACAAGAAGATGGCTAACTTTATCACTGACAAAATTTTGAACCATATCGCAAGACTGTTTTTGACCACCATCAGCCTCATTACATAATAGACAAATATTATTGTAATAACAGCTATTGTAGTTAAGAGCTCAAATACATCAGCAACAAAGCAACCAGTACGCATTTAATTAGGAATACTTATATTATTTTCTATGCCTTCCTGTTTCTGTTGACCTTTTGAAATTGTATCCTTTACATGCGTGTGCCTTCGAAACAATATTATGTTTGAAAGTTATTAAACTAGCGCTCAGTTCAGATTGATGTAATCCCAGTTTAAACGAGAAAAAATCAGTTCGGTATCTTTTAGAAGTTGTGTAATCCTCTTTCAGTTAATTCTGTAAACTGTCTAAATTTTCGACTGGACGAAATCTTCTGATCAGTGGTATCACACGACCGACATATTACAACATCTGATAATGATTTGGAAATTGTATTGGCTCTAGCATTGATATAGATTCATTATGTATTCTTGATTTGTCTGCCATCCATCTTTGCCCACTAATGTTTTAGTTACATTTGTTGCAGTTATTTCTTTGTATGTTCCATTTGCCATAACTGTGTTTGATTCCTGTTTGCATTCTTCCAATTCTGTAGAAATTGAATTATTGCTGTTTTTGTATTAGAGAAATCCCAATCCTTTTTCCAGCTGTGCTTTGTCTATTTCTTTGTTTTTAACTTAACCGAAAAATAGCTGAGGGTGATGATGAATTTGGCTATTCATTTAAGAATCATTTATATGTAAATGATGATGCTGTAGATACGCAAGCTCAAATAGAACGTGAATACAAAAATAAAAAAAAAGCTATTACGTAAAACCAGATGGTAAGACAGTTCAAATGTCACAAAAAAGCGATATAAAATCAATTATAACACCCACTACCATAGCATGGGAGAATGGAAAGGAGTTGTTGTTTACAACAGGCTGGATAAAAAGACGAGATAAAAAAGTCTTTTACTTGAAGAAATAGTGATTCGAACAATAGACAGAAATGAGACGTTTAATGAATATGTAAATGAATTCGAGACTCCAGTTCGTGAGTACCACTGAAAAAACTGAAGAATTGAAAGTGGAGAACTTCCACCTGTAGTGAAAACATTCTTCAATACACACAAGTATAAAGAGAACTAAAGGATTATGTAAATGCTTTAGAACTTGCCAATGCGACAATATAATCTACAAAATGTTATCCTGAAATGATGACAAACAGATTGAAGAATTAAATGGGGGACACCTGGAAAGAAATATGTTCAAACAAAAAAGCTGCATTGAAATAACAGTTTAAAAGGTTGAAAAGCACATAACTCGATTATTTGGACAGCTAATACAGTTGGAGTGAAATGATCGAGAAATTATTAAAAGGAGTAATGAAAATGTTACAGAACAAGTACCTTTAGGTAATCGATCGAAAAGATTATTCGTAGAGAAAGGTGTGATAATTGGTACTATAGCTATGGCTATACCAATGTCTATATCAACAATTGTTTTGTGCATAACAAATTTCGCTAAAGGTGTTGTTTTCCCTCACATGTTTCATCTCTACCTCCTTACTGTATATTCTCCTAATCCACCTCGTCATTTAAACAATTTTTTCACAAAGACAAAATAGCTTGAAAAATTTAGCTAATTATTTGTTTGAGTTAGAGAAATAAGTAGCACTAGCATTATTTGGAAATATTGTGAGTCTGATAAGTTGGCCATTGAAGAGTGATGGCTAATTGTTTCGTATCTAGCTGAATATGGCGTAATACTTGTTGTGGTATTAGACGATTTAGTATTTACATCGTTGATCAAAGGTGTCAGCAAAGCATCTAGGTGTGAAGCAATGGACACAATACGGAGGTACAATCGTGCTCTGCTCAGGCCTCGTCATCCTAACAATAGGACTATCGTGATCATAATCCTTTTTCTTTACATAATTTTCACGAACTTTCTCTTTTATTTTCTCATTTGCAATTTCTTGTCGTATTGTTACAGATTATTTATTAGCCTTTGCATTACCGTTCTTTTCTATATTGTTATTATTGGTATCTTTTAATCGAGTCAATGGATTTCTTTGAATTTTTGTTCCATCTAACGATAGTACTCATTTTCACAGCCACGTCATTCGATAACAAAAAGATAACGTTACCACTGACAGCATAAGCCAATTTCACTTTTGAATCTGTTATATATTGTTGAAAGTTTTCCGTAATTATTTCATCTTTTTCGTAAGCTTGCTCTCCTAAAATTAATAGCTGCATTAGCTTTTTAGCAGTGTCTGTTACTGTCGATACAGACTGTGTAATATATGTTCTGTTTTGCACTTGTGCACCTGTTATGCAGATTACATATTCTTTGATTCAGTCTAGCTATTTTCTTATCTATTATTCCGTTGCTATCTTGCAGAAAGAAATAAGTCCAACGATTAGATTCATGTTTGTCTGCCATATCATTAATTTCATCAGCTGACAATGTTCTCCAATATTCAACAGTACCTGTATCATAGTTATATCTACGTTTGTAAGCACTCACACAACACAAGATGTAGTTTCTTCAAAACCTTGGTGCACAGTTTTACGTTCTTCTGGCCCATTATCGATCAAGTATGTTTTTTGCTTGAGGTAACTCCATCCTTGCTGGGTGTACAATCTTGTGTCCTTCTGACCCATGATCGATCAAGTATTTGTTTTCTTGCCTTTAAAGTATCTCCACTCATGATGAGGTGGAATTTTAAAGTTCTTGCAGATCATATTAAGTTGTTTAATATATATGCTATCGAAAACTCAAAATGCTCCTTGATAGTGCTATTCAAGTGCTGTGATTCCTCTATTTATTTTAATGGCTCAATATTTTCGGCTTGTTCCCAATTCAAGTGCTGTGATTCCTCCATTTATTTAAATGGCACAATATTTTCGGCTTGTTCCCAACTGTTAAACGATACAGAATGTACTTTCCATTTCATGAGTACCATTCATCCGTTTTGTTTTTAAAATCTTTTCATCTTGTTTGTCTTCAAATTGTCCGGGTTATAAACGACTGAATCGCCAACAATTACTTTTCTGATTTTAAATATTTCCACTCTAACATTTGGAAGGTATTTGTTGGAGAGATTATTTTATATTTCGAAATTCTGTTTCACCTATTTCAAATTTAGGAGTTCCATATGTATCAGCTCTCAAGTAACTTAACAATTGATTCATACATTTGATCTCTTTTCTTCCCTACTTGTTTCAGCTTGAGTCATGTCTATTGATCAATGATGAGTGGTATTTGTATCCCTCAATTATTTTTATTAAAACGCATTTTCTGGACATTTTGAGTGAAACACTTCCATATTTTTCTTTAGGATAATGTTAAACATTTCTTTTGCATATGCCTTTTTGTCTGAGTAAGTTAAAAAAATATGCGACGTTTCCTCCCCCCCCCCCCCCATCCTTAGCTTCTCTTATATAAAAATCTTTTCCCTCATCAAACTGTATATTTCGAGTTTTCAGTCTCTTAAGATTTATCTGAAAGCATCGTGTATATCATCTTTTTTCATTTTTTTTTTTTTTTTGCTCAACCCAAGCACATTTCTAAAACACATCAATGTCAAAATGTATTTGTATCTATGATTTTAAGTTCATATGCTTGCCTCAACAATTTATGCATGTCACTGGTCATCCACGTTGCTAACTTTAACTCTTTTGTAGGGAAATATTTTTCTTGCACAATTTATTAGTATTTGTGCAAGCAACTGGACTTTCAGGATTGTTGTAAAGATGTTTTAACTATTGTTTCTTGTCAATCGTCTTAAATGGAACTGTGTGCTTTTGGTACATTATTTGAAACGGTATAAAACAGCAAGGCAATACTTTATGCTTGATAATTATCTTTAGTATTTAGATGTTATCAAAAAGCCCATGGGGCATCCATCTAAACAGAAACTTTTATTTTCAACAATAACAACGTTTCTTCAATCCTATCTAAAGTATAAATAATTTCAGATTTATGTAAACTTTTGCCATTCCTATGGTTAATTCTAAAACAGCTACTTCATATACAGGGTCACCATGTATTGTTTAAAATCTAACTTTATTTTCCATAAATTCTATCTCTATATTTATTGACTCATGGTAGACTTACCTTGCAAATTTACGACATCTTCAAGTTGTATTGTACATTTTGACGAATATGAATCTGTGTATTTCCTTACATCAGTTTGCAATTTATTCTTCCCTAATACCATACTGTTTTGACCATTTTGATACCAGTGTTGTTGATTCTTATTTCTGTGTTATCATCATTACATGGTATATACTGCATTGTTTCTAAGGTAATGTAATATATCCTTATGATGTTTGAAATAAAACAAAAAAACATTTTTGTTCACTTGTATCTTACTTTATAACAAAACTAGCTTTTAATTCACTTTTATCCCATCCAAACCTATAAATAAATACACATTATCTCCTGATACCGACATTATTGCTTTCATGTTAAAGTCATTAAATATTTACATCACGTCTCTGAAAACTGCTTAATTGAATACAATGTAGCTTTGTGTCAATATTTATGATGTGTACAAACAAATTCTAATTGATGTTGTGTTTTGCTCAAACTGACTCTCAGCGTCTGCGCTCCGCCGTTGTGCCATTTGCTAATTGACTTCATAGTCTGAATGGTCTAGGAATTTTATTGATCTTCCAATCAAAACCAAAAAGTAGTGCTTGTCTAATGATTTCAATTTTGACTTTTATTGATATCGGGATTATACACGAAAACAAAAATTTGAAATTTCAAAAGACAGTATTGGTCCAGTACACCCATCTACACTATTTGGGCACAGAAAACTAATTAAATTCCCATTGACCGTAATGTTAATATTAGGCCAAATTACTCAACTTTCTTAGTAAGAGACCGGCAAATTATGATTGCATCCTATGAACGATCTATCCAATGAAGAAACTTTAGAAACGATAAAACTAATATGATACGCTGCTCGTTTTTAGGAAAAAATACCATGTAGATGCCCCAATAAAAATTACCATGTAGGTACCCCCTATAAAAATTACCATGTAGGTGCCCCCTATAAAAATTACCTTATAGGTGCCCCCTATAAAAATTACCATGTAGGTGCCCTCTATAAAAATTACTATGTATGTGCCCTCTATAAAAATTACCATGTAGGTGCCCCCTATAAAAATTATCATGTAGGTGCCCCCTATAAAAATTACCATGTAGGTGCCCCCTATAAAAATTACCATGTAGGTGCCCCCTATACAAATTACCATGTAGGTGCCCTCTATAAAAATTATCACGTAGGTGCCCCCATACAAATTATCATGTAGGTGCCCCCTATAAACATTACCATGTAGGTGCCCCCTATAAAAATTACCATGTAGGTGCCGTCTATACAAATTATCATGTAGGTGCCCCCTATAAAAATTATCATGTAGGTGCCCTCAGTAAAAATTACCATGTAGTTGCCCCCTATAAAAATTACCATGTAGGTGCCCTCTATAAAAATTACTATGTAGGTGCCCTCTATAAAAATTACCATGTAGGTTCCCCCTATAAAAATTATCATGTAGGTGCCCCCTATAAAAATTACCATGTAGGTATCCCCCTATAAAAATTGCCATGTAGGTGCCCCCTATAAAAATTACCATGTAGGTGCCCTCTATACAAATTAACATGTAGGTGCCCTCTATACAAATTATCATGTAGGTGCCCCCTATAAACATTACCATGTAGGTATCCCCCTATAAAAATACTGCCTGGTGAGATCTCACTGTTTACATCCAGTAGTTCCTGTACATGGTTTTAAGTTCAAACCTAGTATTGCTTTCAATTTACCCATATGTAGGCTTCTTCTGAAATAAATTACGTTAATTATTTTTTCCCCGGTAATTATTTTTAGCCAATCAGCGACCTTCATTGCTTTAAATACGGTATTTAATATACCACCAGACATAGGCTGGTTCCACAGCTCATAAAATGATTAGTTTCTTGTGACCACTCGAAAAATTTAGAAGACATCGGCCTGCACATGCACATTGTAAGTCCTAAGCTTAGTACATTATGAATTCTATATAAAGAAAGAGGAAATTTACTGCATGGAAATATGCATGATTGAAAGAAAGTGATGAGAACACCAGCACTGTAAATGCCTGCCAGTTTAGACCGCCGACAGGATTTTTGAAAGTGATCTGAATTGAGAGGTAGTGTGATTTCGGAAAATAGGTTTTCTTTTATAAAAAGTAGTCCATGGGATAAAAATAAACATGGTTCCTATAGGAA
This sequence comes from Margaritifera margaritifera, assembly GCA_029931535.1. Classification (NCBI taxonomy): domain Eukaryota; kingdom Metazoa; phylum Mollusca; class Bivalvia; order Unionida; family Margaritiferidae; genus Margaritifera; species Margaritifera margaritifera. The sequence continues at coordinate 6,505,365 of JAQPZY010001671.1, forward strand.
ATTTGTCTATATTCAAGGGTGGTCGCAATGGGAGATTTAACGGCATATGTTTTCGACCAGATTCAGATAAATTTAACAGTCCGAGTATCTGTGTGAACAGTTGAAGACCTCTGAGGAGAGCTCCTGTGTTTAAGACTAGTACTTATTAGAGATAAGTATAATGTAAACTTTTCGTGATTTCTCTTGTACTGAACGTGATTCCTCTTGTAGTGAACGTGAGAGCACTAAATAACTCCGTAGATTAGCAGACATGTTTACACAAACCTAAGGAATCATGGAGGTGAGTAGAGCTAAAGTCGACAGTACGAAACACGGCGTGTATCCAGAAATGTAGATGATGGAAATGATTGCAAATCTGTCATGATTGGATCCATTAATACCAGATATTAATGTCAGGCTATTTACGTCAATATTCAGTTAACTAGTTGTGCATTTAATTGGTATCCATCTAAAGAAAGGATCGAGGTGAGGGCACAGTTGTTGAAATTAGCTTTGGAAAGAGATATGTTGAACATTCTGAGAATAAACAATGATGGCGTGAAATGTCTGAGTTGAGAGAAAAGTTGCACATTGCATTCGATTTATATCTTTTGAGTTCTATCGGTACAATTGAATATATTGTTCTCATTGTACAACAGAAGAAAGAAAGAAAGAAAGGGAGAAAGAAAGTAAATTTAGACATTAAGTAAGTTAGCATTTGCATATCTCGTTATGAAAAACATGTCACTGGCATTTATTACGTAGATATAGTTACATCACTGAAAATTTTACAAAATGACGAACCTTGTGCTTTCATAGTATCAGATCTAAAAATACAATTTTGAATGAATATCTAAGTATTACGTCAGCTTCCAGTATTATTAATAGTCAATTTAGGTGAACCTTTTAAGTTGTTGTTGGTAACACATAAACACGTATAAAACCAAGAATGACGTTCATAATATGACAGCCTGACCTGGTAGGGCTCCAAAAGGACGTTCATAATGTCACAGCCTGACCTGGTAGGGCTCAAAAAGGACGTTCATAATGTCACACCCTGACCTGATAGGGCTCAAAAACCAAAAAGGACGTTCAGAATGTGACATTCTGACCTGGTAGGGCTCACGAAGGAAGTTCATAATGTGACAACCTGACCTGGTAGGGCTAAAAAACCAAAAGGACGTTCATAATATGACAGCCGGACCTGTTAGAGCTCCAAAAGGAAGTTTATAATATGACAGCCTGACCTGGTAGGGCTCAAAAAGGAAGTTCAAAATGCGACAGCCTGACCTGGTAGAGCTCAAAAACCTAGAAACATTGTCTGCCACATAGTCTACTTCGCTCTTCTCTGTTATAAATTAATTACATACTTTATAAACCTTTGATTAGACCACCAGAATGAAGTTCACTTCTAATTCGATGTGTGTTTGAGAAGGACATCATAAAATAGAAAATGATATGGATAGTTTTTGGAAATCGGCAAATTATGGCTGAAAACCTATCATATTTACACTAACAAATCCATAAATTCTGGGCGAAGTAAAAGCTTTTTTATGCTTCAAAATATGTTTCATTCTTCTCAAAGGAAAGAAAATGTTAATTAATTATTTTCCTTTGACCCAAAAAGTATAAGTTAGAAAGAGTTATACGGTTGATTTCAGCTTGAAAGGAGAAAAGCTTTTTAATGAGCTTGTATATTTATCCGATCAGCGGATTTTTGTTTTTGTTTTTCAATGGATATTTTATATAGTTATAAAAATTCTACTACATCAATAAATACTAGCAGCTCACACGAAGTCCCTTCAGCCGATATTGTTCTTTATAAATACTAGCAGCTCACACGAAGTCCCTTCAGCCGATATTGTTCTTTATAAATACTAGCAGCTCACACGAAGTCCCTTCAATCGATATTGTTCTTTATTAATACTAGCAGCTCACACGAAGTCCCTTCAGTCGATATGTTCTTTATTAATATTAGCAGCTCACACAAAGTCCCTTCAGTCGATATGTTCCTTATTTTCCTGCACATCTCTTGATAAGAGCTCTCGTACTCATAACTTAATTTTTTCAAGTTTGTGTAATGGGAATGAAAACAGAATGATTTGTGGGAACTAATGATGATAATAATAAGGTTTGACGTGCTACTGTAGGATTTGGTTCCTTCGAGAATTTTACCATATGTTTATTATATTTTAATAGCTATGTTCCATATTACACGCAGGGGTAAACATGGTATTAAAGTTGTTTCTATCTTCTATTTATTCTCAGGGTGATCGAGTGAATCTAATGTGTGGATTCGATATGACGGATAAACCGGTTTGTTCCATCTCTCTCTCTCTCTCTCTCTCTCTCTCTCTCTCTCTCTCTCTCTCTCTCTCTCTCTCTCTCTCTCTCTCTCTCTCCGGTATTGCTAGCTTTTCTATGACGCTGATGTTACATCATAGTTCCCAGAACAAGAACAATGTGTAACGAAACCGATTCTATTCGACTTTTGAAAATACAAAAGAAAACAGCAAGAATTGTAACACGACTTGCCAGAAGTGTTAGCTCTGAATTTTAATAGAGAATATATAGATAATGTGGCTGGCTACCTTTCAAAGAGTGTAGAAAAGTTCACAAAGTAGTTACATTTTATAAAATGTTTAATCTGATGACATCAGGCTTTTTAAACGAAATTATTCCACCAACGGTTGCTCAACGTGGGGGCCAGAGATATTCTTTAAGAAACATTTTAAATTTTGAGTACCATTTTGTTGTTTGCAACTAACAAATAAGTCTTTTTTATACTCAACTATCAAATTACGGAACAATCTACCCCGAAATATAAGAAACTCCAATACTGTATCTGTCTTTCAAAAACAATTAAATAAAAACATGTAAGTGCCACCCTAATACTCCATGGGTGAAAGAAAAATTTCTATCAGACATGCTACACTGAGGAATAACTGTTCGGTGCTTACGGCAGATCTATATTGGAACCACATTGTTGCCAATCCATTGTGAAGTTGCTCCGAATCAAATGAAACAGCTAACCACTATTTCTTTGAATGTAAACTATACAATAATCCTTGAATCCTCCTGATGAATAACCTACTCAATCTTCCAGTTCATATTGACCTATACATGCTTTTGTTTGGCGACGATACTCTGAATGACACAATTAATACTGAAGTTTTGAGCAGGTTCACCTTTATCTCAGACGTAATAACCGCTTTTCAGCCTATAGATCTAACAATAGAGTTCAAGAAAATTAAATCCAAATGTCTGGAGTTGTTGGTTTTTGTTTCTTTAACATCATTGTCTTGGTCTTTAAATGTTGAGCAATGTTGTTGTTATTATTATTATCATTATTTTCCGCAAGGGCTTTCCTTGATTCTCTCTCCCCCGATCAACATTTGACTAAGCAATATACATATATGTGTGTGTAAGTATGCACGTTTATACAGGCGTTTATGTGTGTGTGTCTGTGTGAATACGTATGTATGTATGTATGTATGTATGTATGTATGTATGTATGTATGTATGTATGTATGTATGTATGTATGTATGTATGTATGTATGTATGTATGCATATGCATCAGTAGCTATGCAAGAACACATGTATATGTTTGTATATGCATATATAGGTATGACTATATGTGTGTATATGTCTATATATCTGTATGCATATATGTTTACATGTATTCGAAGCTACTTTACTACAATCCAACTATGATTAAATGTATTCGTCCAGGGATGCCAGTATAAAATGTAATAATAATAGAACTTTCATATATTTGTAAATACATATCTATAAATTTGTGTGTGACCTATTATCACATGGGGCCTCACCTTTCTTTATTCTGTTACGACTAGGGGTAATGTAACAAAAGAAAAGACTCAAACAAGTTTTCAAGATTTAAAACACAAATATTTAATTTCCTAAAATATAATACTATTTCAACAAACAATCAAAGTAAAAGAATTTAAATTAACTTACAGTATAGAATATCCTTAAAAGTCCTAAATTGTTCTATTGATCACTGATCCGGAAGTTAATCAAATATATTCAGAATGAAGAATATTCCGAATGAAAACACCACTGTGCTGATGTACTAACAACAATCAGTTATATCCAAATAGTATTAATTCCAAGTAATCCATTGTGAATATAGAATATCACACAAGTTCTAGAAATGTTTCCGATAATTCCAACGGAGCTGAATAATTCTTAAAGTTTAAGTAGCAGTACTAAGTCTAAAATGTACCGTACAATAATATTTCTGAAGCAGAATAATCACACATAAAATGAAACAATCTCGTTTATGACCTCTCAGGCTGAACATACTATCAAGAAGAATGACGAACGCTGCAATACATCTTATTATATAGTTTTCTTAATTCTTACAAACAAACAAAACCCATTTCTTATTCCGTCTCAAATCAACATCTAGTTACTACGATCTTATTCTAACTTCTGGTCAACAAAATGAATCATTCCCTGTATTGCGAAATCTAGGTCAGCTCAAGTGCAAAACTCACGAGCTGATCACGTGACATGACTAATGCTTTGAACTATAATATTGATTTTCCCAGGACCAATATACTGGGTCACATTGAAATTACCGTATATGTGCACTCTGCAAAAACGACACCTATTAGACTATTATACAGAGGTATTAAACTAATAAAACTATACCATTATTTAAAAGAAATGATAATAATTCGGTAACAATTCCTTTATAATCTCGCACCTCAAACAATGATTGCTTTAGATCATTATAGTTCTTACACTCATTCAAATATCATTTCAATTCTCTTTGTACGTTTCACCTGATGCATGAGATATTATGTGTTTTGTATTTGTTACGGGAAAGGCTATTCTAAATTGGAAGAACTTTTTTGATTTCCTAATATGTGCAATAAAATATATTTAATACCAACAATTTGATAAATAATTTAAAAGCAAGGTTCGACATAGCGTGTTGTACATTTATGTAATATACTGCGTGTGACACCTAAATATACTATTGATTCGGATTGAACGTAGAGTTGACTGCGCTTGTCATGCAGACTCTTTATTTATTTATATTTTTTTCCTTCTTCTTTACAGAGTCTGCATGTATAGGTATTTAGACTTTTTCCCTCCAATCCCCATTACATTGGGACATGTTGTCTGCTTCTCAGTGCAATTTTCACTGAAGTTAAAAGAGAGAGCAGACAAACCGTCATTGCGATCAATGTTCTATTGTTTATTTTAACCACAATTGGAGTCTTTGAGAACTCTTCTCTCCCTGAAATATGTAAAAGTCACCAAATGCACGGCAAGGGTAGTCTAATGTTTAATATTCCACACTTGACAAGCGCAGTTGACGGTGCTATCAAACAAAGGTTTTGTGTGTGTATTGCTATTTGATTGTGCTTTATTTTTCAGCTCAAAGATGTGAAGGACTATATCTTTACTCGCGGATGTTTACAGGGCTTTGGAGAGTGGTTAGAAAGACATCATGAGTGGATTGTGGTTACATCATTATCTATTCTCATTATGCAGGTATATCTTTGAGTAATTCCTACATTTTTTTTATTATGAACAAACGCTGGCGATACCCAACGACATTTGTGTATAAATTTACATTTATTTCTGCGCGCAAGAGTATGGTACTTCTTGCCGTATTTGAGATTTTATGACGTGTATATGAGATATATACCTTCATGACGTCATAGTTCCATAGTCTATCTGTCTATTTATTTATATCAGTACCAATTACTACCACCATTTCGTATATAGAGTATTACGTATGTACTGGCGTGTGAGAAGAACCTCCGACGAACGACACGCTGTTCAGAATCACACGCACCAATGATGCTGATGGAGGTGTTCGGAAACATAGCTTCTTGCCCCCACAGAGATTCGAACTTGAGACTTCTGGGGCAGAGGCCAGTGTGCTAATCATTAGGCCACAACCTTCTTTTTTGACAAATCTTAATAGAAGCGTAATTTTCATTGCGTCAATAGTGTCAAACAGTGTTTGTTTTCGTAATGTTCGACCACGTAAGGATGAACAAGGTCAAAAGGTGAAGGTGCTGAGTCTACTATCTCCATTTAGGTGTGCGAAGAGATCATCTCATTTTAAAGTACCCCATTAAATTGGGTCACTCTTAATACCATTTTTTTCTCACTTGGTTATGGTACCATGACAACGAAATAATAGTATAAGTATTAACTCTCACAGAATAAAAAGTTACCTAAATCTACAAACTATACTCCTCAATGTCATTTTTGGCCTCTATATCGTTCTATGTTCGAACAGTATATCACCTTTCTCGTCTGTATAGAGCATTCATATAGTTATGTTAACCATAATCATCATTGACATCACCATAAATCCCTAACTTGTTTGTTCAGTCAATACCTGCTTTATATGATCATTATATTTTTCAAAATCTCCTTTATTACAAAACCATACTTCTCTCTTATAACAGACGGATGATTCAAAATGCAGCTGAGTAATTAAATAGTAGTCTTTGTGATCACTTGTATCATCAGAGATAATACCAGAATGAGGAACATCTATATTTGGAGATATAATAATGGTATCTGTTCGAGCTATCTGTTACAGTCGGCACAGTTACTTTGCGTGTCATTAAGCATCATCACCTTTCTGAGACCCTTGAATTCAGCATTAGGTCCTCGTTTAAATCACCCATAATTATAATATCATCACCGACATTAAACCCCCTCTCAATGATGATATTCAATGAATCCCAGAAGTGTGATGAGCCAGACAAAGGACGGTAGATTATAAGTACAAGATATTTCATACCTTCTACACGTATTTCTATCCCTATCCCTTCAAGGTTACGTTTCAACAGATCGGTACATAGTTTGAAAAAATCGAATTTTCTTAATTACAGACCATTTACACATCCCCCATGATTTGTTCGATCACACCTAATTGGTTTATGATGGCTGTCTAGCTTCAGGTCGTCGTCAGTAATGTTGTTATCTAACGAGTCTCTGTAAGTGCAATAATGTCAAAATCATCAAAATATGTAACGACAAAATTTAATTTATGACGAACAGATATTTAAATGTACAAAGGACGACGTACTATCCGTGTATGACCTAAGTGAAGTATTGCAGCTGTAGGAATCAGATGAATCGGATAGAGATATTGGACCTGGATTAAGCTCAATGTCCCCAGATAATATAAGAACTAGAAACATCCATGATATACAAATGAACAGATTTGTGAACATTAGATTTGTAGAAGTATTACACATTAGATTAAATTTATCATATCTGTTAATACTACTGACATGTAACCAAAACTCTGATAATTCAACGTCAAAACGTATGAACCTCACGAGGAGAAGCCAAATAAACATTATTGTAACAGCGGCTTTACCCACTGTAATAAGGAGATTGATAAATACAACATCATTACAGTTCAACCTTTTCTTACCAGGTACACTTCTAGCTCTACTGAAGAAAAGTCAGATATTTATTTTATTTTATTTTATTTTATTTATTAATTTTTTTATCATTTCTGTAATAAGACGTACATTTTTGCTCTAATACACACATTTCTGTAATAAGACGTACACTCTTGCTCTAATACATATTATTCTTTCAGAGCGATAGAGCTAGCGATGCAAGCAAAGGGCATTTTCCAACTCCTCTTTTATACAGTAATCGGTGTATATTCTTTATTCGCGTATAAATCAAAATACCGTTTAAAATCTGATTAAATTCACTTAATGACCTGCCAAAGATCTGGCAGTTCCTTGATTCCTAACAAATTACAGACATTAACCTGAACAATTTGCTAATGTGGTTATTTCTATTTAGATCTTTGAAGTCGGCTCTCTTGCGAGACGCTTATCCGTTTTACATCAGCTAATCGGAAGCTTGCTCCGCCCCGGAAAAGGATTAAGTAAAGCTTACGTAGTGGATAGGCACTTTCAGTAGGGAAACTTTAAATAGGATCTGAAAATTTACTTTTTTTTGGGGGGGGGGGTACTTAAGAATAGAGATCATGCATATTTTTTAAAATATTTTTTCTTTCTTGCTTGTATCAACGTTCGCCGAATCCCTCTAGTGTTTTGAAACCGTCGCCCTTCGTGCGGGCTCAGACTTCTACGACCCCTCTGGATTCGGCGACCGCTGATACCAGAAAAAAAAACATGTATGATCCATATACTGTTACACAATGAATGGTTTGTTAAAGTCAGATAAATCTACAGAATCAAAATAAGAACACGTAACATCCAGATTTTCCTAAATTGTTTTGGAAAAAAGGGTTCTATTTGTTCCTACAGATGATGTACGTTTTTTTTTTCATAGTTGATTCATTACAAACTTTGCTTCAGTAGCAAAATCTAACCCTCAGGTGCATCAATAAGTAAATGAAGAAGCTGCTAGGTGCAGAAAAATGTATTATCTTTGAACAAAATATATAAAGTTCGAAATATACACTTTTATTGATAGAATATTTTGTGATGATTACACCCTAAATCTTTGTAATTCTCCTTTAGTGGCACTATTTGAAGCGTAACTATGTACACAATATATATGAAAAATTTGATTATTTTTCAGAAGCTAGTTTTTTGTTTTAATTAATATCAGCATATTATTTTTTCTGTTACAGTTTCTAGCGGTTTTGTCGTCCAGAGTGATGATCAAGCGATTAGAAAGACATCAGAGACGGGCGAATATTCGCCAGCTACGGGAAAGTTGATTCGTACACGAACATATTTTCAAGGTGCTAAAACTGCATTCCAGTACATGCTACTTGGAATCTGTGTGGTTGATACGATGATTGTTTATGTGATGTGACGAAATTCAGACTCATTTGTTGCTTATAGTGTTATCATAGAGCAATAAAAGTGGACATAAAAGGCTGTTTAATTAAAACGGATTCCAGGATTATCTAGATGTACTTGTGTGCAGTCTTCTGGGAATATGCTGAAGTATTACATCAAAGTAATATACTTATAAAAAATATGAGTTAAACTTGTGCAAAGTTTGGAAGAACACTACATCTGATCAATTATTAACTTTGCTTATTTCTTCCATTTAATTTTGAGCAAATAAAGAGTTTTTATATCAACCGTGTCTGCGTTTAAAGTCCCTATTGCAACGTCGAGAAACAAGGAAACAGTGGAGAGAAGACGTTAAAGAAAATTTAAAATTCTTAAAATGGAATATTGGAAACAACAATGTCATTGCAACCTGAACGGGAAATTCAAAATATGAAGTAAAAAATTATGTCACGTACTACTGCATTGCAAAATTCGCCCCAGGTAATTAGCTTTCTTTGATTCTTTCCTTTTTTTTTTTTTTTTTTTTTTTTTTTGATTACTTTGGTAGCGTGGTAACGGACGCAATCTAGCGCTGCTTGGAAAGAATTGTCTTTTTTAACATGTGATAGATAGTAGACCAGCTGAAAAAGCCTACATCTCTGGTTTTTATTTCCGATTTCTGATGATTTCTGCGGATCAAACTTTTGCAGATAGTGTAAAACCAGATATATAGAATCCCAAACAAGGACGCAGGGAATAATCTTTGCCAAAAAGAAAACAAACTCACGGGAATTGAATAGGCCTATTATTATCCAACATTCAATATACACACGATAGAAAGTTGCTCTCTGTCTCTAGGTTTTGCCTGTTTCGTATTTTACAAGTCTTCTATTGTCATCACGTATCATAGAAAAAAACAGTTAAACAATCATAATCAATAAAATTTTACTGATTAAATGTGATCAGTAAGGTACATCTAAGAACTGAGATCCTTACATGCATCGACTGTACTAAATCATAACATTATTCAAAAGTAATATTGACCAACACTAATTGTTAGACAATAGTTGAGGCTTGAGAATACCTAATGAAAGAACAAGAAAGAAATGAAAATAATGAATAATTGGGAATTATAGCATGATGATACATTAGAAACTGCAGTCACCTGTATCATTTCATGGTATACCGGTAACATCAACTGAATCATTTTATGGTATACCGGTAAAATCAACTGTATCATTTCATGGTATACCAGTAACATCAACTGTAGCATTTCATGGTATACCGGTAACATCAACCGTATCATTTCATGGTATACCGGTAACATCAACCGTGTCATTTCATGGTATACCGGTAACATCAACTGTATCATTTCATGGTATACCGGTAACATCAACTGTATCATTTCATGGTATCCCGATAACATCAACTGTATCATTTCATGGTATACCGGTAACATCAACTGTAACATTTCATAACATAAGTGTAACATCAACTGTATTATTTCATGGCATAATAGTAACACCACCCGGATATTCTTATTAGAGAAGAACAAGACGATGATGGTACACAGGCTTGAAAACCTTTTGACGCATGCAGTCTTGCAAATTTGTACATCATTTTGTTGCGTAGACACTCTGGGGCAAGAGAGAAAGCCCCTGTGATATGTGGACACTCTGGCAAAGAGAATAGGCTCTATGACATGTGGACACTCTGGCAAAGAGATAAGCCCCCATGATACCGGGACACTCTGGAAAGATAGAAGCCCCTATGATAGGGGGACACTCTGGCAAAGAGAGAAGCCTCCATGGTACGGGGACACTCTGGCTAAGAGAGAAGCCCCCATGATACGGGGACTCTCTGGCAAGGAGAGAAGCCTCTATGATATTGGAGACTAAATAAGGAAATAATCAGATTATACCATGGCCATATTTGAGTAATTTCAATACAAAATTAATCCAGAGATTGCTATTTTTATGGGAATGTAAAAAAAGGTGATGAACACATGGTTTCTTCTTCAAGCCAATGCCGTAAATAATGCATAATTTTGAATGCTTGTTTCGACATTACGGAGTACTCCAAAATACCACCATTTCACAAGACACTGATATAAAAAAATCTAATAGAGTGTTTTTTTTCATTGTTTTACAATTTAAATTTATAAGTGGTCTACTCAGCTATATTATTACTATCTCTCTGAAGATTTGAGTCATACTTTGTTACCACACTTTTGAATTTTGAGATATTGGTGTCTTGCAATAAAAAAAAGTTTTAAAATTCACCTTGGGTCGAAATAGTCCTCTTTTATTAACATGACGACTTTCCTAAAAGTTTTGGATTGAATTCCGCTGTGGTTATAAGAGTGCTATAAATATAATTAATTCAAACAAGCGATAAAAAAAATGACATCACACTATCACACTAGGCCAACGGAACGGATTGCAAATGTTGATTTTTGCTTGAGTAGAAGATATTTTGAGGCAAGCAATGGAGGGGAGAGGATAACTAAAAGGACAAAGAAACCTAGACACAATTTAAGGGCATATAATTAAATAGTTTACAATATTAGAAATTTCCTAAATCTGCAAATCTTTGCTGTATATAGTATTTATTATTTTCAAATCAACAAAAGTTTTAACAAAATACTCTATTTGTTAAAATGAATTTTGATACACATAGAAAGAAACTTTTAGCAAATCATAACCCTGCTTCTATGTTTAATGGAATGTCTCATCCCGGCATAATGTTAAACGAGTTTATTTAATCAAATAAAAATTGTCTATATTTATTTATAATTCAAACTCGTGAAAGAGCATATTGATGCTCAGAAATTAGAAGGATTGTAAGAAAGAGCCCGCCCCCCCCCCAACTCCGGCCCTAACGCCATACTGTGAAAGACCCAATAATGTGTTTTAATGGGAAAATGAAAAATTGCAAAATCAACAGCTCAACAGATCAATATTCGTCAAATCAGCTAAAATGATTATACACAAATTTCCAGTTACGCGGTGGATAAAATTTGGCGCCTATTCTTAAACGGTGCTTATTGGAGAGAACAGCTGTACAATATCATTTTCGTAAAGCTAAATATGACCGAGAGACACGGCCAGTTTAACCGCCAGGCAAACTAGGCGGTCGCCTAGGGCGGCACAATTTTTTTTTCTTTTTTTTTTTTTTGGGGGGGGGGGGGACGGGCAGGAAAAAAATGAATGAATAAAATAAGAAAGAGTAATAGCGTAAAATAGAAGATAATAAGAGTCTAAAAATAGAAAGAGAAAAACAGATGCTGAATTTTTATTCATACTACTATACAATATACAATTTCGAAAGTTAATTGAGCGGGGGGGGGGGGTGGGGGCGGAAGCCTGAAGGTTCGTCTAGGGCGCCAAATACCCTTACGTCAACCGTGCAGAGAGCAGTAACTTGAGTATGTGACTGATGATTAAATAGAACAGTCTCGGTTGGAATAAGCGAAAATATAGTCTCATCCTCTGTCGCAAAATTGTAGAAATGCTGATAGTCGTACAGTGGCGACGCGACGTGGGGGGGGGGGCGGGGAGGCAGTTGACCCCCGGCGCCTGACGAGGGGGGGGCGCCGTCTGGATTTTTTTTTTTTTTTTTTGCAGCTGTCATGTGTGTGTGTGGGGGGGGGGGGAGGTTGGAGATTGGCAACTGACATAAAAACTGTTCTCTGTGGCAAAGTAGGGGCGCCCCGGGAGCCTCGATAGGGGTGCCACTAAAGAACATTGCCCCCGGGCACCTCGAACCCTCGCGCCGCCACTTTAGTCGTACCAGCTGATTTGTGTTTAGGTGAGACCTGTCAATCAATGTTGCACACTATAATCGGTTACAGGCAAGCCATTCAAAAGGGGATATAAATCTTGGATTCCTAAAAACAAATTATTGCTCCTTGGTAGTTACTTCCCTTAAGCCACATATTAACCGAAAAGGCAGGACATTTAAAACAGTTGATGTGTAATGATAGTGAAAAGTCTTCAAAGTGCTAAAATCATTGAAAAGTGTGCACTTATTACTGCTACTATTGTTAGAATAAGATAAATCTTGCGTCTTGTTGTATCGTAGAATAATCCAATCTAAAGAAACAATTAGATGCGATGAGGCAGTCGAATACTACGTCTATGTGTGTTGGGGTGAGGGCGGTGGGCGGAGAGATGAATAACAAAAAGAAACTCTAAATTGGCACAGTTTTTACAAGGAATTTGTCCAACCTTGGAGAACATTTTTCAAAAAAATGATTTTTGCTTTCTTTTGTGGTAAATCCATATTTTTTTCTTCTAGTTTTATGTACATGTAGATTTTACGAGGCTTTATACTCAGTACTACTTTAACTAGACCTATTTGCATACCCACGTGACAGCAAACATATACTCAGTACTACTTTATCTAGACCTATTTGCATACCCACGTGACAGCAACATATACTCAGTACTACTTTATCTAGACCTATTTGTATACCCACGTGACAGCAACATAGAAAGAAAATACTTTATCTAGACCTATTTGTATACCCACGTGACAGCAACATATACTCAGTAATACTTTATCTAGACCTATTTGTATACCCACGTGACAGCAAACATACTCAGTAATACTTTATCTAGACCTATTTGCATACCCACCTGACAGCAACATATACTCAGTAATACTTTATCTAGACCTATTTGTATACCCACCTGACAGCAACATATACTCAGTAATACTTTATCTAGACCTATTTGTATACCCACCTGACAGCAACATATACTCAGTAATACTTTATCTAGACCTATTTGTATACCCACGTGACAGCAGCATATACTCAGTAATACTTTATCTAGACCTATTTGCATACCCACCTGACAGCAACATATACTCAGTAATACTTTATCTAGACCTATTTGTATACCCACCTGACAGCAACATATACTCAGTAATACTTTATCTAGACCTATTTGCATACCCACATGACAGCAACATATACTCAGTAATACTTTATCTAGACCTATTTGTATACCCACGTGACAGCAACATATACTCAGTAATACTTTATCCAGACCTATTTGCATACCCACGTGAGAGCAATATAGAAACAAAATAGCAAATCAATGTCAGTAGTTTTGTATTTTAGCATGCATTCTCTATGTCAAAGGAGCTGAGGCGGCTCAGTTGTTAGAGTGCCGGATTTGCGACCAGACGGGTGCGGGTTTGAATCCTTCCCAGACCAGGCCGGAACGTCTGCCACGGCGTGTCCATGGGCAAGACATTTTACTCCAATTGCCTCGGCACTATATAATCTTTCGTGTATGATGGATCGTTAAGTTTTAATCAATCAATATATATATATATATATATATATATATATATATATATATATATATATATATATATATATATATATATAAAGTCGTCATGAGGGTGTGTCTGCTACGCACGAATGCCTATTCGACATGTGGGTGTATCTGCTACGCACGAATGTCTATACCAGCGACTTTGTAGCATCAATTTTTGGTGATGTGTGTATGATGGAGATGGAATAGGAGTTGGTGCTTACAGGCTAGGCGATGGATGCCGTTACCAGCGGACCTGGATTCAATCTCTGCGTAGGAATATTGTACTGATATCAACTTACGACTCTGTCAACGACAGCGAGATCATCCTCGTCTGAGAAACGTAACAAATGCGGAAGGATTAAATTTTGTTGCATTGCATATAAATGAAGGAAATTTCTGTTTAAAAGAATGTTCAAAAAATATTCTGTCTCTACAATTTGATATCTAAAGGGAATATGTATAGTAACCAAATACTCTTCCTCCATAAATCAAATGAATTTTGTGAAAAATACAAGTATTTTTAATACAGCTGTGTATATTATGATATTATTAGGCTATTCAAATCTATTAATAATAATGTGCCAAGCCCTGGCTATTGAAAACAGAAAACCTTTGACGTTAGCACATGTATCCAAATCAGGCTAACAAGCCGCATATGTTCTTGAGACAAATTTCAGTGGTACACAATTTAGGTTAATGATGAAAGAACACTCTGAATAATTATCCGAGTTTCATGTGTCAACAATCTCAGTGTCTTCAGATCTTCCTCGTTTTACAGCATTGTGTTGTCCCTAAAATCGATAACTAGAAAATGCTCTGCATTTTAAGAGGAAAGGAAGGTTAATGGGAAGCCACTGATAAATGTAACAATTAGAGAGTTACATTCTTCTTTCTGTCTGGCTTGGCTGGGTTTGTTGCTGATGAACTTTTTCCTGACAATTGTTTTTGACGATTTGTTTGTAACAAACAAGTCGGATACCGTCAACCAGGTCGCTCAAGACACAAGCTATAAGAAATGTTATTTAGCATCGATATTTGAAAAAAGCATGGGCTAATATTTAGGATCGATATTTGAAATAAGCATGGGCTAATATTTAGCATCGATATTTGAAATAAGCATGGGCCAATATTTAGCATCGATATTTGAAATAAGCATCAGCTAATATTTCCACAAAGAGTCAACTAAAAACGGATACAAACAACAGAGAATGAAAACATTTTAGCAGCGTAAAATATAAACACATCGCACATAAAAGCATAAAGATATTACAATAGAGTGATATATACGTATTTAGTACATAAAACATCTTCACAGACATTACGAAATATCATATGAATACCCATATATATATATATATATATATATATATATATATATATATATATATATATATATATATATATATATATATATATATATATATATATACGTACGTGTAAATATGGATTAAGAAAACTTACGCCATGGCTCAATGTGTCGTATTGTTCCTCAAATTATGGGCTTGACCTATTCATTAAAACTGCCGACCGTGTACAGAATAATTCGATAATGTCCAGACCACAAATTAATATTTGTATTCTAATCTAAATTTGTCCCAGGAGTAGATACATATATTACCCATACAGAATGACAAAGGAAGAGCACTTAACATTTTCATTGGTCCTGGTGGAATTTGGAAAGTGGTATTTTGGAAAAGGAATGCAATTAGTTTCTCATTAAGACTACGAAGTACGTACTTCGGCATATGGAGCATTGCGTGAATTTGCCGGATTAAGTACAAGCAAGTACAACGGATCATATATATACAGTTGTTTCCCTTAAATGTTCGAACCATAGGATACATTTACGAAAATAATAGTGTAACTATTATGCTTCTCGCCCCTAGCTTACTTATATCCAGCAAACATATTTGCCGAATTTTACACCTGAATATATTATTCCAAGATTCAAGTTTAAAACTAAATTGGCTATTTAAAAATGCACTTGAATATATTACTCCCTTTCCAAGATTCATGTTTAAAACTAAATCGGCTATTTAAAAATGCAGCTTGAATACTTTAGGCGTATAAACGAGAGATTTTACTTTCATTCATGAAAACAACGGTAATGAATGAAACAGCTGAGACATTTAAAAACAAAGTGAACTCGAGATTTGTAACGCATAAATACAAGCTTGCTACAAGTTTCTGCTAAGCTCATTGCAAGTTTGTACCAGTGATACTAGTCAGTGATCAAATACAGCCGCCATTTCTAACAATAGATAAAACAACTTTTCCCCGAACCCAGTTCAACATAATTTAATGAGATTAAATGCATATCAATATGGAATCAAGACCTTTCATTTATGTCGATGTGATTTGCCGTCAAATATGGCCGCCGTTACTATCTACGGAAACTTGTAAACGTCTTATTATTTATTGTATGACAGCGGCTTTCTTATCCGATCTTTTCTGTGTTCTAAATTCTGGTAACCACGGCTAGGCCGTCGGGTACCAGTAAATGGTATTTCACGGTTGGGGTTACCAACTGGAATATTGATTAATGACGTCAGAATAGATGTATATCATCACAATGAGAGAGAGAGAGAGAGAGAGTTTTCGAAATCGAATCATTCTGAAAGTAACATGAAAGATAAACATTAACAACTGCTAAAATCGAAAATCGGATCCAGTACTACATATGTGCAATGCGAGCACATTACCCCTAGGCTATTTATGTGGCTATTATTATATATTATTATTGTCATGTCGAGGTTACGCAAGTTTACCGTCTTCTAACAAACCTAGAGTATATGCTATTTGTATTTATTTCTCCGTTTCTGTACACGAAGACATGACATAGAGCTTAAAAATGAACAGTAATGGACCACTCCCCTCGGACCTAAGTAACATTACACAGAAAGTACTTCAAAGTAGAACTTCTGCAATTGACACATTATACCAATATCCAATCAATCCAACTAATTTGAATCGTTATGTGTAAAATATCAAATTTACCGGAGGTAATAATGGATTATATTCAATGTGTTAAAGTGTTGGCGCAGAAAATGAATTCCATCATATAATATAGATATTATAAGTCCTACTTTTTAATGAAACCATAGCAACACGGAAATGAGCAATGTAAACCATGCCCCGGTTGATATTTCAACGTGAGATTAACGTGTATTTTACAGTGATTTTTTGCATTTGTGACTCTAATTCCAAGAAGATTAAAATCAAGGCCATATAACTTAAAATCCGATGATATCGATCAAGACAAACATTTGTTAACTCGTCAGGCACAGGATATTGAAGGTTGTTGATGTATTTTTAGGAGAGGAACCTTTCTTATTAAAAAAATGCAACTAGTCTGCTAACTATATAATATTACCAATTAACTGGTGAAAAAGTATATAATACCTAGCGCATACTGACCACCACAAAACTGACAAAGTTATTATGTGCAGATTTTGCCCTATTCTTGAAAATAAATGGTTAATATCATTATTGAATAATTTCATACCAATTAACATTGATGTATTAAATGGAAAAATGCGAGTAACCAAGATACAAAGCTGACTTTTTGTTGTTGTTGTTGTTGATCTTTTTAAAAAGAAAATTAAATAGTTAAAATACGAATTTAGCTTGTGTTTCTTTCCTGTCGACCCTTGCCATTTGTTAATGACACGATCAGTATTCAAAAATCATTCTTGATTTCCCAAATTAAGGACACTTAAGTGTCTAAGGAAATGCCCATCCAATCCAATTTTATTGTAAAATATGAAGAAAACAAAACAAAAGCAACTGAAGTTTGTTCTAAAATATAAGACAAAGAAAATAGGCATGGCTCTTGATATATTCATGAAATATGAAGATTATGAATTTTTATTGATATATTGATATGTTAATGAAATATGAAGATTATGAATTTTTATTGATATATTAATGAAATATGAAGATTATGAATTTTTATTGATATATTTATGAAATATGAAGATTATGTATTTTTATTGATATGTTAATGAAATATGAAGATTAAGAATTTTTATTGATATGTTAATGAAATATGAAGATTAAGAATTTTTATTGATATGTTAATGAAATATGAAGATTATGAATTTTTATTGATATGTTAATGAAATATGAAGATTATGAATTTTTATTGACATGTTAATGAAATATGAAGATTATGAATTTTTATTGATATGTTAATGCACTATGAAGATTATGAATTTTTATTATATGTTAATGAAAAATGATTATGAATTTTTATTTATATATTGATATATTAATGAAATATGAAGATTATGAATTTCTATTGATATGTTAATGAAATATGAAGATTAAGAATTTTTATTTATATATTAATATATTAATGAAATATGAAGATTATGAATTTTTATTTATATATTGATATATTAATGAAATATGAAGATTATTAATTTTTATTTATATATTGATATATTAATGAAATATGAAGATTATTAATTTTTATTTATATATTGATATATTAATGAAATATGAAGATTATGAATTTTTATTGATATATTGATATATTAATGAAATATGAAGATTATGAATGTTTATTGATATATTGATATATTAATGAAATATGAAGATTATGAATTTTTATTGATATATTGATATATTAATGAAATATGAAGATTATGAATTTTTATTGATATATTGATATATTATTGAAATATGAAGATTATGAATTTTTATTGATATGTTAATGAAATATGAAGATTAAGAATTTTTATTGATATGTTAATGAAATATGAAGATTATGAATTTTTATTGATATGTTAATGAAATATGAAGATTATGAATTTTTATTGATATGTTAATGAAATATGAAGATTATGAATTTTTATTGATATGTTAATGAAATATGAAGATTATGAATTTTTATTGATATGTTAATGAAATATGAAGATTATGAATTTTTATTTATATATTGATATATTAATGAAATATGAAGATTATGAATTTTTATTGATATGTTAATGAAATATGAAGATTATGAATTTTTATTTATATATTAATATATTAATGAAATATGAAGATTATGAATTTTTATTTATATATTGATATATTAATGAAATATGAAGATTATGAATTTTTATTGATATATTGATATATTAATGAAATATGAAGATTATGAATTTTTATTGATATATTGATATATTATTGAAATATGAAGATTATGAATTTTTATTGATATGTTAATGAAATATGAAGATTATGAATTTTTATTGATATGTTAATGAAATATGAAGATTATGAATTTTTATTGATATGTTAATGAAATATGAAGATTATGAATTTTTATTGATATGTTAATGAAATATGAAGATTATGAATTTTTATTTATATATTGATATATTAATGAAATATGAAGATTATGATTTTTTATTGATATGTTAATGAAATATGAAGATTATGAATTTTTATTTATATATTAATATATTAATGAAATATGAAGATTATGAATTTTTATTTATATATTGATATATTAATGAAATATGAAGATTAT
The DNA here is from genome assembly GCA_029931535.1 of Margaritifera margaritifera. Taxonomy (NCBI): domain Eukaryota; kingdom Metazoa; phylum Mollusca; class Bivalvia; order Unionida; family Margaritiferidae; genus Margaritifera; species Margaritifera margaritifera. Next base: position 6,524,979 of record JAQPZY010001671.1, read on the forward strand.
TAATTTTTATTTATATATTGATATATTAATGAAATATGAAGATTATGAATTTTTATTTATATATTGATATATTAATGAAATATGAAGATTATGAATTTTTATTTATATATTGATATATTAATGAAATATGAAGATTATGAATTTTTATTTATATATTGATATATTAATGAAATATGAAAATTATAAATTTTTATTTATGCAGAACGAAAAAGGAAAATAGTCAAATACAAACAATCTCAATAAAAAATGATAATAGTAGGATATTTGTTTAAATAAAACAAACAACAAATGCAAACATTTCCCCCATCATAAAAGACAACGAAAATGCATTGTAACAAGGCAAATTCTTGAAATACTTTTATTTTTCATTACATAGTGCAGAGAGAGAGAGAAAGAGAGAGAGAGAGAATGTTCTTTTATTCTTCCATTTTCTGAAGATTTTTAAGATAATTTAAAGAAATAAAATGTAATAAATAAAAGCAAGAAAGTAGGTAATTCAAAACTTATGAAGCTGTATGAATTAAATATAGATCCAACTTTAACAAATTGCAAATAAATGCATATAAACATTAGCAATTATAAATGAATGCATATAAACATTAGCAATTATAAATAAATGCATATAAACATTAGCAATTATAAATAAATGCATATAAACATTAGCAATTATAAATAAATGCATATAAACATTAGCAAATTATAAATAAATGCATATAAACATTAGTAATTATAAATAAATGCATATAAACATTAGTAATTATAAATAAATGCATACACATACTAGGAATTATAAATAAATGCATATAAACATTAGCAATTATAAATAAATGCATACACATACTAGCAATTATAAATGCTTTTAAATACTACACTTCAAGTATATGTATTTTACAAGTATTTGTTACAATTACTTCCCTTGAGTAAATGATTTGCTGTTGAATCATGAAATATCAGTCAGATATATTAATATCTATATTTAGTACTAAATTCACTAATTTACAATTTTTTTTTTTTCTGGTGCTACAACTTTTTTAAGTACTATACAATAAAATATAGTCAATCTGTTGTTAGCTTTGCAGTTCAATACAATGATTTCTTGCATTATATTCTGTGAAAGTTCTCAAAATCAATTGAATATATAATATCCTTTATCTTAATGAAATACTTGGTAGATAGTCTTATCACATTTATCCATGACTCGAGTTGCAATTGTTCTGAAATACCATTTAAACCACCAAGTGGGATAATCAGTATATTATCAGTATATCAGTATATTATCAGTATATCAGTATATTATCGTCTAACTGATCACAGAAATTACAATAAATCTCTGGAGGCATACCGGTATACGAAATAGTTCTCCATCATTTGGTTACTGTTGTTCAGGGTTGAAGGACAAGTCATTGAAATGTGTAAAATACGGTCATCACTTGTTTTCCTACATAAGGGATACAGTCCAGATCTTGCTCTCATTCCTCCAATATGAATTAATGTTTCATACTCCATTTTTTCTGCTTGAGTCAATGTCAGCGAGTTTCCATAAATGGTGCATTTTAAATTCTGGATTAATTTGTTAAAAATCGACATAATCCTTTAGATGGATTTCTGATACTCATTTCATGTTTTCACCCCTCGAATACTTGCATTCTTGTCCCAATTAAATTTTTCCATGTTAATTTGTCTGGAAACCCTCCAGTGAAAATAAAATCATTGAGACAATATTCTAGATTATACTATGAGTACAATATAGATACTATATATAAAAGAATTATAACTACGTCTGGAGTCAAAAATCAAATGCCAACAATCCAGAGTAAAATCTTTTTAGCTGTTAAATTTACCGATATTCTATACATACGTCCTAAAATCTAAAGGTTTTGCTTATCTATGCGAGCTTCCATTGAAATCATTCCCAAGCATGCTGTAGTGGATCCTATCGGCGATCTTTGAGGGAAACCTTGAACTCTCCGGGCAAAATATCGTTGTACTTTCTCCAATGTTTCCATGCCCTGATGTGTGATACTACACCAGAGTTCTGAGTAATACAAAGCAGAGGGCAGTATAATTCTTTACGGGACTTTTACAGTAATTAGGGTTCATTCCGTTTGCATTCACTACAATTGAATATAGTGAGTTTATTACACGTTTAGCTTTATCACAGAAATATTCTACACGATCATTAATTTAAATTTATTGGGAAAAAGTTACTCTTGCATATTTCACCCTTTTGTTTTAGGAATAACCTGTAATCCCAAAGTAATTCCATTTAATGAACACACATTCTTATTGCCACAGAATATCATCCAACTACGTTTGCTAGCATTGTATTTCAATTTCGACTGATCGGTTGTTTCCACAAGTATCTGTAATCCATTCAACGTTGAACTTAGAAGAGTAGTATCGTCCGCTAAAACACGCCATGCATGTTCATCTGACCCATTTTTAAACCACAGTCTTCACCAATTCAGTCAATAAAGCATTTATCAGCGAAAAGAAATGCCGACATTACACACCGTTGACCAACTTCCCTTCGTAACGGAAATGGGTTCGATATACGTCTCTACACTAAACACAAACACCTGGCTGTGTGTATTAATGAGCGATTATTCTCCAGATTTTTGCGTTAATTCCCAAATATTGCAATTTTTTCAATAGTCCACAATGTCACAGTCTCTCGAATGCCTTTCCATTATCCAGAAAAACAGCATATACATTAGAGTTATGATTTATATAGTACACCAGACATTCTTGAAGGGTGAATGCGGCAGAAATAGCTCTAGCTTCCTGACGAATTCAAAATTGATTAGGGTGTGGAAAGTTTATTTATTCTAAATAATTTTGAATCAGTATATTTTCAAACAGTTTTCTAAGATAAGATATCAATGTTATAATAGGATAATTCATTGGATCCTTTTTATATTGACCATTTTGTTTGTATATCAGTAGAATCATCCCACATCTATATACATTAGGCAAATACTCAAACTGGATCATGAAATTATAAAGAGCAGTTATATGTCTGATGAGATAATTTCCACTATACTTTAAATGCTCGTTGGTGGTATTTTTTTTATTTATTTCTAGACATTTGATATACAGCAATACCCCCTCCTCTTTGATAGGATCACATTTTATGTTGTCAGCCTCAAATTTACTTTGTTCGTACATCTTCTTGACATCTTCACAGTCAAGATTTTCCTCATCTGTTGTATCACTTTATTCAGAAAAGTACAGTTTCCATAATTTGACACATTTATCCGAATTATTTTATTCTAGTCAACGGAATACAATTTTACCATTATCTGATCTATCTATGACTTTATAGAATTCATCTATTCCCAGTTCTGTACTCTTTCCTATTTCTTCAAAATAAGCACTTTTTGTATACTTTATAATGTAGCCCGCGTTTCTTTCTGAATAATCTGTATGCGTTACTGTTACAATCTGGGCTCTAACGTTTCCTGCTTTGATCCATTCTGCACGCACTTTTCTAATTTCTTGTTGTAACTTATCAAGTCCATTATTCTTCCAATATGGCTTCAAACGCAATCTGAATTCAGACTTTTGAATATATCTATCAGAAGCAGTTATTACACTTTTATTTATCAATTCATTATACTCCTCTATATCTTCTACTGATTTACACTCGAAGTTAAAATTCAAAAACGCATGAACGTCAGTTATATACATGCTCAATTCTTTTCCATTTAATTCTCGGAGAACCACGTGTCTTCTTTTTTTTCTTCTCAACATATCTTTGATATTGCAAAATCAAATCTGTCATTCACTATGTCTTGTTTTTATACCACCATTGATTTTATCAGGTATTAGAATATAATCTAGTGTATATCACTGAGGTAGGAAGGAATTTTCTCTGTTCTATTCTGTTCCTGAGAGTCAGATCTCTTCTGGATGGATTTTTATATCCAATATCAGCTTTAATGTCTCTTATTATTATGCATATATTTTCAACAGAATATCTGTCATACACATCAAAACAATATCACAACATATTTCATACACATTGTCAGTTCTAGATGTTGAGGAAAAGTAAGTAGCAATCAAAATGATGTGTTCCAAATCTTTTATTATGACTTTTCACACCCTATTATTTGATAAATCCGTTTGTAAAGTACTTACTTTGAATAGCGATGATCTGTAAAATTAGGCAACCTCGCCACTAACTCTACAACATTGTGGTATACGTTCAGTTGATAGGGTTACTACTCTAAAATGGTCATATAATTTATCTAAATTAGTTAGATTCTCTTTACAAAGACAATGCTCAGTAATAGCAAACATATCTGTATCGCGTAACAATTCAGTTAATATCTGCGAGCTATGCATTTCACCACGTAGAAAGGGATCGTTTCCGATGGGATCACGACCCGAGCCTATCGCCACGTGCAAGCACAGGTCTAGGCCGACAAAGAGTTTAAAGAGTTTATGAACTCCCTACTCGAGACCTAAGCCTTTGCGGGTGAGGTGTACGAACAACGAGTCATGACGAAGCCAGCTAGCAGACGATGCACCATCGTCTTAGGAAGGTTCTTCTCCTTGATCCTCCTGCGAGGCCACCAGACCTGCAGCACGCAGGGTAAGATCGTTCTATGCATCCAAGCCACATACTCCGCCGGGTTGACCTACTGGTCCAAGACACCTCTCGATATTTCCTCTCCGCCGAGACCTACCTCGAGGTTGTCGGTCAGATCTCAAAGGTCGTCAACAACGGAGTCATGGCGCTGCTTGATAGCGCCCGCTACCTCATCGACAACCACCAGCTGGAGCTCTGCCTCGACCACGTGGGCGTCGCCACAATTATCCTTGACTTGGCCCGCTACGGCGAAGACTACGCCCGCAGCGCGGGGCCGACGATGATGTTTGTAAAGGACGCCACAGATAAAGCCGACGATGTCCCGTAGAATATAATACTGGTGGCAAAGCCTGCCGCCAAAAAAGATCCCGCCACCCGCCGTATGTTAGGCTCTGTCAACAACAACTTCAACGTGGGGTTCGCGCAGCGGAAAAGGCAGCTGGCTCACATATTTAGCTTCTGCCGGAACGTGCGTAAGGTCATCATCGGCGCCAAGCACACCGTGTTGCTGACTCTCAAACACACTGACGACGACGCCATATTCCGGCCCAACGCCGCGGATGAAGGCAAGGTCACACTCTCGAAGCTCGCCCTGTGGATGCCGGTTGTAACTCCGGCGCTGGAGGTGGAGATGAACATGTTTAACTTTATGCGAGGAGGGCAGAGTACCTTGACCTTCCAGGCCATGACCACGGATACCCAACAGACCGCGGTCTGTGGACAATTCTACTGGCAGATTAGCGCCCAGCAGAGCATCGCTGCACGTCTTCGTAGTTCTCCAGCTCTCAAATAAGGAGAATAGCCAGTAGCTCCATAAGATGGTGTTCGACAAGCTTGGCGTTACAGAAGTGAGCCTGAGCCCAAACAGCCTACAGAGCCTTCGCCGTCATCCTCTCAGGTAAAACGATGTTGCTTGAGAGTGCTGGGAAACGAATGAGAATAGCCGTGGCCACGCCAGATCATACAAATTAAATCTCAAGCATATGCACACATACACGCGTTAAGGCGCCAGGCAACCTCGCCGTCTTCATGGCCGATGGCACATTGCGCGACAGCAACAGGCCGTTCGATAGGTCACAGGCCGAGGAGGCCGCTAGGCGGGCCCTCTGCAATGTGGTTTACCCCACTCCACCAGAAAACACTGCTACAAAGCGGTACGTTGACCGCCAGAACGCAGTAAAAAAAGTACGCCAACAATAAAGACGCGGAGGTATGTCTGTAATCAGAATGCGACTGCAAAAAAGTATGCCGATGACACGGATATGGCTCGAAAACTACACCTCGATTACATGATCGCGCGGTTGGGTAAATTAGTTGCAACAAAGTATGTTGATGAGCAAGTCGCCCTCCGGGTGGCAAAGGCGGGTGACACCATGACCAGTTCCTTGGATATGGCCTCGAATAAAATTACATCCATAGCAGACCCCGTAGCCCCTCAAGACGCGGCAACAAAATCATACGTTGACCATTCCACCACCAATCAGGGTGCACCTGTTCAGGGACCTCTAAACATGAATACGAATAAATTCGTGGGGTTAGCAAATCCTACGGAGACTATAGATGCAACAACCAACGACTATATTAATGCCAAAGACCCCAAACGGGTAGTCAAAACTGGTGATATCATCGGGTCCCTTGAATATGAATGACAACAGAATCGTGGGTATAGGGGAGCCTCTCGGTCCAAAAGACACTGCTACAAAGGTTTGGGGGAGCCAACCTCTCGACAAGACGCTGCTACAAAGGTTTATGTCGATGCCGCTGTACGCCCTACTAACTTCGCTATCTTTTAACTTCTGTGGCCGGTTTTCCATTGACGTCTGAAGGTGTTAGGCCTCATCTTACTTACACCAGAGGACACCCCAAAATGGCAACTGTTAATGTCCCCTGCGTATCCTTGCGCGCGAAGAGCGAGAGGGGGGGGGGGAGGGTCCAACCTGCCATATAGCGCTTTATGATCGTAAGTGACTTTAAGAGGTAGAATTCCTGGTAATGAGTTTGACATCTCCTTTATGCAGCGCCAAGAGAGTGACGACCCCGTGGTCATTCGTAACACGACGTAAGCGTTTTCTTTTTATAAGGTAACAACGAGTGCTACTTTTTATATAACCGTCGCTGAAGACTCGGACCCTAACTACGTATTTCATGTCAGACTGGTACAACCCTCAGTAAGATCTTCGTTTCTCGTTAAGGTTAAACTGCTTATAGAAGAGATCGCTAAAATGATTTAAACATGTCCACGCAATATCAAGTCAGGATGTATCCCTTGCTTCCAAGTATAACCCCCAAAAAGAGTCCTCATAACTATCGCCTGAAAAAGATTTCGAAGTCCAACTCAAGACTGAGATTAAGCAGCGACGCTTCCTCTGCAAAAAGTACGGGCCGGCTGTCAACATTGTCAACAGAGTATGGAGGCATCGTCTAGTACTGTAGCCTCATACGTAGGGATCGCGGGTGTGGGGGTGCTTGCTACTCTGGCGGCTGCCCCTCTCACTCTACCCCTGGAAGGCGTATCACTCTTGTGCGGATCTTCTTGCTGGCTGGGCGATTCACCGTCCGGCGCCTCCGCGTGAAGGCTCAAAAGTACGATCAGATTCGGGTCCACGCAGAAGGAAAGGTGAACTCAATCTCAGACTCCACGTCGCGGTGGCCATTAGCGATGCCGAAAAAAAAGGCGCTCTTGGCCCAGGGTTGATCCGACAGTCGCGCCAATCTTCTCACAAAGTTAGGCGAGCGTGCAGAGAGAATGGGTCATCGATTCCTCAAGTGCACCTGCGCGCTTTTAAGATTTAGCTACTAAGGTCGATGACTGTTCTGACTTGGCCTGTTTCGTACGGGTCCTCGAGCCCATCTACATGCTTCATACAGTTTTCTTCAGAGACGCAAAAGAAAAGTTCGCGCAAGGTAACTATGGAAGGAGGAGGGATGGAATATCCCCACCATACACGGTAGGGGCCTTGGGTCCAATCGTATCGGGTAATATCCATTATTCCCAGGCGAGTCAGGTAGATGTTGACGGCCACTGGAAATAAGGTCTCAAAGGTGTCGAGTGGTTCTATGTAGTCTTCAACCTCCTCTTTAGGACAATCAAACGTAATGCCTTCATCGCTAGCCTCCCCCACGCTGTCTTCCCGCTTACGCTTCAGGCTGTTCATGACGGTATCCCATAGACCCGCGCGTCTCTAATTGGTGTTGGTGATAGTCACCCACCTGATGCTATGCTACCATGACCGCCAGAGGCCTGCCTAGACCAACCCTCTAACACAAAAGTTGCTGCTCAGTTGCTTAGCATAATGTGATGTAAGGTGGAACCAACCCGCAGTTTCCCAACTTTGCTGCTCCGCGACTTAGCATAATGTGATGCAAGGTGGGGCCAATTTAGCCTTTTACTACTACTTATGGACTAGATTCAATGTACTAAAGTGTGAAACTGAATTCCATATTCAATGTACTAAAGTGTGAAACTGAATTCCATATTCAATGTACTAAAGTGTGAAACTGAATTCCATATTCAATGTACTAAAGTGTGAAACTGAATTCCATATTCAATGTACTAAAGTGTGAAACTGAATTCCATATTCAATGTACTAAAGTGTGAAACTGAATTCCATATTCAATGTACTAAAGTGTGAAACTGAATTCCATATTCAATGTACTAAAGTGTGAAACTGAATTCCATATTCAATGTACTAAAGTGTGAAACTGAATTCCATATTCAATGTACTAAAGTGTGAAACTGAATTCCATATTCAATGTACTAAAGTGTGAAACTGAATTCCATATTCAATGTACTAAAGTGTTGGCGCAGAAACTGAATTCCATGATATAATAGAGATATTATCAGCCCTATTATGTAATGAAACCATAGCAACACGGAAATGAGCGATGTAAACCATGCCCCGGATGACATTTCAACGTGAGAATAACGTGTATTTTACAGTGATATTTTGTATTTGAGACTCTAATTCCAAGAAGATTAAAATCAAGGCCATATAACTTAAAATCCGATGATATAGATCGAGACAAATATTTGTTAACTCGTCAGGCACAGGATATTGAAGGGTGTAGATGTATTTTTAAGAGAGGAACCTTTCTTAAAATATTAAGAAAATGCAACTAGTCTGCTAATTATAGGGTTACCAATTAACTGGTGAAAAAGTTTATAATACCTAGCCCATACTGACCACCATAAACTGACAAAGTCAGTATGTGTAGATGTTGCCCTATTCTTGAAAATAAATGGTTAATATCATTATTGTATAACTTCATACCAATTAACATTGATGGATTAAATGCACAAATGCGAGTAACCAAAATACAGAGCTGACTTTTTTTTGTTGTTGTTGATCTTTTTAAAAAGAAAATTAAACAATTAAAATATGTATTTAGCTTGTGTTTCTTTCCTGTCGACCCTTGCCATTTGTTAATGACACGATCAGTGTTCAAAAATCATTCTTGATTTCCCAAATTAAGGACACTTAAGTGTCTAAGGAAATGCCCATCCAATCCAATTTTATTGTAAAATATGAAGAAAACAAAACAAAAGCAACTGAAGTTTGTTCCAAAGAAAAGACAAAGAACAGTGAAATGGCTTTTGGTGAATCTTTTGATATATTAATGAAATATGCAGATTATGAATCTTTATTTATGCAGGACTAAAAACAAAATAATCAAATACAAACATTTCCAATACACAATTAATATAGTGTTTTTAAAACAAGAACAATATAACGGCCAAAAAGAACTGGTGCCAGTCAACTGTGTTATTATCTTAATTGCGTCAACCAAAACATTGCTTGAAGTAAATTTGTAAAAATAATGCACACTTTTCCCCAGCATAAAAGATAACGAAAATGCCTTGTAACAAGGCAAGTTCTTGAAATACTTTTAATTTTCATGTTATAATGCAGAGAGAGAGAGAGAGAGAGAGAGAGAGAGAGAGAGAGAGAGAGAGAGAGAGAGAGAGAGAGAGAGAGAGAAAGAGAGAGAGATTGTTAAAGTCGTTTGTAAAATTACAATTCCCAACAAGCTGACGCAACCTTCTTCAGTGAGTGAGAAATAATACGCCATGTATTTTGTGCCCTCTTATCGCGAGAAAATTAAAGGCCAAGGTTTGAAACTGGTCGGTCTCTAGAAAGGAGTAGTTAGAATATGTTACTCATGAAATACGTCGAGAAGAGGAGGAGGAGGGGGATTCATAACCGTTTAAAACAGGGTGTGAAGAATATAACTGCTATTTGTCAATCTCGTGTGACCTCATTCAATAGTCAGTTGACGAACACTTAACGTCCACCTACATATCACCAGCTGTCAGTCAAGCGTTGTTGATTCAGCATTCCACTCTCAATCCAGGCTCTGTTTCATTAAGTAAGAATGTTTGGGTGCTAAGCTTGACCGACTTTTAATTGGCCTGGTAAAGTGATGGTCTGTCACAGTCTGTACAGTGGCCTGGTAAAGTGATGGTCTGTCACATTGGCCAGTTCTACTATGTATCATGTACTAATTCACTCTTATAACTTCGCTGTCTGTCAACCAATTTTTCATGAACTTTTCAGTATGAACAACAACAACAAAAAATATTTAAAAAATCACTTTGTAATAAAGCGCTTTATTTCATCAAAATATAAGGTCTTTGATTTCAAAGAAGTTGCTTTGCTAATGGGCAGGAGTGGTTATCTCCGATTTGGCGATTCGTCAATTGACAGTGACAGGTGATCTGTCAGGCTGGCAGGTTTTGAACTCCACGTGTCAGTCACTATGTTAGATAGTTTCAATGCATAACGGCCAATCCGATTTATATTAGGAACAACTTTCCTCGACTTTTTTCAAAGACAATATTATACATGTTCATCAAATATGGAAGGAAAAAAATAGATTTGTGACTACAAAACTTGATGGCTTCACATGTGATAGTGATCACGTCCAATATAGCTATATAGTTTGATTATTTGTAATGTCGGTAGATCGTGAGGTGATGTTATTTGTAATGTCGGTCGATCATGAGGTTGATATAATTTGTAATGTCGGTCGATCATGAGGTTGATATTATTTGTAATGTAGGTTGATCGTCAGGTTGATATTATTTGCAATGTCGTTCGATCGTGGGGTCAATAGTATTTGTAATGTCGTTCGATCATGAGGTCAATATTATTTGTAATGTCGGTCGATCATGAGGTTGATATTATTTGTAATGTCGTTCGACACATGAGATTGATATTATTTGTAATGTCGTTCGATCGTGGGATTGATATATTTGTAATGTCGGTCGATCGTGGGGTTGATATTATTTGTAATGTCGGTCGATCGTGGGGTTGATATTATTTGTAATGTCGTTCGATCGTGAGGTTGATATTATTTGTAATGTCGGTCGATCTTATTTGAATACATATCTTTGATGTAAACATTAAAATAAATTTGATAGAAATGATATAAAGACCATCTATTAATGTTGAAATTATTTAAGTATATATTCTGTGTTTAATAATTTAAATAAAAACGACATAAAACAGTCTACATATGTTGATTAATTCAAAATCTAACTCTTCACAGTTTTAATAGCCTTGTTAACCCTGTGATTTTACTGAGACGAGTTTTGATTTTAATCCAATATAAGTTTGGAAGTTATGTTTTTTGAAGAAAAAAAAAAGTAAAATGTTACCTCAGGATCGGATTCGATTTAATCTCAGAGATCTCAGAGATGAAATTATGTCATCAATCTTTATTTACATTAAACAATAATTAACTGTAATAAGAAAATGTTAAATTTGTTTTGTCGTTAATTCAGACAAGGATTTGTATGTTCTCCAACGACTTCGGGTGACATTTACAATTCGGATGTTATAGTCTTCTTTTTTGTCAAGCAAGACCAATGATGGTGTTTATGGTCTATATATAACTTGGTCAACTTTTGTAAATAATCTCTTCAAACGTCAAGAATCATTAAATTGCTTCATATCGTTAACTGTTTTTCTCTTGATTTGGGGGGGGGGGGGCTCTTTTGTTGTTGTCGAAAGTCGTGATATTTTTGACATTGTTCCTGTATTACTGTCAATTAATTAATTTTCATGGGTATCAATTTTTGTGGTCTTGCAAAATATGATATTTTCGTGGATATGGAAAATTGTCCAGTTATTTACACAGAAGATGCAGTATATATTGAATATTCAAATTTGCTATACTGAAACTTGTTGTTGGCAGGCCAAATGATTTGCAGTTGTCACAGTTGCAGTATTGGGTCTGATTTCCATCATCGTTTGACAAATCTGATTCATTACCAATATCATCTTGAAGAAAAGTATTATCCGAAGCTTCTTCATAAAAATTTTCAATCAACTTTGGTATATCATCAATTACAATGCATACTGTCAAGAGACATAATATCATAATATGACATACTGTCAAGAGACATAACATCATTATATGACATACTGTCAACAGACAAAGCATCATAATATGACATACTGTCAAGGAACAACATCGTAATATGACATACCGTCAAGAGATATAACATCAGTAGTAGAAGGGGCCACTTCAGGGATGAACGGGTCCTGTGTTAAATGGAGTCAAACAATTCGAGGTCACTACGGGAATTTAATATAGGCGTTATCTTGGTTCATATGGTTTATAACAGTGTAGCGTGAAATGACAGTCTGCACTCCGAAATGGAGATACCATATGACGTCAGGGGGTCCCATATTAAATAGGGTCGACAACTTATAGAGCCAAACGGAAATTAACATGGGAAAATTTAGTGTCGAAAGTTTATACAGCCAAAGGTCGAAAGTTAATCAGCGAAAGGTCGAAAATTGATATGGTTTGTAACAGTGTAGCATGAGATGACGGTCTGTACTCGAAAACTAAAAACCCTATTACGTCATGGGTTTCAACAGGAAGATCTTTCTCTTTTGTAACAGTGTTGCATGTCTTTGGAAGGAAAATGTGAGTTTGTCTGACTTCTAAATGAAAGGCTGTAGAGGAGTCCTGTGTTAAATAGGGTTTAAAGTTTATAGGGACAAACGGGAAATTAACATGGGAAAATTAATGTTCGACAGTTTATAGGGACAAACAGTCGAAAGTTTATTAGGACAAACCAGAAATTAACATGAGGCTGCCATGTTGAAAGGATTGTTTTAACAGTGTATTGAAGTTGTGTATCTTAATAGAGGGCCTGAACGATGACGGTCGCCGGTATTGATGACATAAGCTCTAAAGTCTTCAGGTTTATCACGTGTAGGGTCCCTTTTTAGTTGTTGTCTATAACAAGAACAGGGTAGGATGTAAAAGAAGGGTATAAAATAGAATTTAAATCCCTTCTAAATAAAACTAACAACCCAAAACTAACTCTGATTTCTATATAAAATTAAAATTTCTACCCCATTCTATAATATCCCTATCCCTCCCCTACCTGCTTGTTCAAAAAAAAACTACCATCGTCATAATCTTTTACATATCATCGCCCAATTATCTACTATCTACCAGCTAGTTGTCTTCTGTCCAGCACCCAGTTATATACTATCCACTAATCAGTTATCTATCCCTTCTAAATAAATCTAATGTCCCTACCCTCCCCAATGCACTCTATGATCCCTCATAAATTAAGTAAATAAACATTTAGCGCCTTCTATAAGGCCCCTTAGTTACTTGTCATTATAACATGCCTACTTTACCGTCCTATTTTTTAAAACAAAACTACTTTTAGTATCTCCATCAACCATTTATCTGCTATCCACCATCTAATATCCAGCACCCAGTTATATACTATACACAACCAGTTATCTATTATCCAGCAACCATGAACCACTACTATTCAGCAACTGGTTTTTGATTACAATCCCAACACATACACACCCATACCATCCAACAACAGCTTTTTGATTACTATCCAAACACACACCTCTACTATCCAGCAACCGCTTTTTGATTACAATCCAAACACACACTCCTACTATCTAACGAAAAGGGTAGGAGTATTGATACTCGCGCTATACTTACATACATACAAACATACTATCACACAAGAAGGGTGGGATGTAAAAGGACGGGATGAAATATACACACACCCTCAGTTATTTACTATCAAAGCCCAGTTATATATTATTCACCAACCAGTTATTTCCTATCCTGAACCCAGGGACTTATGATCCACCAACCAGCGATCTACTATCCAACAACCAGTTATCTATTATCCAACAACCAGGGATCTACTATCCAACAACCAGTGTTCTACTTCCAACAACCAGTGAGCTACTATCCAACAACCAGTGATCTATATCCACCAACCAAGAATCCACTAACCAACAAGCAGGGACCTACTATCCAACAACCAGTGACCTACTATCCACCAGCCAAGGATCTACTATCCACTAACCAGTTATCTATTCCTTCTAAATAAATTTAACTTCACAAACCCACCATACCGTTCTATGAGTCATCTTATAAATTAAGTAGAAAACATATATCCCCTTCTATAAGACACCCTCAGTTATCTCCCTTTATAATATACCTACTCTATCCTCCTTCAGTATCTCCACTACAACCCTATAGATTAAACCTTACTCAACAGGCTACAGACCATATAAATCCCTTCTAAATAAAACTAACAACCATTAAAAGAAGATGGTTTGGGTATGTTTGTGTGTGTGTGTGTGTGTGTGTGTGTGTGTGTGTGTGTGTGTGTGTGTGTGTGTGTGTGTGTGTGTGAAGCACAGAGAGAAAGAGGCTGTTGTATAAACTTTAAACCTTTGGCTGTATAAACTTTCGACACTAAATTTTCCCATGTTAATTTTACTCTAAAAGTTTCGATCCTAATATGGGACCTCCTGACGTCATATGATATTTCCATTTCGGAGTGCAAGCTGCCATCTCATGCTACACTGCTACAAACCATAAGAATCCAGATGGCGCCTATGTTAAATTCCCGTAGGTACCTCGACTTTTTTCAACCCCATTTAACACAGGACCCGTTCGTCCCTGAAGTGCCCCCTCTACTACTAACATCATAATATGACATACTGTCAAGAGACATATATTCATCATACGACATATTGTACAGAGACATATCATTGGAATTACAAATATTCATGGAACTACAGCTATTATTAAACTCCAATCTGTTGTCATTCACATAGAATAAGTTGTGAGAACCATATAGGAATGACATTTGCATATACTGAAGTGTGAGGCCTGGTAATTTACAATATATCTTGTTAAATATTTGTTACATACATCATAGTTTGATTTTCCACTTACGTTTTTATCAGAAACCGTCTTCATTGATCATTTATACACATTGGTAGTTTTCTTTACTAACTTTTTCTTATAAAAATCATTCCATTTACAAGTATATACATTTCTATGGAAACCTCTTTGTACGTTTATTTAAAAAAGATATAAAAAAATAATGCAGATTATAACGGTAAATATATTGTTATCACAAATGGTATGCAGTCACAAAATCAGGATTGATCATTACAATATTTGTATAGGTATAATTTCTTAAAAGGTGAAATATTACGTGCCTGTTTAATATCATACTGCAAACTGTTCCATAAATCTATACCGTGGGTAAGCTAAAGATTTCTTAAATGGTCTGTCCTAAGTTTAGGTATATATAAATTACTGTTTTCACTCGAACGTGTACTCCTTATGTTGATGTTCCTTACAAACTTGAAAACATTAAAATACCCTGGCACTAATTTATTTATAAGATCTTCAAAGTAAGAACAGAGTATCTAAAATTAATGTAATCTTGAATTGGCATTTATCTAAGAGCGGTGAAAAGAGACGATGTTGATGTTAAAATACCTTTTACATTTAAAATCAGCCTGTTTGCTATTTTCTATTAGATGTATAGTCTTTGCATGTAAGAAGAATTATAAGGGGGGGGGGGGGGCTCCCTTACACAGCACAGCAGTAGATAAAATGTGGAAAAAACAGCTGTATTATGCCCTTTTTGGATCAACTGATCTAGACAAATGTTGTAAAGAGACCGTAACCAGTTAGCAATGTCAGTTCTTTGCGGAAGCTTGGAAGGGACATCGTAAAAAAAATATATTTTCGTTAGATCTGACAAGAAAAAAATGTCATTAAACAAATACACAGAGTAAAATTTTTAATTTTTTTAAGTATGCTGATACCAACTCGAAAGCCATTTATTTCCTCAAACTTTTCAAATAATTTTCTTAAAATCAGGTCCTGAAACTGTCATATTTTTTAACCCCTTTTATACATATGTATCCGGTGGGAGTAGCAACATTTCATCAGCCTCGAAGTAACAGCCACTATAACTACTTTTGCAAATATAGTTCATTCACAAGTAATCAGCTGAAAGAACCACACCTACTGCAGTCTCGTTAAAAAACATTCACTTTTCAGTCCTTTTGATGTCCTGTACATTAACAGGTACATAGATTAAACCTGTTGGAGGTGACCTGCTACAACACAGAGTGTCTCTGGACATTAATATGAACTGTGAACTCCTTAAAAGAACAGTATCTATTTTTCATTTCAAGTGTACTGGTCAGAAAAGACCCCACAAGTCTTCAGATAAAATCATTTTAAACTAAATAATTAAGAGTTAACGTTGACATAAATTCAGTTGTGAATTGTTAACCATTTTTTTACCTGGTCACTTCTTGTCAAATATAGATATAATGACCATGTAGAGAATATCCCAATTTTCCTGTTCATAACATTTGCTGTTCCAGTCAATGCACTTCTCCAGAATGTTATTAGTTCATGTATACATAATTAAACAACTTTTAATTAACGAAGCATAAATTCGTATTTTCTCTGCATTAGTTCGCATCAGCCTGAAAAGAAAACACTTTTGAAATTTCAGGCACTTTTGTTTAATAGTTACTTATTAAGATCAAAATAGGTTGCGGCATCACATCTGATGAAACCACCTACGTACGTACTTTCCGCGCAGGGATAGAGTTTATATATGACTTTTATACAGTGGATCCATTGTGTTGTGGGAGGTGTTCATATAGTTGAAGCACACAGTCTTGGAAAGGAATTTTGTTCAAGCTGCATGTGCCGGGGTGTTCACTTGAACACCTTCACTTGAAAATCTGCTTTACATTCATGAACACCCGCTCACGTTCAAAAGTAGTAGCAGCGTAGAAAGACAAGTGATTAAATAGTACTGCATCTTCACTAACAATAATCGGTACAAGCATAGAGAAAATTATACCGTTGCAAATTTCAAAAGATTGTCACACCTGGCGGACAGAATGAAGTATATACAAAGTATATTTAAAAAATATCTAACCAAGTTTTCAAAAAAAATTACCAATACATCCATATTTTCCTGTATTTGTGACGAATACCCCAATATAAACGGTTTTAGGGTTATCAAATTCATCCTGGCAAGACTTTGAAAATCTTATAACTTATGTGCACGTGTGAATAAAACAAATTAAACCATAGCAAGAGCGCCGTTAACGGTATATAATACGCTCACCCCGTGTATAATAGTCCACTATGTAGGCACTAGTAGAGCAAGATTAAATCTGGAGATTATTGACCGACGGGTCTCAATGACCTTGACCTTTGGCTAAGGTTACTGGTCTTAACCAAACTTACTGTGCATACATATTTTTTGTTGTAATTATTTTCTTATTAGACTTACCATGACCATGGTGTTTACCTTTAGATCCCAAAATCTATAGGTTTCATACTTACTTAAGTGCAAGCCATTCATAATGTTTGGACAAGGAACCTAATATAGAACTAAAGATATTACGCAAAACTTGGTCTTCTTCTAGTCACAATTACCCAGACCTTTTATATTTTAGAGCCCAAAATCAATAGGCATCGTCCTTGCATTAAGTGGAATCCCGACACGAGCTTTGGTCAACGTACGTGGTCTATAGATAAAGTTATTATGAGAAAAACCATTTTCTTCTTTGAGTTGCAGTGGCCTTGAACTTTGAAATTTTGACCTCAAATTCGTTAAATAATCTTCGTGTAAAGTGATCAAAGATGAAAATTTAAACAAAATGAAAAAGTAAAATGGGATGAAACAAAAGACGATGAAATAAAATAAAATGAACTAATCAAAAGGTAAACGTTCAACGTGAATGTCTGGTCAATAAACTTACCAGCCTTGACCTTCTTTGTGTATCTCAGCTTATGATGTGTTTTTGTACAAATGTATACCCATGACATTGGTTTTGTTGTTTTCTTCCTCGCTTTCTTATTTTGTCTTTTTGTTGTGAATCTCCCATTGGAGAAAATTAATATTAATGAATGAATGACCTTGTAATAGATATAATTCGAAGATTTGAAGCGACAATTATTCTATGCATATTATGGGACATATAGCGACAATTATTCTATACATATTATGGGACATATAGCGACAATTATTCCACGCATATTATGGGACATATAGCGACAATTATTCCATGCATATTATGGGACATATAGCTAATACACCTCTTAAATTCAGATCATAAAGTGAAAAACTTTCCATACCAACGTTACAGTGACTGCTTAAGAAGGAGTTCATAAGGTCTAAACGATCTTTCCCATTTAACCGTCAAGACGAATATTTTTGTTGATATTTTCACGAAACAGTAGAAACAGAATCGAACTCCCTTTAAACTAAATGTACAAACATGAAAAACCAGCGGCTTTTCATCTAACCTAGGGTGTTATTTAACATACTTGTGGATTTAGCTATCTCTAATTTAACATACTTGTGGACTTAGATATCTCTAAACGCTTACTGCATCCGCCCCTAAATTTATCAAATACTCTCGACTGACAAGACCCATATCCCAAATATAACCTTAAATTTGTAGAAACAAGGGAGCCTATTAGCTTTGCCTAAAACAGCGTCTTAATCTAAATGAGTCAAATGAAGTGGAATACAAGTATATAACAAGTAAAGTGACTAAACAAGGAAAGCAGCCTGGTGCTGATACTTCATCAACTTAACCCACGCTCATGCACACTTCTTCTAACTCTGTTAATGGAAACCACAAAAGTGGATTGCATCATTACTGATGGAACCTTATACTGTGGGATGTTCCAACGGGACTATGTCATAACAGTGCATGAAAACACCATAAAAGGATAATTAATGATGTGAGATCACACTATAATTCATTTTTAGCAGCAGAAAACTAACTGTAAATGAAAGAAATTAAGTAGCAATGATAAAGCATGGCCAATCAAAATTAAGTAGCAATGATAAAGCAAGGCCAATCCAATGGAATCCACGGCCGTATCCACATTATAAGATCCACGATCGTATCCACATTATAAGATCCACGACTGTATCCACATTATAAGATCCGCGACCGTATCCACATTATAAGATCCGCGACCGTATCCACTTTATAACAGACGAAGAACGGTAGCAGTATACTGAGGGACTTTTAGTGAGCGACTACTCTCTCTCTCTAAAACACAAATTCATCTTTAGCATGATAGAGATGGAAGCATTTATTTACCACCAATTGCTTGCTGGTAGGGTCTCTCTTCCCGAATCATGTCACAGCCGTTTCTCTGATTCAAATTTCACGGAACGGAAAGGAACAAAGACCGCGGAGTAAGTGGTGAGAAGGAGTGAATTGGCTGGGTAGATATTTATTGAAGTTTGTCTATGTGCGAATGTAGTTTGAAGAAGATGAAGAGTATAGTTAATAAACCGTTTCCTGTTGCACACTTCTATATGAAAATCTTATTTGAGCAATTCATGAATTGGTTCCGGTTATTATGTAAAACTGGCCGAATCGCAAAATAACCATGAAATTCGTACTTTTCGTGGTAATATTGTAATTCATAACCTTTTTATGTTAATTGTACCATTCATTTCGTGTAGTCCGGTGATTCCTTGATCGAATTGCACAACGTGCTATAAATAATAAGGACGGAATCTAATTCTTCGGCCACAAATGACAACGGAAATTTTTTTCAATATGGAACAAAAGACCATGGAAAATGGATACAATAAACTGGAAAGGCATTTTCATTTTAATGAGTTAATGAGTTAAATTTGACTGCTTACCGTCAATAAGCGATATTATATTTCTCTTATTACTCCACACATTACTTTAATGTGATCACGTCGATCTTTTTAATTATATTTACCAACAGGTATTTAATTTACCATTCCATTACCGATCAATGTTTTTCCTTTTAAGGACTAATATACGTATACATCACAAAATGCACAGGTTAATTTAACTGTTATTTATTCTGAGCTGAAACTTTACTGTTGCATACATTAAACGTCAAAGGAAAACAACCTGTGCATTAGTTTCACAATATACCCAGGCAGAACATGAACGCAACGCATCGTTGTGCGGAAATCAACGTTTCACAAATTTGTTCAGTGCCAAAATTTAAAAACAAAAAACAAAAAATAAAAATAAAAAACGCGTACCTACATGCAAGTGTTCGATAGCATTTATATATAATTTATAGTACGTGGCGAGGAGTCGCTGTGGCAGGGAGGTTAAGGTGTTGCATGTATAGTCAGAAGTTTTAGAATACCAACAATGTCAGAACAACTTGGTATTTTCATCGTGCCCTAATCTCCTTGCTACCTCAATGGGATGAAAACGGTTAACAGGGCGGTTTCTTGTGATGGTGGGAACTGGGTTGTACACCTCAATGGGATGAAAACTTCTAACAGGGCAGTTCCTTGTGTTGATGCAAACTGGGTGGTACACCTAACTTCGGTAAGAGACTTTTAATTCTATCATACAAGTAAGTGATTGAGCTGCGTTTTACGATCCAGCAACATGTTGCAGAAATTGAAAATCCTTTAGTTGGTTTGAGACCCCTATATGTAAAGGTGGTTGACATGTTATTAAGTGTTAAAACACTTTCATAAATCAATACTTTTTATCTTTCAGACTTCATACCATGGATTAAATGGCTGATGAATATGACTATCATTTTGATCTTCTTTGTCTGATATTTTCTCTTCTTCAATCTCATCTATGTCTTCTATGTCGATGCATGTAGCCTCTTGGTTGTTTCCTTTTGATGTCAAGTTTTCAAATTTAACATGGCAAAGAGCATTCTTGATTGTATTCGATGTATTCAATTTTTTTCTTTTTGGAACGATCATCTTTAATGAAAACAAGATTTTCATTAGCCTCAATGCATTTTCCTGTAAGAACGAGAGATGATAGTACAGTTCCATCGTGAAGTTTTTTATGGTACCTTACTTTACCAGTGGCTTAGTGGTGAACCAGCTCTCGATATTTTAAAAGACTTTATCATGGGCTTCGGTACAGTACTAAACTATATATGTCAGCTTCTCTCTTTTAACGCTTCAAAACGAGCATAGACATCGTTCCATTGCCCTGAGTGAAAGTCCATATAAGCGGCTATAAAATTGCGTAACTTTTAGTAACAGACTTGTTGGAACTAGACTGGAGCAAAAATGAGTTGTTATCTGTAGCGTAAATCTCTGTGATTCAGTGTCTCTTATTCCTGAGTCATTCGTGGTCTAAGATTTAAAGTCCATCCTTATTAAGGCAGTAATTTTATAACGTGCAGTTGTTCATTAACAATAACTTTCTGCAGTTCGATCAAGGATACACTGGACTACATAATATGATTGGTAAAATTAATATAGAGCGGTTATTAATTGCAATATTACCACGAAAAATACGAATCATATTATAATTTTACAATTCGGCCAGTTTTACATAATATTTGGAATCATTTCTTGAAGTGTTCAAATACGATTTTCATATATCTGCAGCATGAAACGGTTTATTAACGTTACTCTTCATCTTCCCACCCAAGTCACTCCTACTCATCCTTTTTTCAGTGTTAGTTGTTCCTTAATTGTTTATACAGCACAAGAGAGATTAAAGGATTAGGAAAAAATATTACTACTCTGGCGTCCACAATTCTTTTTATAGTGCACGTTAAAGTGGTCATGTCGGCGTCGTTACTGATTTTAAATAACAATATTGATTGTTGTTCTAAAATTTAATACTAAAGTTGCTTTACGAACGTCTGTTCTTTAATGATTGTTTTGTAGAGTGATCTACACAAACTTCGAAATGACAATGTATCGATTGATATGGACTCTTAAAAGGCTATCTAAATTGAGTCAAGAAAAGCGAGCGTTAGGTCTAATCATTACCAGTGTAAGGGTAGTTCGAATTCTTTTCCCAATACGTCGCGCTTTCATTGTGATATCATTGCGCGAGACATTCGATTCGGTTTGTACTGGATTACACCTCTGTGTTTGGCGTGCGTATTTCTCATGGCGTTATAATAATCGTCCGTGAATATTGATTGACGTGGAGCGAAATAAAATGAATAATCGCGATTTAAAGTTATGTATAATCAAATTCTCAACAAAAAAAAAACCACCTATCTGTACCAAACGTCTTCATGACCTGTATGACTTGTTCTTTAGTAGTAGATGTAGGGTTTAAGGGCACGTCAGCACAGTACTGGCTACAGGGTGCCAATTAAAAGTAAAGCTATAAAAATGAAAATATAAAGAATTGAAGAAGAAAAAAAACATGTAGGAAGATAAAGCTTTTTGAAGTAAAAAAACGCATAATGATTGCATTACTAGACGATAAAAGTAAAAGAGTAAAGATGTTACAATTCTTTAAAAGGTATATAAAATACAAATAAGGGTATAGCATATTCCATGAATATATTCTGAGTAAATAATTCAGAAAGAAGATAGGTTTGGGAATGGAAACTCAAAAGTCCATTAACAGCTGTTATCACTAACATATCAGGGATCGATACTCCCTGTATAATGATAGTTTTAACTCTTTATAATGAATTCATATACTCTCTACACTATTGTTGATATTACGCTGGGACATTTTAATGGCAGAGAGAGAGAGAGAGTATATTTGAGGGTAAAGCAGACATGGCAAGGGGGCAAGGGGTATTGTAATCAGGCTTGGAATGAAACCATTGCTGATTCTGAGAGTAATCAAATGATTACTTTTATGGTATTTAATTAGCTGAAAAATAAACATTTGCGTATCTAGAGGTTAAAAGATAGATCAGAATATGGGTTTTGTGACAAGATAAGCAGCGTGTTTGCGTAATTTACTTAAATAAATTGACTAAAAACTCATAAATTACGCAAAACAATCAAATAGTAAGCTTTCAATTCCAAATTGTTAGCGTTTTGCTTGTGCAGTAACTAAGGTATATGTTTTATGATAACGCATTCAATAAGAATCACGTTGTCGGGAAAGGTTTCGAATGTTCCGTGTACTTTTGAAAAAATAGAACTTGAACTCTGTGTGAACACCAAATCAAATAGAGCCATATTATCGAACCCAACTTTAATCAGTTTTGGTCTCTAAGGCCATTATTAGACTGAACTCTTGTTGATACCCAAGTCAAGTTCCAAGCAAACACAGAGGATCTGGATATGAGTGTCGCTACTCTGTTAATCATTAGAGTTAAATTCGGGTAACTAAATGTCTCAGATTAAACCAGGAATGCCAATCACTGGCAGCCTTATCTGCTTTTTTTTTTTTTTTTTTTTTTTTTTTTTTGGTGTGTGTGCGTGTTGGGGGGGGGGGGGTGAGTGAATAATTTACTGGCAGGTGGATAGTATTGAGTAGAACAGTTGCCTTTTAAAAACTAGAGTTCCAAATGAATTCACCACCGCTTAGTCTCAATGAACCGGACTCTTGCGTGACTCCGAAAAACCCATGCCTAGCTTGGTCTGGTAGTAGTAGTAGTAGTAAAAGGCTAATTTGGCCCCACCTCGCATCACATTATGCTAAGTCACGGAGTAACAACGTTGGGAAACAGCGATTTGGCCCACATTGCTTACTTTTGTGTAAGTCACAGAGCAGCAACGTTTTTACTAGACCCCATGAGCCTTTGGTGGGTTGGTGGATGTGGAAGGAGTGTGGGTCTAGGCGGGCCTTTGCGATCATGGTAGCATAACAGCAGGTGGGAGACTATCACAAAAAAACCAATTAGAGACGCAGTATGTCTATGGGATAGCTGAAAATATGGCAGCCGAAGACGGTAATGACATGTTTGTGATTGGGCGAGCGCTGTACATGCTCAGAGCTGAACATACCGTAAGGGAGGTAGCTACGTCTTGTAATATGAGCCCAGTCTGTGTACGTTACCTACGGAAAAATATAGCCAGCCACAGCTCCAACAGAGAGTGGCCAAACGAAACCACTGTTTGATACGATCGATACGATCATAAAAGGCCTGCCCCCCAATATGTACTCTATTCTGCGAGCAGACAGTCAAGAGTTCCCAAGGACCAAGGCTATAGCGAGATCGGCGGTCAAGGCTAACCTCCAGCATAAGCCATACCTCGAGAGCCTCACCCAAAGAAAGGCGTTTCACCACACCAACGCAGCCATCCGTAGCAAAACAAATAAAAAATAAAAATGTTAAAAAAAACACCAGATAGGGGTATATAGCCTGACAAAGACGAGTCTCTCCCCGCTGGACACGAAGAAATGGATCACTCTCGATGGGATCACGACCCAAGTCTATGGCCACGTTCAGACAGAGGTGGAGGCCGACAAAGAGTTTGAAGAGTTTATGAACTCCCTACTCGAGACCTAAGCATTTGCAGATGAGGGACCTGAACCACGAGCTGTGACGAATCCGGCCAGCAAGTGCTGTACCATCGTTGAATGAAGGCTCTTCTCTTGTGCCTCCTGCGTGGTCACCAGATCTGCAGCACACAAGGCAGGGTCGTTCTGTACGTCCAAGCCACATGCTCCGCAGGGATCTCTGTTCCCCGCAGGGACCGAATATGCTCGTTCGACAGGTACTCGGAAGACATGGCTTATAGCTTGAGACCTTCAATTCGACTTAACGAGCTTTTCGCTGAGTGAGAATACCCTTGGGAGGTAGTTGGGTATCTGGGACGACCTGTAGCTCTTCTCGCACGAACCCACGGCGAGGCGGCCGGTCATCCACCCAATCAGGGACTTTATCGAGGTGGTATATGACGGGTTAACCAGGGACGACTTTCCCTGACGCGCTGCAGGTGCTGCAAGTGGGGCGCGAATAACATCGACCGGCCATGCGCCAGTAAGCCGGGTCACCTCTTCGTTTATCGCAGACACCACGGTCGGTAATCGCCGAACCCATTCTACGTTGCGCGCCGCCATCCCTTTCCCAGAAAGCAACATCCCCTGGGCTCACAAGTACCCAAACAGCCGCTCGGCCAGTATTTGCTTAAACCGCTCCACTATGTCTGGGACCCGGTGGACGCCGGCCCGTGGACGACACGCCTGGCCAGGAGCTGCGATACGGTACCCATAAATTTCCGCTCAGGGTCGACCGGCAGCAGCGTAGGCTCCTTGAACGGGCCCCGCTTGTGCGTAGGCTACTTGAGCGGGCCCCGCTTGTTGATCCGAAAAACAAAGTAGAACAACTGGTGCACAAGCGAGAAATCTAAGCGTCTCTATTCTGCACTTAAGAGGTGACAAAAATGTATTGGAGATTATACGAATAAATCATGCAGCTTAAAATTTTCATGGTGAAGTGAAAACCTATTTTTCTTATACAGATAGTATGTGCTTGGTCCATAACATAAACTAAATATAAAATGTGTGCATTTGTATGGTCTAATTCTTTCGTAACTAATATTAATCGGGAGATGTGTATATGTTAATCAGTTGTTGACCAATCAGCAGCTTTACTAAAGTTTTGCCTCATTTTGGGCGTTACAATCAGTTGTATAGTAGACGTAGATCCCTCAGGGATACGCGAGTGTCTGTTTTAGCGAGACTAGTCACTAAGTCGTTTGAGGCATTCTTAGACATAATTAACATCTTGATGGTTAAGATTCAGTCTGATGTCGTAATTTCGTGTTTTGTATTGTTATTTTTTTTAATTCATCGAATTAAAAAAAAAAATCAGTTAGTTCCAAACCAGCGAGTAAAATATCAAATTTATTAAATTCTAATCTAGAGCTGCCTTGTTCATATCAACAGGTCTGCCCTGCGCCATCCGCCAAATCTAATGCGTAGTAGAACTGAATTGTTCATATCAACTGGTGTGCCCTGCACGATCCGCCAAATCTAATGCGTAGCAGAACTGCCTAATTCATATCAACACACAAACACACACACATGCACATGACCTCGAAAGCGTTCTGGTACTCTTGATAAGTCGTATGCCATGTCCTAAATCGAATATATCCAGAATTGCCATGTCCTAAATCGAATATATCCAGAATTGCCATGAGTAAAGAACATATTTCATTCAAGTTTGAGGAAACCGCATCAGGACAATGCAACAAGATGATAACACGAGTATTAAATACAATACAATAGATGCCAAATTGCTACGCTATTTGAATCGCTGGTATCATTCAACAGAAACAAAGTAACAAGCATATGTCAATATTGAATAAAGAGGTTCTTACACGACTGTTCACTTGATATGAAATTCATGAAACTCGTTCAATAATAGTTTATGCCACGAGCTGTTGGCAGCGAGTGTTACATTGTATTATTCAACGAGTTCCATAACTTTCATGTCAAATGTACAAGAATTTCCGATTCTGTTTATCGCATAACATTTAGGACTTCGCATTACTCCATGAAGGTTTCTATGTGACGTTGCTAAGTTTTATGTCACAGTGTGGCAAATGATTTTTATGATAAGGCGTCATACTGCTAATAAAGGTGAGAGTCATGTGATAAATTCTGATATTAAACAGACTTTCATCTCCGACCATGACATCAAGATCTCGAAATATAAATGGACATCGTGCTACCAATGCCAGTGTAAAACCGATAATAGTTATGTTACCAGCAATATGAAGTTTGCACCTGTTGTTTGTAATACTATATATGTAAGTATACATCTCCATTTGTTGATATCACAGAACCATGCCTTATATTTATAAATAAAACTTGCCCTTGTTTATAAAAGTGGGTACAGACAGTTATGCCAAGTATTATAGGTCTACTTATTTATTGAGAACTATATTGTAATCTTTATTCGTCTATCGACACGCAGTGTTGCATTATCTTATATATAAAATGTGAACTTTTATGACAGATATTCCACCAAAGTGTTTCAATTGATTGCTTCGTAATTAATTATAAATATACCGCTTCAAGTCTGAAGAGCATGAACTATTTAGGTAATACCGAGGACTCATTTGAATGATGACAGATTGCAGAAAAATGAGAATAATTCTACATTAATGAAACAAAAAATAACTAACCAATAATTTTGTGGAAAGCATGTTTGTAAGATTTGTATTAAAGTTTTCAGGTTAATTCCAAGTACAACTGATAGCACAACTGATATATTTTATAATTAACTGACGTTACCCTAACCCATCTTTTACAATGTTCAATTTCGACAGTCGTGGGCTATTTTGAACATTTTCCTGCAAAAAGGTGGTTCAAACAAACAATATGGGCCCTATGCATGATTAGAATTCACTGTTATCATAACAAACTGGTGTGCTGTTCATAACCCCTAAACCATGCCGCTTGCAGATGTTTACCTCTATAGCAAGTTGGTCGTTTATTTGAAACCCAAATTATGCATTTGCTCTCATGTACTAGTCTAACTGTGAAAAGCAGACACCAAACAAGGGAATCCATTTTTTCAAGCCTAACTCAAAGTAAATGTAAACCAAATTACTGATTTAGTTTATGTGTGAATTTTGAAACACTAGGTTCATCCTGGTTAGGCTCATGCCCTCTACATTGTGGTCTCAAAATACGAAACTACCCACTGAGAACTGAGAATTTCAGCCATGAAGCAGAGAATTGATAATGAGTTGCATTGACTAAACAAAATGGTTGTAGTCCTTGGAATTCGGGGATAAGGAAAACAACCGCAGGTATTTTCAAAACGAACCTGAATAACACATCAATTGAGCTATGCAGGCCTGTGCTTGAGTTCCATGTCATATACGACCAAAGCAAATCTTAATGAGCTACCTTAAGTCACTCTCATTAAGAAACAATTTATAATCTATTTTTATCCTTCATTCGATTTGATTCACAATTGTTAATAAACGGTCCTAACCTCGACACTGTATTATATACCACGCGTTCAGCTATGTATCAAAAAGTAATTTTTCTGTGAACTTTGTATCGTTTACTGGACACTTTCAGACTGTATTCCAAGTCAAGGATACAATAAAATTTACATGCAGTAATCAACTGACGTAGTATAATTCTGATTATTTTATCACATTTTAGTGTTACCAAAACACAGTTTGAATTAGGACTAGCATGAAAGATGAAAGATGAAAGATATGAATCGAAAGTTCATTATTCCCAATGTTGACTACACTGTCGCACATCTATCCATACAACTGGCCTTTTCAAAACATTTGATGGTTACGAACAGCCGCTCAAAGTGATTAAAATCCAGCTAAGTAAAACAGGTATGTATTCATTCATTCTCTCTCTGTCTGTCTCTGTCTGTCTGTCTGTCTCTGTCTGTCTGTCTGTCTGTCTGTCTGTCTCTCTCTCTCTCTCTCTCTCTCTCTCTCTCTCTCTCTCTCTCTCTCTCTCTCTCTCTCTCTCTCAGTGACGTGCCATTATTGACGCAACAAAAGTCAATAACATTGGCTTGCTGAGAAATGCGTGTGCAAGAGTAATGTGTTAATAACATAAACGGACAGCAAGGTACTTGCTTGAAATTATCCGTATATAGTGATATGCCCTTAACATGAATTATTGGTGAATTCTCATCAGAATAGAAACACAGGGGCTTTTAATATAGGTTGTAGTCAAGGACATTCATATATATCGCACTGCTTCAATTTCTATTTCTTATGTTTTGTACTTTCCTCCAAGTTAGTATTCAGGATCTGGGTGTACTTCAATGGTGTTAATATTTCCATCCACAACAGCAGAAGTTCCAACTTCTTGAGCAGTAATACAGCCCCAAAATATGTCCGACTTTCCAAAAAAAAACCCAATCTACACAGTTCTTTCTATTTTTTTCTGACATAGTAAGGGTTTTCCGAGCTTTATGGTTTGCTAAAGCCATAGAAATGGAGCTTTCTTTGCACACTTTTTGTGGAAACTTTCGTTGGTGTGAAAGTGTTAAAAACGCTATAAATTTCCTTCAAAGTTTGCCGTCAGTTTTGTTTCACAATCTGCTCACTCTTTCGCCTTTTTTTATATTATTTTTAATTCCTTCCCCGAGTTCTCGAATTCTCGATTTTCCTCTCTCTTCGAAACGCTTTATTAGTCTTGATATTGTAGATCTGTTGACTTTTAGTATGCTGGCGATTTCTGACTAAAAAATTTTGATACATAGATATCACCAATTTTCCTAATCTGTCCAAATTTTTATTTTTTTTTTAATCTGCGGCATTTTTGTAATCAGTTGTTGACAATTTGTTTCGGTCGGCAGGCTTTTGACAACCGGTGCAAATGAAAATGCATAACCTCAAAAATCATATCCAAACAGACTTACCTGTCGTCATTTAAACATCTTTCATTCTGCTTTGCAAAACGCAAGACATAAAAATACTGAAAACGTTGTTGACATTTGTTGCGTCAATAATGACACGTCACTGTATACTGAACATTCTCGGTAATAAACCGGTTTCTCAGATTCAGCAATTAAATTTGCGTGAGATATTAACGGTGTTAATCTGAGAACGTTTATATGTACGTAGTTCTTTAAACATACTAAAATAATGTAAGCTTTTTCATCACTGTATACGCGATAGAACATATTGTGATCTATAAAGCATTACAAAATTGTATTGGAGATAGATTATGTTTCAGTAATGTTAAAGAGAATGCAGTTTCATACATAGTACAAGATTTATTAATTGATCCTTTTCAAGATATACTTCAATAAATTGAATCTGTTAAAAAAAAGTCTGAACATCATTTGCTATCATCTTAAAGTGACACTAACACTTTATGCTATTTTATACCAAAAAATTATGAACACTAAAACATTGGGATGTGATTGCTTTACTCGCATGATTTTAAGATTGACTTCCGGGTAAATTAATATTCTTAAAAAATGACGGACAATCGCCATTTTTGCCATGTTACCATGTTGCCATGTTGCCATATTGCCATGTTGCCATGTTACCATGTTGCCATGTTACCATGTTGCCATGTTGCCATGTTACCATGTTGCCATGTTACCATGTTGCCATGTTGCCATGTTGCCATGTTACCATGTTGCCATGTTACCATGTTGCCATGTTACCATGTTGCCATGTTGCCATGTTACCATGTTGCCATATCTTGAAACATTTTAATTATTGATATTGCTTCCTCATACCACTCTAAACGACATGAAAAATGTTTGAGTACCAACTCTGGAAATTATATGCGACATCAATTATAGTTGGGTGCATTGAGAGTTATTCCTCTGTATTTCTTGATTTTACGACCTTGTTTACGTTATTTTACTTCACTTTCAAGGAATTAAATCACAACTTATTACCTGACAATCTCAGAAAATGTTTGTTTATAGACATACTAATGGCTATGGTTTAAAATGTTTTGATAAAATATTAACCAATGTGTCTAATGACTTCCTTCGAAATCGTTGTCAGTCTTTATTATCGGATATTCTGGATCAGCGTTTGTAACTGGTTTTTATATCACTTATCGAAGTAGCTGGATGTTGTTTGGCTCTAGCTGTTGCTCATTCCCAACTGGATCTCTGCTACTTTTATATGCTGTATTATCACATTACTACTGTGTTTTATTTTGCTTTAATATACTCATATCATAAGTAGAAAATCTCAAATGGGTAATGATTTAATATTAAATTTATGAAACGAGTTGAATACTTTCAAGTTTTTGCGAGCCTTGGCGATTAAAAGCTGGAAATTATTGAACGAGTTTCATACATTTAATATTATATCATTACCCATTTGAGATTCTATTTATCATGTAGTCGTTTTCTAGTGGAAAGAGTTTAGATAGAAAGAAGAACACATGATTTTCGGCATTTCATTTAATTGTGACTCAGACGCTACACCTTTAAATTCTTGCGCGTGAAAAAATAGTCCCAGGTACGAGTTGAATCAATAATGCAGAATTCGATAACCACTAACATTTAAAAATAGATTTTTTTTGCTCACTAATTATAATTCAAAGACCAACTGTCCTAACAAACCAATAGAACATTTGACACGGACAACCTCATTTTTTTTAACTCGGGTCAGGTCAGCTGGAGTAGTTAACATGCTGTGGATTTCGATGAGACTGTTTACAACTTTTCCACCGAAAAGTGTGTCGATTTCACTACGGACATTTACCACAGATAAAGTATTGGATACGGCAGAAAAAAGTAGCATTCCAGTTGGTGGATATCCGTGTGAATGGATGATTACGGGATGCAGTAATTGTTCTAAATCTAGACTAGAGGTGTTCTTGAGTATAGTGATTCTACATTTATTGTTTTTGTGATCGGATATTCGCATTATATTATTTGGAATAATGCTGTGGTTGAATAACTTTCTGTTAGTTGGGAGACCAGCATTTGTCGACATTCTTTTCATAATAGAGGTGAAATTATTTACATCTATCGGTTGACATTTAAAACACGCTTGTCCTGGGGGAGGGGTGGAGGATAAATACCGCGTGGTAGCTGCAATGTACTCATTTTCTAGTTTTAGCTTGGCATTCGAAGATTTCACCGTAGGGTAAATTAGCCATATTCCGATATACCTAACCACTACTGTGCGTTTTTGTTATAGTCGCCCGTTCGTTTCCAGTATTCATTGGACTTCCGATTGGAAAGACGGCCGCCACATTGTTGATAGTATTAATGAAGAAAAAAAAAAAAAAAGGTTCCAGAAGAATCGGCAGGGAAAATGTCAACGCACCCAATCAATAATTAGGATACTCCTCAATAATTTATTTAAAAGTGGGCTTATTTGGAACCAATCAGATTCACAGAAAGTGATATGTTAACGTGTTGACATATCAAAAATATTCAACTGCAAACACTGTATGTAAAGTGTACCAACTATGTGATAATTTGTATATATGTAACACGTGAAATAGCACCTCATGACGTCACAAATGACGTCATAACTCCATGCAATGGAAAGGCTTAGCGACTGAGGTATCCAAAATGTATTTCAAAGTCATTCACTACACAATTCTACGGTTTCGTCAAATAAAATCAGTATATTTCGTCATGTGATAAATAAAATCTTAACATGTGGAATTTGCATCTATATTCCTTTCTTACCGTGCAATATGTATTAACATGTGGAATTTGCATATATATTCCTTTCTTGTCGTCCAATATGTATTAACACGTAGAATTTGCATCTATATTCCTTTCTTGCCGTGCAATATGTATTAACATGTGGAATTCGCATCTACATTCTTTTCTTGTCGTGCAATATGTATTAACACGTGGAATTTGCATCTATATTCCTTTCTTGCCATGCAGTATGTATTAACATGATATGTACTCTATTTACTATGTTAGACACGGCCAAGGGTGTGCTGTTCTTCTAGAGATGAATGAAACTGAAGACGATAAAACAAAATATACCTGCCTTGAATGGACTGCCATATTTTCATGTTTTCTAGATAAAAGGGATCAAATCTAAAATCTCGGGATGTTAAACCTGAGGCTTTAACTTTCCTAATGCAAAACCAATAATAATAATAATAATTATTATTATTATTATTATTATTATTATTATTATTATTATTATTATTATAAACTTGCAATTTTTTTAGTCGAATTTTAAAACGTGTCTGCTATTTTTATCATATCAAAAATTGTATAAAGCTAAGTAAAAATTCAAAACGTACGGACTTTTTTTATACCAAAGACTGTTGAAATATCCTGCTGTACTCCAAAACTTTGCTTTCCCCACTATTTCATTCTATACGACGTAGATCAGTGGTACATATGAAGATTCATTGCCACATCCTCATCGTTTTCTGTCATTTACATTCATCGTCACATCCTCATCGTTTTCTGTCATTTACATTCATTGTCACATCCTCATAATTTTTCTGTCATATTTGTACAATATCAAAACTCCCTTTAAACTCAATCGTGGTAAATCAAGACTAGATGTAAAAGGTCAATTTAACCTCAGGTGAACTGGCAGTTTAGCCCTAGCCTCACCCCCCACTCACCTAATCCCCGGGGCTGGGGCCACCAAAATCTCTCAAGGAACCTTTAAAGTATTGTCTTGCACTAGCCATCCCACCCCCATTAAGCCACTTGGTTTTATCATACAGGTTTCCTTACCGCATGGGAGTACTGGATCACATAGTGGTATAAGGCGCTCGCCTTTACAGATCATTCACACATTACACCTCTTTCCGCGTGGGAGGACCCCGGTTTGTCGAGTGGTCTAAGGTGCTCGCCTTTTGCGGATCACTGATATCTCATCTCTGTCCACGGGGGTTCGAGTCTCGGGCTCGGTCAGCGTGGGTATGTGAGATTGCCAGCAGCTTCCCGTAGGTCGGTGGTTCTTCCCATAGTTTACCTGGGTTCTTCCTCCACCAAATATACTGTCCGCCATGTATCATGTGCTGAAAAATGACGTTAAACTCCACAAAACCAAAAACCAAACTTAGTTTATACTGGTAGTCCTAATATAAATCTATTTGGCTTTGTAAAGAGAACTATCAATTTCTAATGATGTAGCGTATCTAAATATAAGTCTTGTTTTTTTTGTTGTGTTTTTGATTTTTTTTTTGTGGTACTTTGGTACTACTGAGTTTCAAGAGGGAACATCAAAACCAATTATATCACTATTCAAGCGTGGAACCGCAAACTATGCTATTAATCCTTTTTGATGGAACAAATTGAATGCAGGGCGTTTACAGGACACTTTTGGCCTCAACTATAGATGATTCTAATAGTTAGTAATGTTTCATCTACTGAAATGAATGCAGGGCAGTTGACCACCAATTAATTTTGTCAATTAGAATATAACATACGAATATAAACAGGACTCGTGAGTATAACACATGTTCCTGGCTACTGATTGGGCACAAGGAACAGTGCAGCAGAAGCTGCATCGGAAGTTCTGTAAAATTCACCTACAGATGCCATGAAAGGGGCTTGGAACATATGCCTACATTAAATGTGGTATAGGGACAAAAAGCTAAATTACTCTGCGGTGCTGAAGATACTTCGAAGAAAAGAGGTCACATTTGAGTATGAGTGTAAGCGGCTTGCAAAGATAAAAGTTTTCAATTAGAGACACATATGTGCTCCCATATTGACTGGTATACACATATGTGCTCCCATATTGACTGGTATACACATATCAAATTCCATTAGCAACACATTTTTTTTAAAATTAGAGATACATATGTGCACCCATATTGACTGGTATACACATATGTGCACCCATATTGACTGGTATACACACACACACACATATATATATATATATATATATATATATATATATATATATATATATATATATATATATATATATATATATATATATATATAATAATTTTAATTTAGAAAAAATGTGTGTGGTCAAATATACAGGCATCTGGCACACACACAAACACACACACACACACACACACACACATATATATATATATATATATATATATATATATATATATATATATATATATATATATATATATAATACCAATAATAATAATAATAATAATAATAATAATAATATTTATTTATAAACGTTGTGTGGTTAGATATAAAAGCAGATGGATAGAACTGTACTAGAACTTACCAGGTTATTAGAAAGAGGGAAGATCAGTCCCGAGACCTATTATGATGGGCTTGCCACTCTTCGCGCGTCAGCACCAGCAGCGCCGCCAGTTCCAACCCCCCGCGCCAAAAGGGAGAGCAGCCAGTTCCAGCAATACGTAGCAAGCGTGTTTCGAAGTCAGCTCCTGCGTAAGCACTTGAGGGGCAGCAGAAAATTACACGCGAGAGGGGTCTGGATGGGTATTTGACCGCTGTCAAGTCCTTGACATCTGAGTGTTGCAGTACCGTCGATTTTGAGGACGGAGCTATATTCCAAAAGCAAAATTTATACCACCATGGGCTGTTATAATCGTGAAAAACACAGACAATCACTGTTTCGAGTGGGCTATTCTGTCGGCTCTATACTCATCAAACGATAGAAACGTTTACCGGCCATGCAAGAACCTCCAGCACCTGGGTGAGCTTGACTTCACAGGCATTGACTTTCCTATAAAGGTTAGTGATATTATCAAGTTTGAGCGCCGCAACGAAACTATCGCGGTTAATGTCTTTGGATGGAAAAATGGTATATACCCGTTGCGTCAGGCCACACTATGTGGACCTATTGTTGCTTCCCAAAACGGCATCCGCTTGCGCGAGCGCTGAAGGTGAAGAAGCAGCCTGGACCGTCAGAACGACTGAAAAGAGCCAATATGTCTGAATAAAAGTATCTAAACCGTATGGCACACAAGCAAAACAAAACCTAGCACAGAAAGCAGGTCCGCCGCCGTTGCCTCTACGTCCTCAGCCTGGGCGACCTAATGTAAAAGCGAAAAGCCAAAGTGAGTGTCCTTACCGAAGGAAGGCAAGAACATTCTAGACTTCCATAACCACCATCGCCAGATGCGTGTTCCAATCATCAGTAGTAGAGGATGAAGAAGTAGGGCATACGGGGAGTCCTGTGTTATGGAATCAAAATTTATAGGGTCAAAAATGTATAGGGTCAAAATTTATGGGGCATAAGGGGAAATTAACATGAGGCCGCCATGTTGAAAGGTATGTTTTGTAACAGTGTAGCATGAGGCGACGGTCTGCACTCGAACGGAAATACCATGTCACGTCATACGTTTCATCATGAGGAATCTGTCTGTCTGTCAATGTGAGGTGTGTGTGTGTGTGTGTGTGTGTGTGTGTGTGTGTGTGTGTGTGTGTGTTATGAAAGATCTTTTTAAAAATAAATCAACACCTTTTTTTCAATATCAAAATTTTTAATAAGCCTCGTTCAATTAAAATTAAAAGGAAGTATAGGGGTTGTCCCTTCATTTCAATTTACAAAAGATTAAACATAAACATATTTGCAAGGTTGACAACGTTGTAACACTAAATTTCCAGTGATCTAATACAGTATCATTTTGCCATGGATGTACACAACGTTTCTGGACTAAACAAACTTCATTCATAACCACAAATGTTCACAAAATCACTTTTCTATTGACCTTTATCCTGACTCCTAGACTATTTTGACCTTCTACTGCGAGCATAGTGCACATAAAGTAGAAAAAAAACTTTCCGATTTCCATCATGACTTGAACATTCTTTCACAATAATGAAGATAAACATTAATTTCAACACATTTACGTACTAAAGCGATCAATGGTCAAAATAAAGTTTCCCTCAAAACACGCCGTTTCTTACTGATAGACCTAACTACACTACGTACTAAACCGCTATCATGCCGTTTCGCACTGATTAACCTAGCTATATTATGTACTAAAAGCGAGCAGTGGTTGAAATTAAGTGTCCCTCAAAACACCCCGTTTCGTACTGATTGACCTAGCTAAATTACGTACTAAAGGGAGCAATGTGTTGCTTCAAATCATTACCCCGTATAAACATTTTATGAAAGCGTTTAAACCTTTTTTTAAGAGTTTACACTGAATTATTTTAGTATAAACCTAGCTTTTTCGCTCTATATTAAGGTAAGAATATCTTCAATAGGCGTGTTGCTGTTTTGAAAATTACATCAGCATTCACAATACGCCACTCGTGTCTGACACAAAATTCTAACTCTCGGTGTTTCGCACAGATTGACCTAGCTACATTACGTACTAAAGCGAGTAGTGGCTAAAGTTTAGTGTCCCTCGCACGGGCCGTCTTGCGCTGATTGACCTAGCCACATGAAGGGCTTCATTAGTTACTGTGAGCATAGTGCACAAAATTAAATATTGTCAAATGAACGCAATAAACTTATTCCAAAACCTATGGTTTGGCTCAAGCCATGCAGTCAAAATAATACCTATGTATAGCCAAGCCTTCTATTTCAAGTACACATTTTGCTAGGACAAAATTTTCGAGTGGTATGTTAAAGTGGCAATATATACCATTATAATTTAAATATAAATCAATCTATGGGAAGTTCAAGTTTGTGTGTGTGTGTGTGTGTGTGTGTGTGTGTGTGTGTGTGTGTGTTTGTGAAACAGAGAGTGAGAGAGAAGGTTACCCATTTCATGTGTTTCTTAAGAAGGGGGTTATATACCATAATAAATCATCCTCCTCATCGTCGGCATTATTAATATTATTATTATTATTATTATTATTATTATTATTATTATTATTATTATTATTATTTCATGATGAGAGCGAGAGAGATTTTGAGAGAGGTGGGGGGGGGGGGATTAACATTACGCCGTAGGGTGAGACAGGGAATTAGCATTACACTGTAGAGAGAGAGAGAAGGGGGTGGGGATGGTAAAAGACAGAAACGTAGGACGTTATTTTTTCTATTATTTTACGGCATTTATACGACAAGGAGAAATTAACATTAGGTTATGAGTTTCGGAAAACCAGGGTAAATCCGATGTTACAAATGTTTGTTGGCAAATTGTTTCATTCATAAGTTTCCAAAAAATAATGCTATATTTATTGTCGAATGACTGCATTAACATTTGGTGTGTGCCCCAAATTTAAGATATGTCTTTTTTTGCTGCATACGCCTTGAGATCATTACAAACAATGTTACAAAGTTCCCTAAACCATAGACGGGTGAACAGTAAAAATCACGTCTCGATCTATCGGCAGTTTGAAATCAACTGACAAAAATGAGGTCATACATTGTTACATTTTTCGTTAGCCAATACTACTGACCGAATTTTCCAAAAACCTATAGTTTGGCTGAAACTAGAGTTCTGCACTACGAAAACGTTTGAACATACCGCGATACGTACCGTGCTATATCGCAGTTATATTAGGGACAAACAATTTAATTTGTCTGGAGCAGGGGCTGGGATATTT
>JAQPZY010001671.1:8437500-8681190 GCA_029931535.1 Margaritifera margaritifera
AAGATATCTCAAACAGTTCAGGAGATATTAACCGGAGAAGGGTGTGATGGACAGATGGACACAATTTGTAATAAAAACGGAGACTTGTAAGATGCTGATCAGACAGATTCCTTTCTTTTATAGGACAGAATGTCTAGTCATGAATGTGTTCAGGAGACATTAAGTAAACAAAAGGGATGGATGGACAGATATACAAGCTGACTCTGAGGTAGATGGGCATAACTCGAAATGTGTCGATAGGATACAGATGTTGCCTCCCCCACTTTTGTTTAAATGAGTGGTGCAAGTATATAAAAACAATAATTAAAAGAATGCATGCATGTATATATCAATGAACATGCAAATGAACATTCACAATGGATACAAACAGAAAGAGTCATAACTCTAGAACAAGAAGCTGGCCATGGCCTGCATGTTAAACCCACCTCAGAGCTTTTGGTAAAGTGGTGTTGTACAAGGAACATGACTCTGTTGTCAATTGTACTTGACAAACTGAGCACATAGGTTAATCTAAGATGTGGACTGACATATGGATGGACATATCTACAGATGTACAAATTAATGTACAGACATGCACACAGACACCAAAGTGATTGCCATGTCAAGTTTCTGCCAAGGCAGGATTGACAAAAATCATTTGACGACAGAAAAACATGTACATGTTGTCAATAATGTCTGCCAAATTACAGGCCAATTCATCAAAAGCTGTGGAACAAGTATAGTACATACATCTAACACCAAGTTTGGCACCATAAAGCCCATTGTTGTCCTGAGATGCCGCTAAATGCTAATACATACATACATTTAACACCAAAAAGGGGCATAACTATGGAAAATGCATCAGAACAAGAGACAAAACCACATGTACATATTTGACAGATGTCAATAATGTCTGTCAAGCATCAAAGCAATTCATGAGGAACTAGCTACACACACAAGTACTATCACATGCAGTATATACATTTAAAATAAACAAGAGACTAGACACTTAACTGGCTGAAATTAATTTCCAGAAATTCAAGATAAAACCATTACTCCCTTTTAATCACTGAGTGTTGAAACTATCTCTGATATTCTTCAGTGATAACAATATTTTCACATTAGCTGCTGTGGTGAACATAATAAATGTCAGATTGGCACCATTTTCATTTAGGACCAACCAGACATCATACAAAATCTTCTGGTGAAAACCCCATATCAATGTGACTTTCCGTTCAGGAGGAGTAGCAATAACAAGATTTTCAAGATGACTGCTGTGGCAGCCATATTGGACATCAGTTCTGCACCATTTTCATTTCAGACCAGCTAGACATCATGAGAAGTCTTTTAGTGAAAAACCCATGCTGATATGACCCTCCATTCATGAGGAGTAGTGATAACAAGATTTTCAAGATGTCTACTGTGGTGACAATATTGGATGTTTGGGCGGCACCATTTTCATTTCAGACCAACTAGACCATGGGACAAATGTGTGTGTGAAGTTTCATGGCAATCCTCCAAGTAGTTTTGGAGTAGCAATAACAAACTTGTGCTAACGGACGGATGGATGATGGATAACAGACCATCCCATAAGCTCTCCTGGTGTATGACAAGTAGAGCTAAAAATGGGGCATAACTCTTGAAAAACACACTGATGCATGATAACAAAACCACTTGCATATGTTTATCTCATGTTAAT
The DNA here is from genome assembly GCA_029931535.1 of Margaritifera margaritifera. Classification (NCBI taxonomy): domain Eukaryota; kingdom Metazoa; phylum Mollusca; class Bivalvia; order Unionida; family Margaritiferidae; genus Margaritifera; species Margaritifera margaritifera. The sequence goes on from JAQPZY010001671.1 coordinate 8,439,179, forward strand.
AATCACTGTCAAGTTTCAAGGCAATTACTCAAAATGTGTGAGACTGCTTGCACACACAAGAATTATTATATATAGTATATACATTTAACACCAAAAGAGGTACAGCTCTGGAAAAAAAAATCATCAGAGTCAGTGATTCCTCCAGGATTTTCAAAATTCCCCCTCTAACATTTTTTTTAAAGGACGATTTTAAATTTTGAAAGGAGGCAGTTTTTATAGGTGAACAGTATCTATGAACAGACCCCTTATAGTATGTTCCAACAAATTTGTGTGATAAATACCTTTAAGTGAATAGAGATAAAACTCACAGTTGTTTATCTTCATTATTGGCACAGCAGCAGTGATCATCTGTTATGACAATGGCACAATGTTTTATGCATAAGAAATGCATGTAAAAGCAGACATTACCATCCAACACAAAAATTGCAGGTCTGCCATTGTACAATCTCACCAAGTGCAGCTGGTTAAAATGCTTTTAATAAGTAGATAAACAATAAAAGCATCTCACAACTCAATCACAACAAGGTACTTAGTATTCACATGATCATGGCAGCTGATCAAGAAGTCAAGCAGTGACATGATTACGGCAGCTGAGGTGGGGCTCTACAGTTTCGTATTTTGCATAGGGTTCGATTTTTAAAGAAAAAGAATTTCCCTAGCTTTCCTCACTGGTTATCCCGGCTATTTAAAAAAGACCTTGTATATCTTAAGAACTGCTAAAACAACTTTTAATTCCCTTTATTCTGGTGTACGATTGATGGGTGTAATTTGGGTTATAGCGTATACAGTTTGGCCTTACTTCAGATGTGCACCTATCAAAACACTGCTAGCTTCACTTGGTCATTTTCACTTCCTGGACTTAAAAGATAAATTGTAAAAAAATGAGTCGATAACTTTTTTTACTTTCAAATATATTTTGTAATTCATTCATTGCACTTTCAGAAGTTGGTATTGCCTACTATGGCAAAATTTGTTTTCCCTATTTTAATAACTGCTAAAGTAAGTGAACTTTGGACTAATTCAGGCTGATTTTTCGAGCACGGGGGAGTGGCCATTTTGGTCAGCTGTGTGTTTAGATCATGTACAATTTTCACAAGTACAATATGTAAAGAAATTTCAGCCACAGTACATGAAAGTATCATAGAGGTATGCCAACATTCTCTCATTATGCATGTTGCAAACGCAAACAACTTCATCTTACACCTGTCATTCTCTCAGAAGTATGTAATATCTGTAGAGTGCCACCTGATCAAAAATTCAAGCACTCATATGATTATGGAAGCTGATCAAGAAGTCAAGCACTCACATGATTATGGCAGCTGATCAAGAAGTCAAGCACTTACATGATTATGGCAGCTGATCAAGAAGTCAAGCACCCACATGATCCGATTGAGCCTTCTTGATATTAATGAATGATACAGGTTTTGCTATGCTTGCAGCAAAATGACTGTGATTTTCATGTGCTCACTCATTTTTATGGGGCAATTCATTAAATTTGGCAGGGATTCGCACAATTGTATGTCCCAGAGAAATGTTCACCCCATGTTGATAATGTCCGCCATGTTACAACACAGTTCATGGAAAAATGCAGGAGTAAGCTGCACACACAAATTTTCAGGACATACATGTAAAGGGTGGAAAGACAAAGCTTAATTCTAATATGTCTCTGCCATATTCATGGTAGGGGTACAAAAGTACTTTGTTATGTGCTTACTTGGTTTTCAGCACTTGATTGTACAGCTGAGTTGCTTCTTGTATTCTGCCTTGTTTTTGTAACACATATGCCAGCTGGACTCTGCAAGGGAAGCAAATCCATGGATAAAGTAACACAAAGTTTATGTACACTTATTGAGGGGATCTTGTTAAGAGACATAGACACACAGACTGCTGAGCAAAATAGGATTTAAATCAAAGGCAACAACAGAAGCAACCCAAAATAATTAAATAAAACACAGAAAGGAAAAAGATAAAGATAAAGACAGATTGAGAAGAGAGAGATAGACATTAATATAAGTGTTATTGAATTTTTAAGAAATCGTGATAAAATCTATGCAAAGTCCATGCAATAATTACAAACAACAAAATACATAATTTTAAATGTAAAATCACAACACCAACAGATAATATGACAGTATAATGTATCACTTTTGATGATTTAAGTCCAGACGTGACATTACAGCAGTACCATTTACTTGTCAAGCTATATGACAATATCAAGCAAGAAATGGGCAGATTTCATAGCTTTGTTTTGTCTAAATTGTGTAATACTTTTTATGATGCATCCTATGTATCAAGTAACATCACTCTGCAGTAATAGTGTCCAAGAAACCGAACTGAATGCAAAGGTTAGCACGGATGACTGGAGCTTGAAAATACAGGTCACAGTGATTTAGTTTTGACTGAAGAGTGTCATGCTTCTCATAATGCATCTACTGTACATATCAAGCTACATGACTAAATTCAACAGTGTCTAAGAAACCGAGACAAACAGAAAGGTTAATGCAGGTGACTAGAGTGTGAAATATCAGTCATAGTGACTTATTCTGACTTAAGGGTGTATTAATCTTCATGGTGCATCTATATTACCAAGGTAGATGACCCTACAGGCAATAGTGTCTGAAAAACAAAGCTAAACATAAAGGTTGAAGCAGGTGACTGTTGTGGAAAAACAAAACAGGCCACAGTGACCTGGTTTTGACTGAAGGATGTAGTATTCCTCATGATGCAAACTTATCCCAAGTTACATGCCTGCAAGCAATAATGTCAGATAAACTAAGATAAATGCAAACCCTAACCTAAAGAAATGCAAAGGTAAGCACAAATCACAGAACCATGATAATTTGGTCAGTGATTTAGGTTTCACAGATACAAGTCATATGGCTCTATAAGCAACAGTGTTAGAGAAAATGGCCTAAATGCAAACCCCAACTTCAGTGTTGAATCCAGAAAGACGGACTGATGATTGGACTTCTAGACAGGCACCATTAATCCATAAGCTGGAATTGCTCTGCTTTCTGGACATATATTCTTTTTTTCTCCCTTTTTTTACAGACACCTTTAACTTCCATGATATCAGATACACAACAAACTTACATGTACAAGGCTTTTGTAGAACTATACCCAATACCTCCTCCATGGAAACCATTCTATGATGTACGTTATATGACTTTGAAAACATTAATAATGATACTTTAATAGCGTAAAATCCTATTATTTATACCACCATCCTCACCAGTGAAAAGTGATATCTCAGAACAATAAATAGCCTACTGGATTCTGTACAATTTTCTTTTACCTGATAATTGCCAGCTCTTCTTCAACTTCCTCCTCAGTTATGTCTGGATCATCAGCAAAACTGCTTTTACATAGGGCTGTCAAAAAATTGCATCAAAAATTAGACATTTAATGCCTTTGGACAGAACTATAAAAATTATTCTATAACTTTAGGTTACAAAACATTTTGTCAAAACAAAAAAAATTCTTAGTTTCAAGTAGGAATGTACTATCATTACCCACATATCTAGTCCATACAAATTTCTGGACACCTTATCTAGTCCATACGAATTTCTGGACACCTTATCTAGTCCATACAAATTTCTAGACACCTTATCTAGTCCATACAAATTTCTAGACACCTTATCTAGTCCATACAATTTTCTGGACACCTTATCTAGTCCATACAAATTTCTGGACACCTTATCTAGTCCATACAAATTTCTGGACACCTTATCTAGTCCATACAAATTTCTAGACACCTTATCTAGTCCATACAAATTTCTGGACACATTATCTAGTCCATACAAATTTCTAGACACCTTATCTAGTCCATACAAATTTCTGGACACCTTATCTAGTCCATACAAATTTCTAGACACCTTATCTAGTTAATACAAATTTCTGGACACCTTATCTAGTCCATACAAATTTCTGGACACCTTATCTAGTCCATACAAATTTCTGGACACCTTATCTAGTCCATACAAATTTCTGGACACCTTATCTAGTCCATACAAATTTCTGGACACCTTATCTAGTCCATACAAATTTCTGGACACCTTATCTAGTCCATACAAATTTCTGGACACCTTATCTAGTCCATACAAATTTCTGGACACCTTATCTAGTCCATACAAATTTCTGGACACCTTATATAGTCCATACAAATTTCTGGACACCTTATCTAGTCCATACAAATTTCTGGACACCTTATCTAGTCCATACAAATTTCTAGACACCTTATCTAGTCCATACAAATTTCTGGACACATTATCTAGTCCATACAAATTTCTAGACACCTTATCTAGTCCATACAAATTTCTGGACACCTTATCTAGTCCATACAAATTTCTAGACACCTTATCTAGTTAATACAAATTTCTGGACACCTTATCTAGTCCATACAAATTTCTGGACACCTTATCTAGTCCATACAAATTTCTGGACACCTTATCTAGTCCATACAAATTTCTGGACACCTTATCTAGTCCATACAAATTTCTGGACACCTTATCTAGTCCATACAAATTTCTGGACACCTTATCTAGTCCATACAAATTTCTGGACACCTTATCTAGTCCATACAAATTTCTGGACACCTTATCTAGTCCATACAAATTTCTGGACACCTTATATAGTCCATACAAATTTCTGGACACCTTATCTAGTCCATACAAATTTCTAGACACCTTATCTAGTCCATACAAATTTCTGGACACCTTATCTAGTCCATACAAATTTCTGGACACCTTATCTAGTCCATACAAATTTCTAGACACCTTATTTCCAAACCTTGTAATAATTTTCAAAAATACTTACAAATTCTGGACACCATGTACATCGTTTAAAGCAGATGGAAAAAAACTCAAGTTGGAATGAAAACAAACATGTTTTTCTGATACTCAAAAACGTGTGATTGAATTGATGCTTTGATTACCCTAATTATAACCAGTTTCTCTGGCCTTCTCAGCTGGGTTTTTTTTTATATATCTTTCTCCTGCCTGAGATTTTAATTCTCAAATGGGTCATCATATAATTTTCTCACCACTATGTTGCCTTATCTAAATGATTTCTAGTTGTAAGTATGTGGAGACGGAAATAATAATTTTACTTTCAATACATACTGCATTAAGAATCAAACTATTCTTCTTTCTGGCCAACCAATTTTCATAAGTTGATTCTGTTTAAAGTCATCATCTTTTTTTATTCTATGGGCACATGCATGAAAAGGGGATGTCACTTTTAATGAAAAAGAAAACTCAGTTGGAAGCATGAGGAGTCTAACACAACCAGACCTTTGTGAAAACTTATCTCCAATGGCTGCATATTTACACAACAAAAAGAAAAACAAACACCAGTAATGCAACCAGTATTATTTATTTGTAAAGGAAAACACCAAAACATTATCATGTAAGTGTTCTTGACTTGCAAGCAAGGATATAATGCAACACAGATGAATTAGCCCACTTCCAACTGGCATATATGACTAAATGTTCCAGGTGCATCAAAACACAAAAGAGATATTAATTCTCCAGATATGATATTCAGGAAACAAGAGTCCCTTGAAGGAACCAATGCTCTACTGTCTGAAAAGAATTTCCAGGAATTCAAGATAAGTCCATTTCTTCTTTTTAACTGCTGAATGTTGAAACCATCTCTGATATTCTTGAGCAATAAGATTTTCAAAGTAGCCACTGTTGCAGCCATACTGGATGTCAGATTGGCACCATTTCATTTAGGACAAAGTAAACACCAGTAGAAGACTTCTGGTGAAAACCCCATGCTGATATAACCATCCATTCAGGAGAATTAGTGACAAGATTTTCAATATGTTCATTGTGACAGCCATATTTGAGGTCAGATCAGCACCATTTTCAATCAAGACCAACTAGACATTATAAGAAGTCTTTTAGTGAAACCCCCATGTTGATTTGACCATCCATTCAGGAAGAGTAATGATAAGATTTTTAAGAAGACAACTGTGGTGGCCATATTGGATGTCCAAGTGGAACCATTTTCATTTAGGGTCAACTAGACGTCATAAGAAGTCTTCTGGTGAAAACACCATGTCATTATGACCTTCTGTTCAGGAGAAGTAGCAACAACAAGATTTTCATGATGGCCACCATATTGGACGTCAGATTGGCATTATTTTCATTTAGGACCAACTAGACATCATAATAAGTCTTTTAGTGAAAACACCATGTTGTTATGACCATCCATTCAAGAAGAGTAGCTATGAAAAGATTTTCAAGTTGGCTGCTGTAGCGGCCATATGGGATGTCTGAGCAGCACCGTTTTCATTTAGGTCTAACTAGACCTTGGGATGAATGTATGTATAAAGTTTAATGGCAACCCAAGTAGTTTAGGAGGAGTAGCGATAACAAACTTGTGTTAAGGTCAGATGATGAATAACACTCCATCCCATAAGCACTTCTGGACTATTACCAGTGGAGCTAAAAATGATAATTTTCATTTGAAAACCAATTATCTGGACTGGAAGGAAAGGAATTATATTTTAAATATCCAGATACTTGGATTAATCACAGTACTTTTCTACAAACCTGACCTGTTAACATCTGTTAGGACAGAACTGTGGTACTGCATGTGACCCTTCTTAAGTTTTTTGTCACGCATAAGTGAAAATGCTTTACAGCATAACACTCAAGTATTTGTTTTGTACATTACATAATTTTTGCTGTTAAATACAGTATATAGCATTGAAAAATATTTTTGAAAGAATTATGATTGGTACCATTGAGGTAATTTAGCCACTAAAGTTAAGAAATTGTTCATAAAATATCAGCCTTCAGGGCTAGAAATTAACGCTAATGCGCTATCCCGCGGTTAGTTATATTGCCCACAGATCACTAAAACCCAGCCACCACTAATCAGTTGGAGCTGTGAAAATTACCACCTGTCACTATCATAACAGTTATGAAGTGGTTGTGAGTCAGCATTCCATTTAATGGTTAATTGATCTGTTTATTGTGTTAATTGACTACCTACCAACATCCTGCACTTGATGAGGTACGATAAATGCTTCCGGCACAAAATGGACAGGTGTTAAACCACTCATCCACTCATCAAGCAAATTACTGTGATTATTGTCAAAACAGTCTTCGTGCACGTGAATCTAGACAGGTGTACTGCCACCAAGTACTGATTTCATTACTTATGATAACAAAGGTTACAGAGTATCAGGCTAGTATTGACCAGTCGGAAAAGGTCACATTCACCGGCTTAACGAATAATCCAGAATTTTACTGAACAATGTGTTTGAATATTTATATCCTTCTTCATAAACATTCAATACATTGTGTGGTGACAATTATAAACATGTGGAAGTATTTGCAAAGTGAGCAGCTGCCACAGAAACGGCAGAAATTAAATGATGACAAGAGAGAGTGCGATCACAAATATGACAAAGAGAGAAGAGACTAAGAAAGTACCAGAAATGCCTGGAAAATGAACACAAATAGCTGAAGTATGACCCAGGAGAGGGCTGTGAGTATAAGGAGAAATACGAAAGTGTGCAGTGTACTTCATTCATGAGTTTTGTTGGTATAATACAGTTGTTATTGTTTTGAGTTAATGTTGATGAATAATACATGTTGAATTAGAAACTGAACTGGCTTCTGTCTGATTTTAGCAGAATCAGTAAAATTTAGGCAGAATCAGTAAAAATGTTATTTTGGTGATCCTCTGGGTTAGTGAAGAAAAATCCAAATTTTGAGCCCTGGATTTGATTTGTCTTGGAAGCAGTAGAGTACAAAATATTGTAACACTAACGGCAATGCTGACCATGTTTCAAATTATCAAAGTACATAACATGTCCATTCCAACACCAACGATCCATGTTGCTTACACACAGATATGTTTCAAATTATCAAAATACATAATATGTCATTTCAACACTAACATTGACCATGTTGCTACTAACATGTCCATTTCAACACTAATGCTGACCATGTTACTACACACCGGGATGATTCCAAGGTGAGCGGTGGTAGCTCAGTTGGCATAACATTGGACAAATAATCCAAAGGTTGCAGGTTTGCTACCCACCCAGGCCAGCCTGGGTTGGCTGCCTCAGTGTGTCCTTGGGATAGGCGCTTAGCTCCCATTTCCTCTGCATGATACAGCCAATAATGTGTTAAAAGTGCTATTAAAACCAACACACAAACAATCAAATTATCAAAATGCATAACATGTCCATTCCAACAATTTCACTATATTCTATTGAATTCCTCCCAAATAAGTGATTACACTTGAAAATTTTACAATTTCTGTTCACTCATGAAAAACTAGAACTTATATTGACTGTCCAATCAAAAAGTGATAACTGATTTTGTAATCCAACCGACTGTTTCAGATTACCAGTATATAGTATATAAAATGAGTTAGAAACTTCTAAGATAATCATAGGAAGGTGTGTTTGCTAACCTAGTGTTCTCTCTTTTTGTCTCTGTGCACTGACTTATTGATAGATTCTTTACCCTCTTATATCCTTTACTAGACTGATAAATATTTATATCCATTTTACATCTGTCATCATATAATATGTACCAAGTTACTTCAATGTATTATGACTGAGTAGCATATACAGTCAAACCTGTCCTAACGGTCACCTGGTCACAACGGTCATTCTAATTTCCCCCCAGCAAATTTCCTATATAACTGCCCTGTATTAAACGGTCACCTGGTTTCAGCGGTCAGGTGTTTCCTAACCAAACAATGGTTTAACCCTGCCTTAATTGGTCACTGGAACGTATCAGTAGAGACCGCTCCATGTGTGCAAATTAAACACTTCTTTTGTTTCATGAGCAAGACACTGTTTAGATAAAGGTATATCATGTGAATCGATGTTTAAGCATTTCATATCGCGATTGTACCTATCGTACTCCAGTCACGCTGTCAGTCAAACTCAAAGGTGTCAACATGTCGGCTTAGAAAGAAAGGCGGTTTTTGTCCTTACATGAAAGAATTGAAGCAATTTGTTTGCTGGGTAGCGGAAAAAGTAGTCATGTAGTTGCAGCAGAAATGGGAGTCGGGTTAACTCAGATTCAAAAGAGTATTAAGCGTATGTGAGATATTATGGCTGATTTTGAGAACAATGTTAATCCAGAGTTTAAGAGATTATGTACAATCACACCAAGTGATGAGATTAATGAACGATGCTACACTGCACTTGTGATATCCCTTACAGATTATATGCTACATACAATAGTGGCAGGAAGCTCCTTTTCATTCCCTAATCATCAAAGGTCTCTCACAAAAGTCAACTGCCTTTTGATCTCGGTGAGTTTGAGCAATTGCTTAATCTGTCAATTGTTTGAAGTGTGAACACCTGTTTTCATGCCTAATTATACCAGCTGGCCTAGCAAAAATTCAGTCCTGTGTTTGACAATCACAGGTAAGCTGTCAATTAGTAATTTTATTCTACTGATAATGAGATTAAAGTGTTTGCATGTGTGTGTGTGTGTGTGTGTGTGTGTGTGTGTGTGTGTGTGTGTGTGTGTGTGCGTGAGAAAGAGAGAGAGAGAGTTGTATAAATGAGTACATGTACACAGTTAACTGAAAGTGTTTGCAATTCATCATGGACATTCAAACATGCTGAAATCAGTGATGGAAGTTTCAGACATTGCAACTTAAATGGAGATGGAGATATGAGCAAAACAAACAAAGATCTGTGATTTTTTTAAGGGTCGGTGATGATTTAATGTACACGATGGATTAAAGTGAGGATACAGTATTCCTGTGTGGAACTTTTTATTATTTTGTTATTTTTTTTGTTGCTAAATAGCTAAATTAAATACATGTATCTTCATAGCATACTATTACTACTAATAATAATACTAAAGCTATTTGGTGCATAGTATATGTATTTGTCATGAACCAAGTTTGAGAGCTGAACCTGCCTTCAGAGGTCACATTTCTACAAAGTCTACTTTGGCCTTTTCCCATGAGTGGCCACTGTAGACAGGTTTGACTGTACATAGAATAAATCATAAATCCAAGAAGATAATCTTCAGTGACCCATTCCTTTCTTCTGAGGTATTATATATTAAAGTATTTCCATCAAGATTTACCTTCAGCCTTTTTCAGTTTCTCCTCTGCTCCTTTAAAGTTCCCCTTTCCAACAAGGAAGCAGCTGTGATTATAACACAATTCATATGAATTTTCTCTCAATCCTGGGTCTTCCTATTGGTAAAACAAATAAGATGTTAAGAAAACGAAAGCAAAATAACATATATAAAAATAAAGGGAAAAAATAAAAGATTTAGGTAATCTGACGATAATAAGAATCAAGGGTTTGACAGACCACCACGTCTCACTGCAAACCATACCATGATTTTTCCTCTCCATAAGTGACTTTCTAAAACTGTAATGTAAATCTTAACGTTGATGACAATGATATCATCACCATTGGCAACAAGTTATGATATCTATGTTTCACTATCTGCTAAATACATGGCTTGACAAAAATTACAACTCATCTTCCTACTACAATCTCATTAGCTGTTCTTGATTCATTCATGTCCCCCTGCAGACTCCTGGTTGAAGAATAAGCTCAAAGTACCCTCCTGCATCGTAACAAGCAACTACCAGTAACTGAGGCAGGAGCATTGGTGGCACATTGGTCAGCATGCTGGACTTGCGATCAAAAGGGTGTGGGATTGAATCCTACCATCGGATCAGCCCAGTTCAGCTACCATAGTATGTCCTTGGACAAGGCACTTTACTCCAATTGACTCAGAACTAAATAACCTACTTGTGTTACTGTGTCATAAAACACCAAACCAAAGCAAACCAGTTATCATTCATGCATTGCACAGTTTGAAACATATACAGTGAATCCTATCGGGCTGCATTTAGGTTTTTACAATTTTGGACCATGTGCCCCCTTACTTCTAACACGAAAACTCAGTGTTCATCATGAAAAACTTCCAAGAAATGAAGACCATATCAACAACAAAAAAAAAAGGCTGCCACCTATATGTAATGTGCAGACATTACACTGCCACCTATATGTAATGTACAGACATAGGCTACCACCTGTATGTAATGTACAGACATAGGCTACCACCTGTATGTAATGTGCAGACATTAGGCTGCCACCTATATGTAATGTACAGACATAGGCTACCACCTATCTGTAATGTACAGACATGGGCTACCACCTGTATGTAATGTGCAGACATTAGGCTGCCACCTATATGTAACATGCAGACTGCTTGTGCATTTAATTTTATCTATGTTTATCATCTTAACTACCTCTATGTAAAAGAACAGCAACTGAAAACTTTGATGCAAATTTAATTTTCATTATACTCATAATATCAACTTGGCGTCATAAATTTGTCCTCTGCCCCAAAATAGTGAAATAAAGAAAAAAAATGTTAAACACGTTTGGACATCAGGATCAACAGTATATATCAGGCACAAACATGAATACCTGCAGTGAATGTCCCACATCAACATGAATACTTGCAGTGAATATCCACATCACAAGCACGTATCTGTATTTATGTGAACAGTTTCAATCTTCAAGTGTAATATTTCAGTCTCTATGAAACATTGTTGAGGGTATAAATTAAAGTAGCACAGTTCTAATTAAAATTTAAACTTAATTACACTTTATAAATATAGTATGCACAACTTAAACTGCAAAAATGATCATGGCAAAGATTTAACTTGAAAGGTTTTCATACTGTACATATCCTTGAACTGCTACTGTTCAACAAGAAAACTACTGTACATCTACATCTACATTTGATAAATGGCTACTTAAATAAAGTCTCCATCCCTTCCCTCTCTCAAATTTACACTTAAGTCATCTTTTTATTATTATGACTACTTTTTAAGTATCAATTTTATGCATCATCAACATAAATTTTGTACATTTTTTTTTCTTTTTGAGTAACAGAAAAAATATCAGATATCATTAACATTTAATTTAAAAACAAACAAAAAATTCACAGGTTGGTGAATGTTCAATTCATCACTCGCTATACTGTTTTCAGTCATAACTATCATAAGCGTCTTTCCGGTCACTGAAATGCTTACAGTTTAACAAAGCAGCAGAATCGCTCTAACAGGCGATCACAATCAACTTCATGATTTCAAATGGGCTTTTTGCCATTTACAGGTCATAAAAATTAAGTGCATTACCTTAATGCACACCTATAACAAGTGGACCCAAGATCATTAATCTGGCTGACATCTGCCTAAAAGTCAAATGTAAGTACATTTTGGTCAAATACTGTTAAGCAGTTTTTGAAAAGAAGTATTTTCAATGTTTTTCTATTTTTAGTAACAGTGGCCATAATTAATTGCCAATAAGCATCATTTGTACAAATTTGAAAGTCGTCTAAGCTAGGATGCTTTCTGGCAAATTTGGTCAAGTTATGTTGAGTGCTTTTGGAGAAGAAGTGATTTATATGTTTTTCTACTCTGGTGGCCATACCTGATGGAAGATTGGCATCATTTGAACAAATATGAAAGATCTTCCTGCCTGGATGCTTTCTGTCAAATCTAGTTAGATTCTGTTGAACACTCTTTAAGAATCAGATATTTAATCGTATTTTTATTTGTGATAATGGCAGCCATATTTGATGGCGGATTGGCATCATTTAAAAAAATTTGAAAGACATTCATGCCAGGATTCTTTCTTTCAAATTTGCTCATATTCTGTTGAGCTGCTTTTGAGAAGTTCAAATATTTTTCAACTGTTAGTAATGGTGGCCATATTTGAAGGTAGATCAGCATCATTTGAACAAATCTGAAAGAGCTTCATGCCAGCATGCTTCCTGTCAACTTTGGTTAAATTCTGTTGATTGGATTTTAATAAGCAGCAATCTGATTAAATTGAGATATACTTAATACTAAGTAGATCTGACAAGCGCCAATAAAGGTTCATGTTCTGGTGATCTTTGGGATTGTTGGTCCATTTATTTTTAGTAACCTATTAGATAAAGCATTGCATTTCATGTTAGGGAGAGTTATCATTAGAAATGCTATGTTCCAAATGATGTTTTTCACTTTCATAAATGTGAAAGTTGTAACATGATTGGTGAATTGAAAAGTCAACAGAATATGATCTCATATGGGTGGCTATTAGATCTCTGTTATCAGAACCCAGGAAACTTTTATTCAAGCACTTGTCCCTGGGACAAGTGAGTTGCAACAGTTACTCATTGCTGTCCTCATTATACTCAACACAGTACACTTCTCCACTACACTGCTTACGCTTTTACTAAAGAACCACAGGCACCTGATGCGAACTTGATATTAGAATGGGTCAAAACCATGAAAATATTATGTTGTAATATGATGCAAGCTTGATAATAAATTGGGTAAAAACCGTGAAAATATTATGTTGTAATATGATGAGAACTTGATACTAAATTGGGTAAAAACTATGAAAATATTATGTTGTAATATGATGAGAACTTGATACTAAATTGGGTAAAAACCATGAAAAGATTATGTTGTAATATGATGAGAACTTGATACTAAATTGGGTAAAAACCATGAAAAGATTATGTTGTAATATGGTGAGAACTTGATACTAAATTGGGTAAAAACCATGAAAAGATTATGTTGTAATATGATGAGAACTTGATACTAAATTGGGTAAAAACCATGAAAAGATTATGTTGTAATATGATGAGAACTTGATACTAAATTGGGTAAAAACCATGAAAAGATTATGTTGTAATATGGTGAGAACTTGATACTAAATTGGGTAAAAACCATGAAAAGATTATGTTGTAATATGATGCAAGCTTGATACTAAATTGGGTAAAAACTATGAAAATATTATGTTGTAATATGATGAGAACTTGATACTAAATTGGGTAAAAACCATAAAAATATTATGTTCTAATACATGGCCCTTAGATAAACATATAATAAGAGACAAAGTTTGCAACTCAAGAAACTGCAGTTGCACACATAGCCCTTGATTACATTACAGTGATACCTTTCAGTAATCTAGAAGTCATTTTAATGTAGAGAAATATTAGTTTTCAATGAGCTACCACACATCTTTTTCTGTTAGATATGGGAGAAGTTATGAGACAGAGAATGTCTAAATTTTATGATTTTCATCTGGTCAGACCAGATCACCAGTATTTTCAAGACTGTGCAGCTTTATTAACATATTGTCACACCAAAGCAAAGATGCCAGCAGATATTTATATATGTAATTACTTTTTTCAAGAAAAATGTTGGTAACTTGCATCTGAAAGAATTCTAACGGTCTGAACTTCCACCAATATTCATACTAAATGATACATTTGGTCAAACCTCCATTCTAGAGTACTCAAGTTTGTCATAAAAGAGAAGATTGCAGACTGGCCAAAAGAACTGGAATGTTTCTAGATCATGACCCCAATTAAATTTAGACCAATCAGCGGTTGTCTCAACATTATGTGCTTTATAAATAGATTACAACAGCATGCATTATGTGAAAGTTGGTGGGAATTGGCCGAGACAGTTAAAACGCTTATTTTGAATGTAAGTTGGCAGCAATTTCCTTGTTAAAAGTAGTTACATGCTTATAGAAATATCTGCTGGCGTCTTCCCTTTGGCATGACAATGTATCAATAAAGCTTCAGTCATGCAAATACCAGTGACCTGGTCAAGTGTAACATAGCCCGACCAGGTAAAAATTCACAAAAATATTGACATTCTTTGTCACTTAACTTCTCAGAAGTCTGACTCATAAAGATGTGTGATAGCTTGTTGAAAGGAAAACTTTCTCCACTTCAAAATTATGTCTAAACTACTGCAAATTGTCAATGTAAATGTAAATACCATTAAGAAATCAAGAGTTGGTCTGATACTGCAACATAAAATGTTCATGACATTTATTTATTTTAGTATCAAGCTTACATCAGGTGTCTGTGTACAAAAACATAGTTGGCTTCCTGAGATGTTGTACACTGACAAGCAAACAAATTGGGCAAAAGTTTTCTATAATTAATGCATGCTCAATGTTAACTGATGTTGAACTTTGGCACATGCTAAGGGTAGAAAATGCACTTAGATTTATTTTCAAAGTGTGAATCTGCTTCTATATGACCCAGGGATGAGAACTTAGTAAAGTTTTCCTTGGCACTGCAGATGTTTACCTAGTCAGGAGAAGATGAAAAAATGGGTTTCTTGAGCCCTGTGTTATGTTGGAGATCTCCATTTTAATCAATGATAAGTTGTAAATAGCAATAATTGTGAATAGACAATACCATAAGATCACCTGGGCTTATGGCCAGATGAGCTATACATGTAAAAGTTAATCAGTTTAGCCCATCAACTGTCAGAAAACAGGCCCAGTGAACTTGATATCAGCTGGTATAAAAGTTTTGAAAAACATTTTCATTTATCCAATTTTCCTGTTGTTAATCTTCAACACTTTCAGTCTTTTCTTTGGAACTGTCTCCTTCAAAAGCAAGAACACTGTAAATGGTACATTATACACACATCATGTAGTAAACAGCATTATTATACTTCTTGTTTGTAAAACCCTCTTTCATTGGTCGGATATCTGAGCTTTTAAATCTGAGATCAATATGTGTCTTCCTTGTCTTAAATACAGAACTCAAGTTATTTTTCAGAAACCATTTTTCATCTTTCAATTTCAGTGACCCTGACCTTTGACACACTGACTCCAAAATCAATAGGTACAGTTCTTGTCTCAAATTCAATCCATCCACAAAACTTAGTCATGGTTTGTAGCATATTACTGGAGTTATACTGTAGAAATTATTTTATTTCATGGGGTCCCTCTGACCTAGAGCTTTGACCTTTTAACCCCCAAATCAAAATATGTCTCCTCAAGCTATTGTGCAGAAACGAAATATGGAACAGATGGACTGACAGAAAACATAATATAATGTTACACTCCACCATATGGCGGGCATATAAGAAAATCAAAAAGTTGACAAAGTTTGGACTGTTATTCCATTCTGTCACATGGCAGGTCTGGGGCACATGACAGGCAAAAGACAAGCAATCGGAGTTCAGAATCCAACAATTACATCAATGACTAGTGTATTGATTTTCCAGACAGAGCCAGCATATACTTTATGTATAACAAGAAAAATGCGCATAAGATTTATATCAATATGTGAACAATGCTTATTGGTTTTACATAATTTTGAGTGCAAGGAGTCTATAATTTTACAGCATATTTTCACAATTTTTGCAGATCTGAGACACAACCCTCACCTTGCTTATTTGCATACCATTTTTACCAAGAGAAAATATGCACCACTGAATACCAAAGTCAATATTACACACAAAAAAACCAACCAACAAATGGAATCTCTTACAGATGTTGATTAGTATGGCACACACAGATGTCATTACATGTTTCTGTCTTTGTTAAAACTCTATTAATCCAGTGCAAACAGTCTTTGCACAATGTGCTGGCATACCACACATAGAAAATAGATAATCATTACCTAGCCCACAATGTTCTGGCATACCACACATAGAAAATAAATAATCATTACCTAGCCCACAATGTTCTGGCATACCACACATAGAAAATAGATAATCATTACCTTGCCCACAATGTTCTGGCATACCACACATAGAAAATAGATAATCATTACCTAGCCCACAATGTTCTGGCATACCACACATAGAAAATAGATAATCATTACCTAGCCCACAATTATAGATGATTATTGAACAAGCTTTGATTCTGAGGTATGGGAGACAGTCACATCATGTTGTGTTATTTGCATAATAGCAGCAATATTCTGACATTTGGCTATGCGAATATGCAAATAACAGATGTGCATATAAGCAGTCAAACTGTATCAAACAGATGTGCATATAAGCAGTCAAACTGTATCATAAATAAAAAAAATGATCTGTGCATGGAACAATTTTATGTCAATATGAGAGATATGCAAATAAGCATATGCAATTAAGTAGGATCCAATTAATATCTATACAACTGTCCTTGGTGCCAAGGCAATTCACAACTACCAGTTTCCATACATGTACCTGATCTACTCCACCCCAAAGTTGCAATGATGCCAGGACAGCAGCTAGATTTGTCTCCCTTTCCTCATCAAATTCATCCTGAAATACAGATGCTGTTCATGACTCAAAACAAACTTATAGATAACAGATGCTGCCAGGATTTTATCTAAAGAGGGGATCTCCTCCCCTGTCACCAAAATAAGGGCGGAGTAGAAAAAAAACATGGCGGGGGGGGGGGGGGGGGGGGGGGGGGGGGGGGGGGGGGGAACAGCCATAGTTCAATATTTATCTAAAACATAAATATCCATCTCTCTCTTTCTTCATGCTTGACTCTGTTAAAGCTCTAGTGAAATCAAAATTCTCCAAAGATGTCTCCTCTAGTTGTATAAGCATTAATCTGTTGTTCGTTTCTGAGCTTAATCTGTTCCTTATCTGTGTATGAATACTGTTCTGTGTTGAGAACCCCCTTTCATAATCTGCTGTCGGAAGGGACATATGATTAGCTAGCTAAGCCAGCTTGAACAAGTTGGGAAACTGTTCCTTATGGTTGTTATGTACAATTTTCCACAGCTCATAGGTATTGTCTCTTTGATATCTCTGCTCCAAAATAAGATTTTTCACTAAGAAGAGCTCTGCCAAAGTTTCACTTTCTTGAATCAGTGCTTTGCTGACTACTATGGCAGATTTCTTATCTGTTCCACAATGCTGTATGAGGGTTTTAAGTCCATCAATACCATAGTCTGCTTGTTTAGACAGAGGTATTTTGATCAAAAATAAATATCCTTACTTTTTAATTTCTTTTTAGATTCTTATTTATTCAATTTATCTTAACCCTTAGAGTGCTATGTAGTTTTGTAGCATAAGATCCCTCAGGGCAGAACTGTTTGAGAAAAGAAATAAAAATTGCACTTGACTATTAAATTGCCTGTATTTTGAATAGGCTTGGTATTCTGCCTTTTGACATTTAATTTCGAAATACTGCTGAATAGGAGGTTGACTGGCATGCCATCTGTTTTTGCCCATCCAGCGCTCATATTCAACATCATTTTCGGGTTCAAAATTACTCACTGGTATTTCCAGTAACACTTTCTGAGCTTCAATAATCTCATATACTTCAAAACTTTAAAAATCATTGTCATCATTGCTATCATCAGCCAGTATTTGCATAACGAAATCGTCATCTGAAGATGAACCATGTTGGGAGTCAGCCATTTGGGGTTTTCTAGGTAGCCCTTATTTTAAACATGCATTTGTATAACTTCCTTCATGAATGCAAGGTTCAAATCCAACAGAATACTTTTTCCAGGGCCCAATGTGCCAATCAAATTTAGTGTAACAACCATTCATGTCAAGCCAAAGTACACAGATGTGTAAATAGTTGCTTACCTGAAAAAAGACAGATGTCAAGACAAGCGCTATGAGACCTCTACTGGCGGTGTGACTTATGTCGTGACAAGCACTTTAAGGGCTAACAGTTAAATAAAACTTGTATACTGCGCAGAGTACATTTTTACATGCTCAACTTTAAACTAATTTGCAGGAGTTCTCGTTCATCACTGAAAAAAATTTTGAGTGATTTGCACACTCGCACCCTGGCAGCATCTCTGTAAATGTATACCTTAAGGTCTAATGCAAAAATTAGTATATGCCTTCTACAATAAATTAAAAATATGGTTACCAAGAAACAGTTCGTATTTGTTTTGACGTTTTTCCCAGCAGCAAGTGTAAATTTCTAATATAAGATGATATCATTCTTTAAAAGTACCATGGATGTTTTGATAATATGTATGGTGTCTGCCCTGATGCCTGAATGTCTGTTATTCAGCTTTTTTGGAACCAATTTTTTTAGTAAAATAGGTTCCTTTGATAATACTTACCCGCTCCTAATACCTTAGGAGTGCTAAAAATTTTTAGTTATGGGAGCTAAATGTTGTCTGGCCACATATATGGCAGTCAGACAGAGTGATCTCTCCTTGTTATAGGGCTTGGCACCAAAATCCCCTGCAAACCACAGTTAATACTTGAGCGGAATACACACTCTCCTAGTCAGATGTTACTGCAGGGAGGCTGTACCTGTATTATGATAAGTATTATTAAAGAAAAAATTTTTACTAAAAAAATTGGTTCCTTTTTCAAATACGTTACCTGATCATAATTCCTTAGGAGAAAAGGTAAGAGGTGGAGGAAGTTACATCCCCTTACCCTGCAGAGATCATCTCCGGTCCCCTGAGGTATGTGAGGCAGCTTCAATGATGAAAGATCCCCGAGGTAAAAGCTAAATAAAGTTTACTCCAACCTCCATCCCACAGCTCGTATAATGTCAGCTAGGGAATAGTTTTGCTCAAATACAATACTTGTTGTGACTGCCCTAACTTCATGAGCCAAAATGTGTAACAAGTTCATCTGATTTTGGGTTAATTCTCTGTATGCAGAATGGATAACCCATCTTATCTAGGATAGAGCCTGCACTGAGATATCGCCTTTTCTCTCTTTCAGAGGTAAGAATAGATGGGATCTCATTCGTGCACTGGGTTAGTTCTTTTCAGGTACCACTTCAAAGCTCTTACCTGGTCCTGTAGATGACCTTGAGTTGAAGGGTCCAGGCTCAAAAGATGTTTCACGACAAAAGACTCATTACCCATGAGCAGGCGCCTGTTCTTGGCAATAAAAGTAGGAACCGTCACGAGTGACACTGATCCATCCCGTTTGAACTGTAAGTAGTTTGGGTCAACCAACAAGGCATGTATTTCACTAATTCTGCCTGCTGTAGCTAATACGATTAAGAAGCAGGTCTTATACAGGATGTTAACAAATGAAGTTCTTGAAAGCAGATCAAACAGTGCCATATTCAGCCAGGCCAACACCCATGATAGATCCCAATTTGGGCACGTAAAAGTAGGAATTTAGCTATTTGAGGTATTGATGTCTAAAGCGGAGAAATGTGTTCATGCACACACCACCCTCATACGATTTCAAAGCAGAGGGCCTTATCACTTGTTGTAAGAACTGTTTGTTCCTGAGGACTTGCTTGATATGATCCAGATGTGCAGGTTCAACAGCTCTGGATTCAGGTGAAACACCTGCCATAGTGGTTGCTTGAGCAGATGAGGAAATATCTCTATTTTCCTTGGGATTTCCGATGCTAGATTTATCAAGTCATTCATCCATGATTTTTCACACTTGAGGGGAGCAATCAGGATGAGGCAACACTCCAATTCTCTTACTTTTTGTAGCAACTTTGGAAAAAGAGGTGATGGAGGGTAGGTGTATGCATCCAAGCTGTTCCAATCTATGGAAAGAGCATTGAATGCCCAGGCCTTTGGATCTGGGACTGGTGAGACAAAGGTTGGCAGTTTTGCATTTCACCTTGTCGCAAATAAATCCAACAGTGGTCGATTCCAGCGGGTACATATGTGACTGAAAACCAAGGGATGAAGTGACCATTCAGTTTGTATTAGTTTAACCTGTCGGGACAGCAAGTTCGCTAATACATTTAGTCTGCCCAGAAAATATGACGAACTTATATTGTACTTGGATATGTCAATGATGACACCACCTTCGAAAATCCCAAACAAGAATGCAGAGGTCTGGGGATCAGTTTCCCCTTGCCTTCTGATATAATTCACCAAAGTGGATTGTCTGATCAAATGAAAATGCCATTTTTGAAAGTGAATGTCCTGAACTGGTAAACTGTCTCCCTGAAAGGAAACAGCAGGAACTTCCTAAAGATTTGTGAATTGGGACATATAGATATGTGTCTTGCAGATCTACACTGATAGCGAAGTCTCCTTCCTGAATAGCACTGTAAAAACCGTCTTGGTGTTTCCATTTTGAACCATGGCATGTGGATAAAATGATTAAGAATGCTTACATCTATGATTGGTTGAGGAGTGCCATGGGCCTTCGGGGCCAGGAACGGTCTTGAATAAAACCCAGTGATTGTCTGTTGTGAATGATCTCTTCTGCCCCTTTCAAAAGAAGATTGTAGATTTCTTGCTGCAGTACATCTGCATTAACAGGTCTTTGGGGATGTCTGTAACTGAAGAGACCCTGTACAATGGAGGAATGGTCATTGAACGTGATACTAAGGCCCTTTGAAACCACTTGCTGGGTCCACTGATCATCGTGGCACATTGTCCCATTCGACATTGAAAAATAGGAGTCCCCCACCCAGATATCTGATAAGGATGGCATGAAAATGTCATCTTTAGTTGTTGTAAGGAGGCTGTCATGGAGAGAAACTGAATTTAGAATGATCCCGTTCTCTCTGCTCCTTGTCCACATTTGTTCTTGAGAACTGTGGCCTTCTATGTGTATGGGGTCAGTAGGACTGCTTCCCTGTCTGCTGCATCCCAGGTCTCTGATACTGTATCTGTGCGAGATTTGTTTCCTTGTTGGCTTTTTTATGTATTTCCTCCACCTGGCCATTGAAAAGGACGTCAGAAAAGAATGGTTGCAATCTAAGCTTGGTTTATTAGTGATCCTTTAAAACGTGGAAATGGTGAGCACTGCATCTCTTTCTGCTGGTTGAAGATTTGTCACTGCTGTTAAGGCATTGGCCAGCATGTACTGTGCAGCTCTGTTTAGTACTCATGCCATTCAAGAGACAGTTTGGTTTTGTGTGGTTTAACGCTATTTTTCAGCACATGATAGGCTACACATGGCAGCAAGTATATTTTGCTGGAGGAAGAACCAGAGAAGACCTGGGAAGAACCATCGATCCATGGGAAGGTACTGGCAAGCTTTCTCATATTCCCATATTAGTCGAGCTGAGACCTGAATCCATGAGAACAGAGGTGAGATGTCAATGCTCTGTAAAGGTGAGTGCCTTAGACCACTCGGACACCAGGAGCCACTCTCATGCATGTCTGATGGGAATTGTGGTTGGAAAGGATAAACTGTTTTCTGCTTGTTGGAAGATTGCCATCAAGACCAAGTCCAACATGGAGCCCACTGCCACAACATTCCAGACCAACTGTTGTATATCATTAAAGGACTTCCAGTCCATCCTAAATGAGGAGGGTTTTTGGACATTCCTAGGGCTGCAATGTCTCTGTCTACTGCTGTGGTATCTATGTATAAAACTGGTGTGTGTGTTTTATAGAATCTCCTACTCAAATTTGATGGATTTTTTTTTGTTTTTGTGGTGTTTAACCCCATTTTTCAGCATGACAGGTTTTACAGTGGCTAGTATATTTGGTGGAGGAAGAACATGGAAAGAACCACCCACCCACAGGAAGCTACTGGCCAGCTTTCTCACATACCCACATTGGTCAAGCCAAGACTCGAACTCACAAGGACAGAGGTGAGATGTAAGGTGTCACAACGAAAATTAAAGTCTACTGACACTAGGGTAAAGGAATTGTCTGTGTAGGCAACCCAACAGGTCAGCTACTTGACCAGACTATGGTAGGAGACTGAATACCGGTTGTCTTTTTTTATTAACAAGTCAACAGATGCTGGAACTCTGGACCTAGCTGTTGACAGAGGAGGAGGACAAATCTCTGGTGGTAACAAGCGAAAGACTTTTTGGATCGTTGCTTAAAAGACAGAGTCTTCTCTTAACATCATTAGGCCTAGCAAAGATGATGGAGCTTGTGAGCATACTTCATCATCTCCAGAAGAATGTGGTGACACCGATGCCTCTTGTACAATCTGAGATGGCACTCATGAAGACTGTCTAAAGTGGCGGCCAACCATACCAGCACATCATCCCGATTGGGATATGGTAATTTTCATATGATCACTTGGCACAGCCTTCCTTAGCATGGCATATTCCATCAGATGTGGGTACTGGGGCACTAAACTGGCCATAGTGTGCCCCGAGTGTCTTGTTGCAATATAGTGGGTATGTTGATTC
The DNA here is from genome assembly GCA_029931535.1 of Margaritifera margaritifera. Lineage (NCBI taxonomy): Eukaryota > Metazoa > Mollusca > Bivalvia > Unionida > Margaritiferidae > Margaritifera > Margaritifera margaritifera. The sequence goes on from JAQPZY010001671.1 coordinate 8,462,037, forward strand.
ATGACAGTGCCAGTGTTCTGGTGTCAGATAGGCATACTGGACAAAGACATTTCCTCCTTTGACTTTAAGAGCAAGAGTCACTGTGGTGTTGACCTGTTCTGATCTGAAACGTATGGCAAAGTCCAATTGTTGTGGAACAATGCCATTTATCTTCCATGAAGTTGTTGAGTTCTTTATGCTGGGATGGGTTAGGGGATATTTGATCCACAGAACCAGTCCTTACTTGAATGGTACAAGTCAATATCTGAGTTTGCTTGATTTGATCTTCATCCCGCTTATATGTAGCTGGTAGAGATGACTGCCAATCGAACTCATGTGGTGTCAGGCCTATAAGTTCCGACAAAAATGGTCTGTCAGGTTGCAGTGATGAAGGTGGACCTGGTGCTGTAGCTGTTATCAAAAGGAATATTTTGAATCGGTTCTTGGCTGGTGGGCCCAATCAATTGCAATACACATCTAAAAGGAAATCGTTGATTGAGGTGATGTCAGCATGAATACTAATGGCATCCTTGTCTCTCAAAGTGCGCTTCTGTGTTTTCCTTTTTGTTTTGATTCTACTCGAAGTACCAAGGCCTACTGATTTTCAGTCAAGCCTGTACATATATGACGTGTTGCCAGAGTGGCAACCAATGCATGCTAGACATGTACTATGGTTGTCATCCACACCTTACCACTGTTTACATTGTTTGCACTTAGTCCTGCCCATGGTCGAACACTGTAAAGAGAATTAGAGCAGACAATATTATACAGGTGTAGCCATCCACACATCCTGATTTATAAACCCAAGGAGTGGACGTTACTGGGCTACTGCACAATACTGTGTGAAGTTACCTGTGAAAAAACAGGCCCACATGGCACCCTATACAGGTAACAATACATAAGCATCACTTTCAATAACTATGAAGTGAATGTTATTATATAAAATATAAACTTACCTGTAAGAAAGGCTCCAAGATACTGTCTATACAGGCAAATTCATAGAAGCATTATCTATAGAAAACTTACATGTATGTATCTGACCAAAGTGGAAATTATACAGCAAAATGTGTGCAGCATCAACTTCAAAAACCACTGCAACCCAGACTTTTCTATAGCACAAACATTACCTACAGCTATTAATTATATGAATGACCTAAGCCAAAAGGTTGCACTAGCAGCCTGTGCCGGTAAGTACAGAAGGGCTCCTAAATTTACAACAAAGCTGTAATTCTACAATAGAGAGAAAGATTTTGTCAAAGGAAGGATCAATAAAAAGTTGGAAATATAGATGGAGTATACCTACCTAAAAAGAAGAGAAACTCCTCCAACTATCTCTAATATTGAATGTCTTCCAAAATTCTTGATGATGGTTTGAAAGGTCTCTCAACAGGAAAGAGCACATTTTTTTTTCATCCACTTGTTCAAGACAAGTGGTTTCAGAAAATTCACTTGTCCCAAAATTTAAATCACTTGTCAAGATTTGATGAGATGTATGCACTTTAATCCTTAGAAAGAACAAACAAAATATTGTACAACATATTTATTTCTTAAAATAATTTAATTTTTCAAAGACATAGGTTGATATTATACATTTTGTTTTTCAGTTTTCCATTGTCCATGTATCTTATATGCACTATTTCTTGCTCTGATACAGTAGCAGCAGTACTTCCATCAGCAAGAATGGAAAGGAATTTGCTGGAATTCAGACTTTCCCTAACTTCTCATTTTTTGTTGCCGCCAAGTCTGGCTTATGTCTCTTTGGAGAAATAGTTACCTCACACTCAGTGGCAGTCTTATGCTTTACCCCTCAACTTTCACATCAATTTTCCTTCTCCGAATCTTCCATATTAACTTCCTTGCGAAAATAATTTAGTAAACTCATTTTAACCCCATAGTAAATATCACCTTGCTTGATAATTACTTCTAAAGTGATCATAACATACATTTTATCCTTTAAATATGAACAGAAACAGTTCCTTAATTAGCATAATTGTTTCGCTTCAAACGCAATATCGGACGTTAAAATTAATCCTCTGTATCATCAATTAAAATTTAAAGACTCATCACTGCCACCGAATCAGTTCATACAGGGAACTGACACAAATGTTGGTAAAGTGCCTTTCATTAATTTAATTGGATTGACTCGCTGGATTAAAATCAAACGGGGAATTGTAAGTGAGGATCTGGTTTGAGTAAACATAATATAACACAGACGTTTAAAACACTGCAATTTTTTTTTCTTTTCACGTGTTTTGATTGGCCAATAATTTGGTCACTTAGCCCAATATGTGTTCAAGCGGCAATAGAACGTGCGCACGTAATGCAACAGTTATCAATGACCACCCGCAGGTGTGATACAGGATGTAAATAAATACATGGAGAGGGGTAAAATCAAGTATTCAGTATGCCCAGAAGGCTTGAATGGCCATATAAAGGTAGATAAAGTGATTATGGCATGAACAAAAATCACTTGCCTGACTTTTTTTAAAATAGGAAAAAATCACTCGTCCTGGACTAGCAACTTTGAAAATGTTACTTGCCCAACTTCAAAAATGAATCGTCTAGGATGTCAGGCTATGGGATTTGCTCAGAACTGAGTGGAAGTAGTAACTGAGGTATACACAGGATTCAGTGACAATCCCTATATCAATGGGAGATCACTATGTCTAACTGCCACATATGTGGCCAGACAATATTTAGCTCTCATCGATAAAAATATTTAGCTCGGAGGGCTGGATTCGCAAGGTAGTGGTAGTACTCCTAAGGTATTTTAATTGAATAACATATTTGAAGAAGAAATAAATTAATTTGATGTTCCAAAGAGGGGTCATTTCAAAACATATCTTTCTTAACTTACTTTATCCTTATTATTTGGTGTGTCTTGGATAGATGTACAATTGGATACATGACAAGTGTTCTTTGATTTATTGCCAATACATGTCGTTAACAAAAGAAAGTGAAAGAAGGACACATTATTATAAAACAAGACCTTACACACCTTTAGGACCACAGTAATCATCTGATATAAAGTGAGGACACGTGTAACAATAAAAAGGAAATAAAAAAACGAACAAAGCTGGGGCCATTCTTGGCCTGCTCAGGCCATTTATGCAGAGAAGCTGCAGCTACATTAACCCTGACCTGTCATATATGCAGTGTTTAAGTCTATATGGATCAAGAGATATTAGCAAGCAAACTTACCTCTGAATTCTTGACCAAATCCTTGTATACTTCATAACATTCTTCATACTCTTCCAGACGATACAACTAAATGGAATGATGCAAAATTCTGTCATATTTTGTTAAAACAAATGTCTGTTTTTTATTTTATTTCATTTTTTTTTCAATGAAATTGTATCATTAATTATGCCTTCTTAATTCAACTCCATGAAGAGAACACCGATGGTGTGACAATCCTTGTTACATTGTACTTCAGATGTATCTTAATATACACAGAAACAAAGAGGGAAATAAAGACGGAATATTTACACTCTCCTTGCAAAGAAAAATAAGGAAAAATCACAAAATTAATAAGATAAAAGTAGTATCAGTGCTCTGTAGATGCAACATTTTAAAAATACCTCTACAATACATTTATTAATAGTAAAATTGGCAAGTAATACATTTATTAACTGCAAAATTGGCAATTAATACAGTTATTAATAGTAAAATTGGCAAGTAATACATTTATTAATAGTAAAATTGGCAAGTAATACATTTATTAACTGCAAAATTGTCAATTAATACATTTATTAATAGCAAAATTATCAATTAATACATTTATTAAAAACAAAATTGTCAATTAATACATTTATTAATAGCAAAATTATCAATTAATACATTTATTAATAGAAAAATTATCAATTAATACAATATATTTATTATAGAAAAATTATCAATTAATACATTTATTAATAGAAAAATTGGCAATACATTTATTAATAGAAAAATTTGCAATTAATAGATTTATTAATAGCAAAATTGTCAATTAATACATTTATTAATAGCAAAATTGTCAATTAATACATTTATTAATAGCAAAATTGTCAATTAATACATTTATTATCAGCAAAATTGTCAATTAATACATTTATTAATAGAAAAATTATTAATTAATACATTTATGAATAGAAAAATTGGCAATTAAAACATATATTAATAGAAAAATTGGCAATTAATACATTTATTAATAGCAAAATTGGCAATTAATACTTTTATTAATAGCAAAATAGGCAAAATGAATCCAAACTGCATACTCATATTCTTTTATCAGTATTTCCTTGCCCTTGTCTCTAAGAACTGGACCCATGTGTATATTGGTTTTGTCTTTATCAAAAAATTATCAAAATTACAGGTATCAAATTCCTCACCATAACATCACAACTTGTATCTAATTGTATTCCTCGCTGATCTTCTGAGAGATTATTATTTTTGCCTATCAGTAAACTGCCCAATTATAAGGACTTAAGAATATCTTAGGGCTGTTCCAATAAAACATAATAATACCCATGAAAGGCAGTTTGAAATCTGAGCACTCACCATTAGTTGCATTTTCGAATTTTGTATGATTTTCATTAGCACTCAGGGAAATCATAACATTGATACAGATATCTTTTTAAAAACTGCCTTACATATGTACCATGTATGTTTAAATGGAACAGCCCTTACAAGCAGTGTTCCAGTCTCAGTATGTATGTAGTAGTGTTTTACAGCACTTCAATACAAAAGTGGCTATGTAGTGCCAACTAAAGGTAAAGTTAAAAAAATTCCAGTATCAGAGGTTAATATGTAATAGTGCATGTGTATACAGAATTGCTTTTCAGACCTCTGAGTAAATTAAAGATAAACTGGTACAAAATATTTGTCTCAAATGACATGCCTTAGGTTTTGAAACATACAATGGACACACAGTATATACTTGCTTCTAAGTCGAGTCCAACTGCAAACAACACAGACCCTGATCTTCTGTCGCATATTGCTCAAATAGATCAGGGTCTATGATGCTTGTTCTACTGAGTACTCCTAACAAACTGCATAGATCCAGATCTGTTGGCGTATTATGTGCCAGCAGATCTGGGTCTGTGCAGTTTGCAGTTGGACTGGACTTAAAAGTGAGTATATATGGTACCTGGATTAGGCATGAACAAGACTTTGAGGTGGAAAGTTACTGCTCAATCCTTAAATATTCAGTCAACATAAACATACTTTGACCATAATTTATGCTCCTACACCCACTAGCACAAGTTCTGAAGTGTAACCAGCTTGGTGGAGAAAAATATACCACATACTTACCACTTGTGAAAGAAGTTCTTTGCATCTGTAGTCCAAGGAGCTAACAGATCTAAGTGTTGCTAGTGACTCCTGGGTTCTGTTTAGACGATACTCACAATATGCCTTCTCAAACTTCAAGCCACTGAAATTCAGAGATCAAACATTTACACATTTAGTTAGGCAAAGAATATTTGATTTGCTCTTAAAAAGCAACCACTTGTCTTTCTAACTTCCAAATAGCTTTCACTGGCAATTACATTCCCCTATTCAGTCACAATCATATTCATGCTGATTGCCATGTAAAACCAAAATCAACTACTAGTCACATCATATTCATGCTGATTGCCATGTAAAACCAAAAATCATATTCATGCTGATTGCCATGTAAAACCAAAATCAACTACCAGAAAATAAGTAGACTATGCTTTTACTATTATGCACTTCCAAACTTCCAAATAACTGTAATAATAACACTGCATTAATAAATATTTCTACACCTTCCAAACTTCTTAAATAATTCATAGCTCCTTCATCATAAAATTTCATAATAATACAGTGGGAAAATATCTCAAATACAGTTCATGCAAATGTCACTTGCCTAGAGAAAGTCTTCTCCTTGTTTATTAAGTTGAGAGCTTCAGAAAACTTGTCCAGCTTAATCAAACACACAACTTTACACTGAAATGCTGCAGTCTCTGTGGAAACTTCTTGCAAAACTGTAATAAAAAGAGGTAATATTAATCATTCTAGTATATATGCTGATTCTAGTCAATTCAAATAACGCTACCACTACCAACCACCACCCTCAAGCTGTAATGTATATTTACCCTGAATGATGACTTCTGACCTTATGCAAAGGTACATAACTCATATTTATCACATGACTACCATATTATATACGTTGATATACCCATATCATATACTTTTATGTAACATGTGTAATAACACCTCATGATGTAACGAATGACACCATAAAGTCATGCAAAGGAAAGGCACAATTACCAAGGTAGTTGAATGCGTTCCAAAGTCATTTTGCTACAGTATTCTGCAGTTTGGTCACAAAATCATTTTTTTTAGTCATGCAATAAATAGAATCTTATAATTTGTGCTCATTTAAAATGAAATTCATGAAACTCATCAAATAATTTCAATCTTTTGTTCTCTATTTTGTTCTCTATGGTTTACAAAAGATAACAAGAGGCCAAAGCAGTCTTGATTTGGCTAACACAACTTTACAGTTGACCGTTTCACTCAGTGGGCTTTTATGTAGTAGTGTAAGAACAAATCATATGTAAACTATCTTCCAAACTTTATATCACATTGATTTGACCTATTTTGCTATATCTTAATAAAAATTCCTTCTAAAGATGATGGCATAATATACACTGTCTCTTATTTATAATCATGGTCATTTAAGATCTTGAAGATAATAAACCCAATAGAACAAAATATATGTCTTCAAGAGTGATCAGAAGCCCAGTCAATCAGATGCAAGATTACATCATTAATATACATGGATCTCACTCATTATCAAACCCGTCCAAAATCTTGAAAATATAAGCTGATATTTCAAGTTTGATAAAAATCAGATTAGAAATATGGTTTCTAGAGTGGTAGGAAGCTCAGGCAATCATATGCAAAACCAACTCATTAATATACGTGCATCTCACTCATTATCAAACTTGTACAAGATCTTGATGATATAAGCATATATTCCAAATGTGACCAAATTCGGATCAGAAATGTGACCCACAGGGGAGTAACAAGCTCAGCCAATCAGATGCAAGATCACCTCAATAATGTGTGGATCTCAGTCACTATCTAACACATCTGAGATTTTGATGATACAAGCTTATACTTAAGTTTGATAAAAAAAATATGGATTCTAGAGGGATTACAATCTTTGCCAATCAGATGCAAATCACCTAATTAGTATGTGTGGATCTCACTCATTACTGAACTCATCTAAGATCTCTACGATATAAGCATATATGCCAAATTTGATCAAAATCAGATCAGAAATCTGGCCGCCATAGTGGTAACAAGGTCTGCCAATCAATGTAAGATTATCTCATTAACCTGAGTGGATCTTACTCATTACTGAATCCATCCAAGATCTTGATGATTTAAACTTATATATCAAGTTTTATCAAAATCAGATCACAAATATGGGTTCCAGAGGGGTAACAAACTCTGCCAATCAGATGCATGATCATCTCATTAGTATGCATCGATCTCACTCATTATCAAACTCATCCAAGATCTAAATGATATAAGCATATATTCCATGTTTAATCAAAATCAGTCAGAAATACAGGCTCCAGAGTGGTAACAAGCTCAGCCAATGAGATGCAAGATCATCTAGTTAATATGCATGGATTTTGCTCATTATCCTACTTGTCTGAGATTTTGATGACATAAATACATGTTCTAAGTTTGATTGAAACTGGATCAGAAATATGGATTCCAGAGTGGTAATAAGCAATTGTTGATGATCGATGCACAATGCATGACAGATGCATGGCCATACAATAAGCTCTCTTGGCATTACAGCCAGCTGAGCTAAAAACTGTTCAACATATTTCATACATTTGATTTGAAATGAGCACTCATGAAACAGCTTCTATTTCTCCTTACAGAATGTTTCGATTTTTTAAAGTTGTTGACTACATAAACTATTTTCCACACAGATAAAGAAATGAGGCTAAAATATACTTGGGACACTCAATGACTATACTAGATTGTGATTGGGCGAAAAAGCTAAATTTCACTCTGAATTATCTGGAAAGTGATTTACATACATCTATTGCAAGGAAAACTATTAAATCTTGTCCAAAAACATCAATAAATTATTACTGCTTTTGATTGCCACTAAATTTAAAAAGATACAGGATTTGTGTCAGTTAGATTTTGTCACTTTATTTACCAGATGCCTTTGAAACTGTGTTATTACATTTGACCATAGATAATCAGGGTTCTCAATAGATGTGTACCCTTGGTTTTTGACACCTGGAATTTAAATGTGATCCATTTCTGATGTGTGGAAATTCCAACCTGTGCGTTTTTATGACGCACGTAGATTTGGTTTGTAGCATCACTCCTAATTACCCGTAATTCGCCTCTGGCTTAGTTTCCTATTGAACATGCACTGTCCATAACAAATGTACTGTATGTGACAGAGATTGACATTTGCTCGACTACAGTTTACAGCTTAATGGCCAATAATATTGCACCTATGTAAAATCAATATGAACTGATGGAACTAACAGGTCACTGATGTCACACTTAGGTGTGCATATCACGGTTAGATGGTTTTTAAATTATCTTTGACGTTTATGATAGTTAGAGAAAGAGAGAAACAATTATAACTTGAATGGATTAACTTTTGAGCCAATATCGGCATTTATTTCATTTCCCTTCAAATTATAATCAATTAGACAAAACTGTGGAACATAAGGCGGCTCATGAAGCCAGTTGTTAAAGGTAAGTGGACACATTTTAATTGTCCTGAGACCATCCTAAGCACCCAAAACAGGGAAATGTCACTTCTTCCTCCTGGTAGAACGAGGAATTAGTAACTTTGAGGGAGACTTAAATTTTTACCATTTTACAGAAGATTATTATTATTATTATTATTATTATTATTATTATTACACTGTAACAGTTGTCGTTGCTGTTTAATAAAAACTTATTATATGTTTATGATCAAGATTTTTTTAAAAATTTGATGTTTATGTAAAGTTTGGTATGAATAGATACCAGTAGTACAACAGGAAGTGCAAGTAATTAAATAATTATCAGGGTTCTCAGTAGATTTCAAAACTGAAGAGTCATTTGACCCTTAACCCCCAAAATCTCAAGAGACAAAATGAAAATCTCAGGAGTCAAAACTGAAATCTTAAGAGTTGTTTTTGACAGTCAGGAGCTCATAGCTGAGATTGTTCGTTATTTGTGGAGTAAACTGATGTTGTCTCATGCTGAATAAAGAGAAGACTTGTACAGTATTTTGTAAGAGACAGACAAGCTGACAGTGAGACTGACATTATCATTACTGATTTTTGTATAAGTGTTTCTCATTCACCAGGAAACAGAGATTACTTTACTGCGTGATCTTTGACTCTTTACCCTCAATAATTGATTTGTCAACCTGTTTTTCTATCACATGAGCTAGTCTGGTGTTTTGTCTTGACCTGCTACCTTTGACAATAATCAGATGGCCAGGTTTTTTTATGACAACATTAAGCAACTTTTTTAAAGACTGGAACTGCCCTCAGTGGCAAATGGGTTTGATTTTCTAGCGTCCTTACATCACTTACATATCATCACTACATTTCCATCTTTAAAAACAATTTTAAACCCAGTGAAATTCACTTTTCCACTCTTCCTTAAATTTTCTAACAACTTTATGAGATTTACTCTCCTTCTCTTCCAAGTTGAAACAAACTTTCTGCTTCTTTGGAGTCTGAGGGTCAAAAAATTAATTACTGGCAGGTTGTTTCTGAGACTGAGACAGAAAACAAAATATACTTCTTTGCGCCATTGTGACTTAAAAGTTCAGATGTAGCCACTTAGCGCAATATCCGGTTACATTTTTACTGAATGATAAATTAATTAAAACACCAGAGTTTCTAAACGTTTCACTGGTTGAAGCAAATCAATCGGCAATAAAAAACAATTAAAGTTTCTCCATTTACCTTTGACAACTGGCTTCGCAAGCCGCAATATTTTCAAGTTTTGTCTAATTTAATATAATTTGATGCGCAATCTAACAAACACTGATATCTGATCAGAAGTTAATCCAATCAAGTCATAATTGATTCCGAATTTTTGAAAGTTTCGCTGAATGAAGCAAAGTAATCATCAATAAATCACAATGGATGAACAACAACAACAAACTGTACAAAATTTTGATTTTTATTATTCAACAAAACCCATAATCAATACTGCATGTGCAAAATGATTAATTTCTTGCTTCATTACTCTAATTTCTTTTACATTACTGTATTTTCATCTCTGTACACATTAGCCTTAATCCAATTGCTCACAACAACTGTCGGAATAGTTCCAGTCCCCTATAGACTGGTTCTGGCTGGTTACTGTAACGCATGGATAGAACACGTAAAAATATATAATTTTTTTTCTATTCAATTTATTTTTAAATTTTAATTTTCAAAAGCGGTAGATTTCATCTATAAAACAGTATGTGCTGTAGACAACCTTAAAAATGTTATTTTTGTCCTACCACCAGTAGAATCACATGTATGTCAAAGTCAGGTAAGCACTAATTATAGGTAACCCAGGCAATCTGATCCCAATTCATAGGTCACATGCTTCGCTTTGTACACAAAGTTTACAGCTTTTGATAGAAGTACGGTAAGTAGACGATCTTCATATAGATACGGGGCATTCATGTGGATAAATATTAAAAATGTACTCGTCTTTCAACAGCTTGAAAATAAATTCCGCATTTCGTTTGCGCGATCGAAGTTTACTCAGGCTAATTATTTTTTTTCGACAAGCCCGATGGGCACTTCACTTAAAAGACAGAAGGTTCCCGATCCGAAATTATCGGATTTCTTTTAGCACCGTCATTACCGTGTATAGGCAGACCCAGTTACCTTGTGCTAATTGGGAGTAAAGGAAGGTGTTGTCATTAGTTTTCCCCTTTTATTGATAGAAGCAAGTGCCTGTGCTTTAATGTGTCTGATAATCAACCAGGTAAACCATATGCACTACACAAGTATCCAGATGTTACTATTCCTATCATTTTGTTTCAAATTAACGAATTAATTTTTCAGCTGTTCACTTTTACAATGTTCTACAATAAATCTTCTTCAACTTTAAGATTTCTCACTTTTATTCGCTGTCTTAAGAGCCCTTGCATAGTCTTGATTTTGTCCAAATTTGTTTAAATCTGTATATAAAGAAGATAAAGCCGGTTGGCTTGCCGTGTTGTCCATTTTCCCGAGAGACTAAATTGAATTTCACATACAAAAGAGTTTCGGAAGACAGCGCATAATGTAAGAGTAGTTTCCCTTGCATAATCTCTAACTAAAATCTCATATCAATTTATCAAATTTTACAAAATTATGAGTAATATTATTCATAAATAATTATTTATAATAGTTAACATTTTCTATGAATATAATTTAGCTGGGAAATAGCATTGTCTTTTTTTGCTATTCAATGTACACTTTGCTTCGTGTCGCGAAGCAACATTTGTAATCAAAAGTTTTTCTGACCAGTAGAAAAGAATTAAAAGATAGTAAAAATAAGATGTAGATGAAAACCGATTCACCGATGGAAACCTGACTATACTGGACTTCACATTTAGTTGATAATCAATAGTCAAAATGTCTGATTCTGAGGATGAAGTCCCTGACAAACAACTGAAAGTTGTCATCTTAGGTGATGGTGCCTCAGGAAAGGTGAATTTTACTTCCACGTCAAATATCTTTCGCTCGTCGGAATTTTTGAGGCTCATTGAACGAAAGCATGTTAAAGCAATAAGAAACTTAGTAATTGTTTTTGTAATTTTTTTTTTATCTCTTGGTCATAGTCTTTTAAACCATCCAGTACGATAGCACCTGGATTCTAGTATTTCATTGAAGTCACACAAAGCATATTATTCTGTACAGTATTTGGTTACAATCTTTTTAAATATATTTTCTTGTTAGAATTTTTGTTTAGTTTTGTGGGGTTTACCGCGATTTCCAGCACATGATAGGCTGTACATAGCGGCGATTATATTTGGTGGAGGAAGAACCACCAAGATGTGGGAAACTTCTGGTAAGCTTTCTCACATTTTTTTTTTTTTTCACATTCCCACCTTGGTTGAGCCGAGACTCAGACTCACGTGGACAGAGGTGAGATGTGTGAGTGATCTGTAAATGAGAGCACCTTAGACAACTTAGCCCCTCCTGTTAGATCTCACTGTTTCATGTCAAATCAGCCTATATCTTCATCTACATGGTTCATTTTTCCTGTTATGATTCAAATGAGAATGAGTCTGCAAGACTTTTTGTGGTAAAAATATCAGGTTAAAAAATGTTGGTCTCAAACCTTGGGCTTAACAAATTTTCTGGATTGGATTGGTTCCCCCATTTTAAACTGTGCTAATTGATGTAATTACAGTAAAACCTATCTTGAGAGACCACCCCTTCTGCCAACAAAAATCAGTCTCTCAAGACAGACGGTCTCTCATAACAGGTTTGCGCTAGATGAACAGTTTTCAAGGTCAAAATTCAATAGAGCTTAAGAGTAAAAAAAATGCCCACAAATACTGTTCATCCATTTTATTCTTTATTCATAGTCCAGGTTTCCTTTAGGACTTGAAACTGAAGGGTCATTGACTTCTGGGCTGAAATTCACAAGAGTCAAAATGTGAAGACTAAGAGTAATAATCTTAAACCCGAGAGTCATCATAACGACATGGAGAAAGAAAACACTTTTAAAACGTGTTTACATTTATTGTCAAACACAGAAAGACAAAGGATCTTCTTTATAGGATAAAATATAGAGAAGAGACCAAAAGGAAATATGAATATCACATATTGCGTTGAAATGTAATATTTATAAACCAACATAGAACAATATATGGCATTACTAATAATGGGTTGGCACAAGTTTTACTTGATACAGCATAATCTATATATCACTACTGACAAGGCAATACACTACGATCACTCATCAATGTTTCTTCACACATCCCTGAATGTTCATGTGCATCTTGAAGGTCTTTCTTCTTTCTGATTTTTACTACCATGTTCATTTTCACAGTCTGAGTCAATATGATGCTGACATTTCCCAGAGAAATAAATACAAATAGTCCTCTGGGCAATGGTATTTATATGTAATACTTCAATTTGAAAATCAAATTTGATATAACATCATGTTGTGCAATCAACAATAGAACGATGTAACAGTGAAAATCTTGTTATCACTATTTCTGGTTGGTCGTAAATAAAAATGGTGCCAATCTGTATACTAATATGACTCCCACAATTGCTATCTTGAAAATCTTATAACTACTCCCCCTAGACAGCTGGTCATATTGACATTGTGCTTTTGCCAAAAGACTTCTTATGATGTCTAGTTGGTACTAAAAGAAATGGTGCCAGTCTGATATTGAATATGGCCACCATGGCATCCATCTCAAAAATCTTGTTATCGTTGCTTCTCCAAAACAGAAAGTCAATCAACATGGGGTTTCCATCAGAAGACTTCTCATGATGCCTTGTTGTTCCTAAATGAAAATGGTACCAAGTTGAATTCTAATATGTCCACCACAGCAGCTAATTTGAAAATCTTGTTATCACTGAAGAATATCAGAGATATTTTTTACAAGGAAGAAATGGTTTTAACGAGAATTCCTGGAAATTCTTTTCAGGCAGTTGAGCATCAGCCCCTTTCTGTAAATTACTGCACTGACATACATCTGAGGCATATTTTTGTCTCACAGAAATAGCCGGTGGTCCGAATGATGGCGTTGCTCAGACATTTAATATGGCCACCACAGCAGCCATCTTCAAAATCTTGTATTTGCTACTCCTCCTGAATTGATGTTTATATCAGCATGGGGTTTTCACTGAAAGACTTCTTATGATGTTTAGTTGGTCCTAAATGAAAATGGTACCGATCGTATGTCCAAAATATGGCTGCCAAGCAGAAATCTTGAAATTCATGTTTTCACTACTTCTCCTGAATGGAAAGTCATATTGACATGTGCTTTTCACTAGAAGACTTCTTGGTTCAACTTGGACATTTAATATGGCCACCACAGTGTCCATTTTGAAAATCTTCTTATTGCTTCTCCATCATATCAAATGATTTTCTTTACCAAAAGATGTCTTATGACTTCATGTTGGTCCTAAATGAAAATGGTGCTGATCTGACATCCAGTATGGTCACCACAGCAGCCATCTTGAAAATGTAGTTATTGCTGTTTCTCCTGATTTGTAAGTCATAAGAGCATAGGGTTTTCATTTGAAGAGTTTTTATGATGTTTAGTTGGTCTTGAGTAAAAATTGTGCCAATCTAATATCCAATATAGCCACCACAGCAGCCATCTTGAAAATCTTATTGCTACTAATAGATGTAAAGTCACATTGACATCGACTTTGAACCAGAAGACTTCTTATGATGTCTAGTTGGTATTAAATGAAAATGGTGCCAATCTGACATCCAGTATGGCCACCATGGTAGCAATCTTGAAGATCTTGTTATTGGCATAAGATTTTCACAGAAAGACTTCTTATGATATATAGCTGATCACAAATGAAAATGGTACCTCTCAGACATCCAGTATGGCTGTCACTAATTCTCCTGAATGGATGATCATATCAACATGGAGTTTTCACCAAAAGTCTTCTTATGATACCTAGTTTGTCCTAAATTGAAAATTGTATTGCCCAAGAATATCAGAGACGGTTTCAACACTCAGCAGTTAAAAAGAAGAAGTGGTCTTCTCCTGAATTCCTGGAAATTCATTTTGGACAGTTGAGTACCGGTCTCTTTGGGACACTTGTTTATGTCGAGGGATAAGTCACTTTTCCAATTTTTTCTAACCAAGTCAAACATTGAAATTGTATGTGCTGCTTGAGTACAGGCCTGAAAAACTCATTTTTATGGGCACTTGTTCATAATTAATGTAGTAAGTAAATTTGATGTCTAAGTAAAACAACAATACGTTGTTTGCTATGTGTAGATATTTACTGGAACATTCAAGAAAGAGTTTGATTTATCGGGATCCAACTCATCCTTGTGCTATGGCAAACATTTGCAGACTACTAGCCATGTATGATCCCTATACATGTATAACAATCCAGACAACTAGCCATGTATGAACCCTATACATGTATAACAATCCAGAGGACTGTAAATTGTTCAAGCATATTGAAAATGTTACATTCATTATACAATAATATTTTATTTACAACTTGAAGGTGCCAGAATAATGCAATATTTTTAATTTTCTTCAGACATCCCTGGCCTCAAGATATTCTCAGGACCAGTTTGGAAAGCAATACAGGCAGACCATAGGTCTGGACTTCTTCATGAAGCGGATAGTTCTGCCAGGTAAATGGCTTTGTCTCTTTTGAATAGGAAAGAAAGAAAGCATTGTGAATCTTTCACACAATGTCAGACATGTCTTGCAACTGAAGAGAATTGAACCCATCTGTTCTCATACCAAAGTGTGACACTGCATTGTATCATTTCTTATGGCACTAATGGTAGGTCCATCCTAATGTGTGGCAATGCATTGTCTCATTTTCCCTGGCACTAACAGTGCTAATGGTAGATCAATGCTAAAGTGTGGGACTGCATTGTCTCATTTCCCATGGCACAAACAGAATGAATAGTAGGTCAGTGCCAAAGTGTGGCACTGCATTGTTTCATTTCTCATGGCACTAACAGAATGAATAGTAGATCCATACCAAAGTGTGGCACTGCATTGTCTCCTTTGACATGGAACTGTAAGTATGAATAGTAGGTCCATACCAAAGTGTGGCACTGCATTGTTTCATTTCTCATGGCACTAACAGTATGAATAGTAGATCCATGCCAAAGTGTGGCACTGCATTGTCTCCTTTGGCATGGCACTGCATTGTCTCCTTTGTCATGGCACTAACAGTATGAATAGTAGGTCCATACCAAAGTGTGACACTGCATTGTCTCCTTTGGCATGACACTAACAGTATGAATAGTAGGTCAATGCCAAAGTGTAGATCTGCATTGTGTTTTTTCCCATGGCACTAACATTATGAATAATATGGGTTATACCAAAGGTGGCACTGCGTTGTCTCCTTTGCCATGGCACTAACAGTATGAATAATAGGTCCATACCAGAGGTGGATCTGCATTGTCTCCTTTGCCATGGCATTAACAGTATGAATAATAGGTCCATACCAAAGGTGGATCTGCATTGTCTCCTTTGGCATGGCACTAACAGTATGAATAATAGGTCCATACCAAAGGTGGATCTGCATTGTCTCCTTTGGCATGGCACTAACAGTATGAATAGTAGGTCAATGCCAAAGTGTGGATCTGCATTGTCTCCTTTGGCATGGCACTAACAGTATGAATAATAGGTCCATACCAAAGTGTGGATCTGCATTGTTTTCTATGCCATGGCATTAACAGTATGAATAGTAGGTTAATGCCAAAGTGTGGATCTGCATTGTTTCATTTCTCATGGCACTAAAAGTATAAATACTAGGTCCATGCCAAAGTGTGGCACTGCATTGTCTCCTTGCCGTTGGCACTAACAGGATGAATAGTAGGTCAATGCCAAAGTGTGGAACTACATTGTTTCATTTCCAAGTGTGGCACTACATTGTTTCATTTCCAATGGCTATAACAGAATGAATAGTAGGTTAATGCCAAAGTGGGGCACTGCATTGTGTCCTTTTCCATGGTACTAACAGTATGAATAGTAGGTCCATGCCAAAGTGTGGCACTGCATTGTCACCTTTCCAATGGCACTAACAGTATGAATATTAGGTCCATACCAAAGTGTGGATCTGCACTGTCAACTTTGTCATGGCACTAACAGTATGAATGATAGGTCCATGCCAAAGTGTGGCACTGCATTATTTCATTAGGCCAAGTGAACTTATGGTATGGTTCTGTCTTGGTTGTGTGATGTTCATTCTGCATCACTGAACAATTGCTGTTTTTAGCTTTTCAAAAGCCACTTGACCAGTTTCAACCAAACATGGCAGGAAGCGTCCTGACATAAAGGCCTTTCAAGTTTATAATAATGATGCCAATCCACTATATAAATATAGCCATTTTTACTAAAAACAGAAAGACTTTTAAAATATTTCTTCTCATAAAGTGCTCAACAGAATGTGACCAAAGTTATCATAAAAACATCCTTGCATAAAGGGTTTTCAGATTTATACAAATGATTTTAATCTGCCATCTAATATGGCCACTTTTATTAAAAATAGAAAAACCTTGAAACAACTTCTTCAAAGCAACTGCTTAGCAGACTTTGGCAAAGTTTGACAGAAAGCATCATGACATGAAGAGCTTTCAAGTTTATACAAATACTGCTGAATCAAATATGACAGTCATTACTAAAAATAGGGGAAAAAAAATTGAAATGACTTCTCAAAAACCGCTCAACAGAATGTAAATAAATTAGACAAAAAGCATAATGGCATCAAGGCCTTTCAAATTTTTACAAATGATGCCAATCTGTCATCAAATATAGTAGCTGTTAACAAAAATATGTACAAAAATTCTACTTCTCAAAAACCACTTAACCCTTTCTCATGCAAGTTATCATTTGTTATCACTACCTGATTTCTCAATCAAATACATTACCTGATCATGTTACATTGGGATAACTTTCTCTGCTACCTCCAAATCCAGCTCTTCCAAAAAGACAAAAAACATTATTCTGTCTATATTGTATATAGACAATGGGAAGCAACTCTTACAGGTTAACTCCCCTTTCTACCCACTAGGTGGCTACTGTTATACCTGGATTTAGTCAGTTTTCCCTTTCGCTGTCATGCTGTAAAGATGTCCTCCATAGAATCCAGTTAGTTAATCTTATTCTTAAATTTCATCATCCACCTTTTATTTTCAGTGGTACAATAAGTCAGAATGTTGTTTTATATGGTGCATACAACATTTTTGTCAAAATCCATTGAATTTATGGATATCTTGACAGAAGGCATCCTAGTTTGAAGTCCTTTAAGATTTATTCAAATGATGCCAATCCATCAACAAATATGGCTGCTGTTGCTAAAAACAGAAAGACATTAAACATCTTTATCTATAAAAAAAACACTTCACAGAATTTCACCAAATTTGACAGAAAGCATTCTGATGCTAATGTCCCATCCAATATGGATGAAGATACAAAAAATAGAAAAACCTTGAAGCGATTTTCATAACAGATGCAATCAACAACATTGGAAGAAATTTCTTGAGAAAGCATCCTACTGCCCAGATTTCTTGACCAACTGCTCTTGCATTGGGCTATTAGGCAAATGTCAGACAGACAAGCAATCTCAAGCCCACTTTAGTCTCCTGTCTTACCAATTTTGTGGTTCTTATCCTATGAACTTTGCATCTGTTTCTCCTTAAAGTGTTAAATTATGGGTAATTTTTTTAAGGAACGTTGGACCTCTATGCCAACTTCCTGTTGCTCTTGCACTAGGAGTTTCTGCTGCGTTCTCAAGCTGTATTGATAAAATATACCACCATTTCCCCATAGTGGTGCAGTGATTGCACATGATATGTGTATATGCAGTAGTGCTTCATTATGAACAATATGTGTGTGTTTTTATAATCTTCATTTTGTTTCAGGTAATGTGCATGTGGCTCTTCAAGTTTGGGACATAGGAGGCCAGACTATGGGAGGCAAAATGTTGGAAAACTATATTTATGGCTGTCAGGTAGGATGAAATCTTAAATTTGTGCTTAGAAATTTTAATATTAATATTATAAACCTGGATGCTTGAGTTCTTTCCTTCACCTTTCCAGAACTATACTCTGTTTAGATTTATACCTTCATTTTGTTCCAAAGATAATCTGTTTTTCTAAAAGCATGCAAATGAAATGTTAGTTATAATTCTCTCATGCTTTTATTAGCATGTTTGCAGTCATGCACTGTCTTGTAGGAAAGTTCATGTGTTACATATAAAAATTATGTGTTTTGACACACTTGCCATGAATCTACTTCAGAGCTCCCACTTAACGCAAAATAGTGCATAAATTACACAGATTTGACAAAGATGATGCAGGATATGCTCTTTTTTTGTGTATTATTGACACAGTTATCAGACCAAGTAAATATGTCTTCAACAAGTTTTTAGATAATTTCCCAGCTTTGCTCATCATCCATGTGAATTTCTGCATGCTTCCTGTGTTCAATTGATGATATCCCTCTATTCGAGTATTTATCAAACACCATGTATTAGTAGTATTTTCAGCTATCCTACTCCACTATATGACTGACAGTCAGTTGCCAATATTCCTCTAGTCGAGTATTGACTGCCAGTCACTTGCCAATATTCCTCTAGTTGAGTATTGACTGCCAGTCACTTGCCAATATTCCTCTAGTTGAGTATTAACTGCCAGTCACTTGCCAATATTCCTCTAGTCGAGTACTGAACAAACACAGCATGATAGTGATATCAACCCATCAGCATTAACTCAAAAACAATTTGAATGTGACACATATTTTACAATTTAAGGGTCAGATGAATCCTAATATGGAACTGCTTTTGGGAGCTCTGTACTTTTACCCTTTGCAATGTTGTATATGAGATTTGTGGATAAAATATATTGCATAGCAACATAAGTGTCACGTGTAGAAAAAGAATTGTATCAAGAAAATCAAAAAATTTATTTTAGCAATCCTAAAGCTGTCCTAAGTCTTATGATAAATTTGATTTTGGGAGAGTTTTCTTTTAAAAGGCATATAGAATCAATTTGAAAAAATCATGATGATATTATCAGAATTTCATGATATTAGACTTGTGAACTATTTTTTAAAAATTAACTTACAATGTGGGTCTGTTGTACTGTTTTGGAACTACAGAACTTTCTGACATGCTTTATACATCATTTCACTTGAAGTGCAAATATTCAGGAACAAAAAACATGAATTCTCAGGAGAAAGATTATATATATTTTGTATGTATGTAGTAGCGTTTTATGGCACCCCAGCACAAATGTGGCTATATGGTGTCAGCTAGAGGTAAAGTTCTAAAAATGTAAAAATGAAAGTAACAGCTCTACATGAAACTACATATCATAGTTCTATACAGTGTTACTAATGTATCTGTCCACTGTGAGTCATATTGGTATTACAGCTTCAGTGGCAGACTGAATGCTTGTTATAGTGGAAAGTTTATTAGCCCTGTCGGAGTAGTTACAAAGGTCTTTTATGAAAATTCATTGATTGGAAAAAATAGAATTAGTCTGATGGAGTCATTTTAATGGTATGTATTGTTTTAATTCACAACTATTATTGATAGGACAAATGTTGTGATCATGAAATCCTTGTAAGATGTGTTCTCTTGAGAACTGGGAGTTTATGATGATGCATCAGAACAAATGTGTCAAGGCACAAGACAGGATGATACCTTTTTGTGTAATGGTTGCCATAGACCCAGATCTCCTGATACATAATGTGCTAGCAGATAAACATTGTCTACAGTGTTTGTTCCACTTATCAGTCTTCCCATTCACACACAATTGTATGTGAATCACACATTAACAGCACTTGGCACGTACAAAACATCGGCTTGAAATATGCTGTTCACGTACAGAAATTAAAGACTGGTGCATGCACTGAACTAAAACTAAGAGCTGTATTTGAATCTGGGTATTGGTTTTACTCAGTTTCTACCAATTTCTCAATAATAGCAAGGAAAACCTGATCAAACGTGGCTGAAGTGTGCAAGTTTTATGACACACATGAGTGGTAACTCATTTACGGTCACCATATTGGCAATGACAGGTAGACTGGCTCCTTGTATCTACAGTACTAATATGCTTTCAGTGCACAGTACAGATCTGGAAAGAAACATGGAGATAAACATATTCTGGAGTGACAAATGGGATCCCTGACTTCAATTTGTATGCAGTTTTTATAAAAAATTTGAACATATGTTGTAAAGATGTTACAATTGTTACTTTTATCTTTTGTTTTCAGAATATTTTACTGACTTTTAACATCTTTATGTTTTATATTTTACCTACTTGTACTTCATGTTTGGAAGGGTTTATCTTCCTAAATTTTTGTGCATTTCATTTTTACGTTTTTCTAACTTTACCTTTAGTTGGCACCATGCCACTATTGTACCATAAAACACTACTACATACATACATATATACATACATACATACATACATACATACATACATACATACATACATACATACATACATACATACATACATACATACATACATACATACTTACATACATACATACATACATACATACATACATACATACACACATACATATGTACGTGCGTGTGTGCATGCGTGCATGCATGCATGCATATATTGATACATACATACATACATACATACATACATACATACATACATACATACATACATACATACATACATACGTACGTACGTACATACATACATACATACATACATACATACATACATACATACATACATGTAAAAATTTATGTTATTTTTATTAATGAAAAAATAAGGCTAACTTCATTCTGAGGAAAAAAGAACAGAAAGCAATTATAGTATTTGGAGTTGTGAAATAATTTGTAATATTTGGAATTAAATAACTACTGAATCTGTCTGTACAATAGCATTACTTTTCTGAAGTAATAAATGCAGACAAGTTGTAAAAATTGTATTTATTTGCTGATTTATTTATTTCTTTATTATTTTGCTACAGTTTGGCATAGTGATACTATTTTATTTTCTTCACAATATGCACCCTCAATATTTGTGTTGTACTCCCATTTTAGCACCTAGGGGGTACACAAAACCTCAAGTGGAGAAAGTAGGGGAAACATGGACTTATCGTTTAAAAAAAGGGAAAATCATCCCCTCAGTAAATACTATGAAGTTTCATAACATATTGATAAAAAGTCCCAGAATTCCTTTGTCATTGTAATCTTCATATTTAATTCAGTTATCAATTTCAAAAGCAGCAGAGATTAAAAATGAGGGAACTTTCAGAAGTTTCATTTCATAATGAATGTTTCTTCTTCCAATACATAACCTGATCATAATACCTTAGGAATATGACCACTACCTTGCAAAGCCAGTCCCTCCCAAGCTAGTTTTAAGCACTAAAAATGATACAAGTCATCTGCTCACATAGGTTGGAGTCGTACAAGAGTAATCTCACCTTGGATAGAGGGACAGGTGCCGAATCATGTCCAAACTTAAGTTACTACTTCCAGTTGTGCTACGAAGCATACTCTTTTGGAGACCTTGCTAAGCTACTTTTAATTTGTGCCTTTTTCATGTTTGGAATGATTCTGACAAGTTTTCTCAGACGGTGAATTACACTCTGTCTATATTTCTGTCTGTTTCTCACTCTATTCTAACTGCGACAAAGATTCTCACTTTATTGGTCTAACTTCATTGTGAAAGATACCTGTCAACACCAGTTTGGTTACCTGCCCTATGGTCAGTAGTATGTTCATTCAAATAATGTACTCAACCTAGCATATGAATTTTTATACTAATCGTCTAGTAGTACATACTATAAGGTCATTCATGTAATTTTAGACATTTGTGTTCATCACTAGTGTCCTCTTCACAGTAATTTCATGTGATGTTTGACTGATTTCACCTGTATAGGATATCATTTTGCTCTTTATACAGTCAGGTGTCAAGACGATGGTCAGAACTATATGCACTGAGTGCAAACGCTTTAGGTTGTTGGAAGATAACCATGCTACATGTCTGAATGTATTGGGTGCGATTCGATTCATACTTGTGGCATTTATGCATGATGGACAAAATCTGTGGGCGACCAACTTGGCCACAACAGTGCACTTGGGCTAATGAAAAGGCAATGAAATGCACCATCAAGAATGAGGATGCCATCAGCATTACCGCTGATGCTGCCTCAGTGAACACCTGCATAGTTTCATATGAATTGGAAATCCTTTCTCAAAATGCAACTACTATCCGGTAATTTTAAATGTTGTTGGAATAGGATCTGTGATCAACTTTGTATCCATGGCTATATTTCAGCAATCTCAACACAGCCTAGCATCACCTGCTGATAGCCCCAAGAGGCAACAACTGCTTCGATATAACGATGGGATAGGTCCCATTTTCAACTTTTTTAGATCTCAACAGGCCACCTGAGAGGCAGACCTCATGAGAGCCATGCACTCATTTCATTGGACAGATCAAAGAAACAGGAAGGACCCTCCAAGGCATGCAGTGATAATGATATGGTTACTTTTCCTTTCGAACATCCTGTTTGGAGGAATTCAACTTCTCCACATAAAGGGAGACACTTCCCCACTGATTCATAGATGATACAGGTTGTTTTGGAGGGTCTCAGATCACATTCTGTGCCCCTACCCAATTATAATGTTACCCATCCTCAGAGATGTCCCAAAAGACCTGTGCAAAAAAAGCGGATGTCTTGCAGAAGAATCAAGACCGGGATTTTACTCCGGATGGAGATGCCAAGATGGGTTGTCAGTGCCACACACGAGGGGGATTTTGCATTAAGGGAAATGGTATACCAATTCAAGGCACACCCATTTGGTTTGAACATCAATCCCTGTGTCTTCATGAGGATTATGGACAGAGCTGTGTGTCACTCTTCAGAGTCACTTCCATGTTGGTGACTTCCAACTATTCTGAATAACATTCTCCCAAAGCACCAGGTGCGTTATATTCTAGATCAAGGCATGAAATCCCTTGTTTCACTTTTGCTCTGCCTTGGATTCCTTGTCAGCAAGGGCAAATCTGTTATGGTACCATCTCAACATTTTACCCACTTGGGTATTGAGTTCAAAATGCATGTGATTAGGTTCTGTCTCCCTCAAGAATGTTCCTTGAATCAACTCAACAGCTTCTTCTGTTCTTTCAAAAATCGCATCTCAATCTGGAAATTTCTTTGGCAGTTGGGTCTCTTCAGTGCAGCAGCAGGTCTCATCATCTTGGCTGCCTATTTTCGAGACCACTCTAATGATTCTTTTGTCCCAGTGGCAACCAAACTTCTGCCCACTGATCAAGAAATCCCAGTTTTGGGATGCCTCAGTAAATGGAATGACCTCATATTGTTTATGGCAGGTATTCCCTTGCAGATTCAGCCTGAGTGAATTATGATCTGCCTGGATGCCAACACTGCGAGCTGGGGTGCTTGCTCCTGTCTTCATTTTGTGAATTGAGTTGGGTGTTGCCCCTTCTGAAGCATTCATTGGCTATCAATCTCTAGGAGATGAAGGCCACAGTCAGTGCCTTTCAGTGATGGCAGGCGACACAGTCTTGAAAGAGTGTTCTCATTCTTCCACCATTCACTGTTGTAATTATCATCAGATGGCAAGGGGGAAATCAAATGTCCAGATCTCTGCCTTCTGATTTGGGATTTTCTCAGGTGGTGTCATCATCAACAAATCCACATCCAAGTCCACCACATCTTGGGTATACTCAGTGTCCTAGCAGACTCATTGTCCCAACAGAATCAGCTAATCCAGACTGAATGGTATTTTCACCCCACAGTGTTCAGACAAATCTGCACCTGCTAGGGTCAACCATTCATGGATTTATTTGCAACATGGTGGAGTGCAAAGCTACCAACCTTTGCCTCTCCAGTCCCAGGTCATAATCCCTGGGCAGTTGATGCTATTTCCATGAACTGGAATGGTCTAGATACATATGCATTCCCTTCAATCCCTCTGATCCCAAAGGTCTTGCAAAAAGCGAGGAATCAGAGTGCCGTTTAATCCTGATTGCTTCCCTCGAGTGAGAAAAGTCATGGATAACAATCTATTAAGCTTGGCTGGGGAAATTCCAAGGAAAATCATGGTCTTTCCTCACCTGCTCAAGCAATCTCGACTGCAGGTGTTTAATCTAAATCCAGAACTGTTGAACCTGCATGTCTGGATCATATCAAACAAGCCCTGAGGGGTAAACATTTCTCAGAACAAGTGGTGGACAGAATCGCTTATGTGAGAAATCCCACTACTCAAGAAGCATATGATGGGAAGTGGAGTTTTCTCCCATTTGTGGATGCGAGAACACAGAACTCCACTTGAAGCCTCAATACCACAAAAAGCAAACTTTCTCATGTAGATTTTCGAGAATAAGAAGTTAGCACCCATCACTATAAAAGGCTACCAGTCCACAATTTCAGACACGTTTTGTCAACACGGAAGGGAGCATATAGGTCAAAACAAAGACCTCTCCAACCTTCTGGCAAACATTGACCCATCACAACAAATGGCTTTGGCCCTGCTTGTGAAATGGAATCTACCATGGATTCTGGCATAGCTGAATCAAACAGTGTTTGTACCTCCATCTAGAGCCACTTTGGCTCATCACTAATATAAAAGCAGCTTCCAAGTCATTCCAGCTACAGCAGGCAGAATTAATGAGATACCATATTGGTCCAAACTATCTGCAGTTTCATTAGGATGGTTCAATTTCATTCATGATGGCCCCTGCTTTCATTGCTAAGAACAGGCTTCCACTCATCAGGAATCTGTCCTTTGTTGTGAAACCTCTTCCTTGTTGGACTGTTAATCTCAGGGGCATCTACTGGACCCTGTAAGGGCTTTGAAGTGGTACCTGAAATGAACTGATCCAATTTGAACAGGCAGATCTCTTATTTCTACCACTGAAGGAAAGAAAGATCAATATATCAGCTCAGGCTCTATTATCCTGGATGCAATGGGTTATTTGCTCTGTGTATAGAGAACTATACCAAGACTAATATTTGAGTTTCTTATGCATTTTGGGTCATGAGGTTAAGGCAATAGCCACAACCAAAGCATTCGATCACAATTGTTCCCTAACTGTCATTATCCAAGCTGTGGGATGCAGGGCAAAGATGACTTTCTGTAGATTTTACCTCAGGGATCTTTCATCCCAAAGGACTCGGTTTTACCTAGTGGGGCATGTAGCAGCAGCACAACAGGCTACCTTCTCGGGTCATTTGGCAGCTTCACACTGATGCATTCATTTGACTTATGCTGGATTGGGGGGGGGGGTATTTCCCTATTAGCCACATCTGGGCATATGGAGTCACTACTTTAGCCTACATATTTCACAAGATATGATGCTCCTTTACATACCTTATGGGATCGAAGATGGAGACTTTTATGGGGTAAAGGGATGTAACTCCCTCCACCACTTACCTATTCTCTCCTGAGGTATTATGATTGGGTAAAATATTAGAAGAAGAAACCAATTATTGAAGTAAAATATGTTTACTTTGTTAATACTTTCCTGATTTTAATACCGGTACACCCTCCCAACCTCCATGCAGTTAAATCATAAACTGACAGAGCGTGCATTTCCACTCCAGTAGTAACTGCAGTATGGATGGGATTTAGCACCAATCTTCAATCCAAGGTGAGATTACTCTTGTCCAACTCCCAGCTATGTGGGCAGATGACCTTTAGCTTTTTTATTGCTAAAAACTAGCTTGTGATGACTGGATTTGAGAGGCAGTGGTCATACTCCTAAGGTATTATGATTGGGTAAGTATTATCAAAGAAACATATTTTACTTCAGAAATTGGTTTTCTTATATAAAAACAATTGTGAAAATTTCACCGAAATTTGGTCAGTGCCAGATCTGCAACATTTTATTACTCAAGGACACTACTCAAAATGCACAATGTAGTTAATGTTACAGAGTGTGTTTGTTTTGCCTAAGTTTGTTTCTTCTTTAACGTAATGGAAAGTTTTCCTTTTTATCCTCCAGGTATGTAATAGTGGGGTGGGATATAATTATCAATATGCCCATCTATCTTTCTGTAATCATTTTAGTTTCTGCAGTATAACTCACAAACCAGTCAAGGTATTTCAACCAAACTTGGTCTACATGTGAGACCAGTTGTGTAGGGGTGCCTTTTGATACTTAGAATTTCAAGCATTCAATACTTTTTATGTTGCTGTGGAACAAAGTGTAGCATATGTAGTATATATTTAGAATGCTGGACCATGTAGCATAAGTAGTATATATTTAGAGTGCTGAACCATGTAGCATAAGTAGTACATATTTAGAGTGCTGGATCATGTAGCATAAGTAGTATATATTTAGAGTCCTGGACCATGTAGCATAAGTAGTATATATTTAGAGTGCTGGATCATGTAGCATAAGTAGTATATATTTAGAGTGCTGGATCATGTAGCATAAGTAGTATATATTTAGAGTGTTGGACCATGTAGCATAAGTAGTATATATTTAGAGTGCTGGATCATGTAGCATAAGTAGTATATATTTAGAGTGCTGGACCATGTAGCATAAGTAGTATATATTTAAAGTGCTGGATCATGTAGCATAAGTAGTGTATATTTAGAGTGCTGGACCATGTAGCATAAGTAGTATATATTTAGAGTGCTGAACCATGTAGCATAAGTAGTATATATTTAGAGTGCTAGACCATGTATCATAAGTAGTATATATTTAGCGTGCTGGTCCATGTAGCATAAGTAGTATATATTTAGAGTGCTGGATCATGTAGCATAAGTAGTATATATTTAGAGTGCTGGACCATGTAGCATAAGTAATTTATATTTAGAGTGCTGGATCATAGGGAAACTTCTTGTCTTTACATAAGCTGGGGACAGGGTGATATGTCATCTCTAGATGACTTTTGCTAGTTGTAGCATATGATAAATATAATTCACATGATCTTGCTTTTGGAGCTGAAAGGAATAGTAAACATTTGCATGATAATACCATTTCAGCAAAATTTCATCATCATCATTATTTACTTTTATTTTTTCATTTTCATCAGTATTTTCTGTTGCCAGCTATTTTTGCCACAAATAACAGACCTAACAAACTGAGTTGAGGCATGTTACCTTTCTCAAGGTTACTTTAAATACAATGTGGGATACAAGAATTGAACTCATGATTCATTGGCTGCAAGTCATATTCTTTTACTGGCTATGATAGTTATCCCTCTTCTTAAAGAGTCTCAGTTATCAATAAATTGTGTTTTCAGGGTGCACTATTGGTGTATGACATCTCAAGCTATTCCAGTTTTGAAAATATGGAGGACTGGTATAACATGGTAAAGAAGGTTTGTGGCAAAGAGAAGATGCCGCATCTGGCCCTTGTTGGAAACAAAGGTAAGTCAAGGGGAGACGCTTTCACATAGATTGTATGATAACTGCAAAATTGCTTCTGAATTAGCTATCAAACTTAGCTTTCATATAGTAATCTCTGATAAAATATTATTATCCTTATCCTTTTTTTAAAGAAAAGGCATTCATTATGTGATCCTGCCCTTCTGGATATAGGATATCATTGGGGGTGGTCTGCAGAAGTGCACAACAGTTGTAACATTTTAATGCAGCCTCTTGGGGACAGGGCAGGGCTGGGTGGGGTGGGGTTGATATACATGAATTTAAAATAGCACTTAATTTATGAGACACATATCTGAGAATTGTTGTGTGTGGTTACTGGCACAAGTGTCAACATGTCAGACAAGAGTTAGAATGGGATCCCATCCTCAGGGCATACACTTAAAGCCTCCGGGTCATCCCATCCTCAGGGCACACACTTATAGCCTCTGGGTCATCCCATCCACAGGGCATACATGTACCCTTGCAGCCTCTGGGTTATCCCATCCTTGAGGCATATACTTGCAGCCTCTGGGTCATCCCATCCTCAGGGCATACACTTGTAGCCTCTGGGTCATCCCATCTACAGGGCATACACTTGCAGCCTCAGGGTCATCCCATCCTTGAGGCATACACTTGTAGCCTCTGGGTCATCCCATCTACAGGGCATACACTTGCAGCCTCAGGGTCATCCCATCCTTGAGGCATACACTTGCAGCCTCTGGGTCATCCCATCCTCAGGGCATACACTTGTAACCTCTGGGTCATCCCATCCTTGAGGCATACACTTGCAGCCTCTGGGTCATCCCATCCACAGGGCATACACTTGTAGCCTCTGGGTCATCCCATCCACAGGGCATACACTTGTAGCCACTGGGTCATCCCATCCTCAGGCCATACACTTGTAGCCTCTGGGTCATCCCATCCACAGGGCATACACTTGTAGCCTCTGGGTCATCCCATCCACAGGGCATACACTTGTAGCCTCTGGGTCATCCCATCCACAGGGCATACACTTGTAGCCTCTGGATCATCCCATCCACAGGGCATACACTTGTAGCCTCTGGGTCATCCCTTCCACAGGGCATACACTTGTAGCCTCTGGGTAATCCCATCCACTGGGCATACACTTGTAGCCTCTGGGTCATGAGATATCCATCCTACAACTATATATACACATAATTAGCATGAAAAGATGATATGTAGCTGACTTTGTCCCCTGGGTGTATTCTTATCTCCAGGGACTTGACCCTAATGGCACAGATTTGGGGGTGGGTGGTACAAAGCAGGACAGCATGGAGATATGCATTCTACAAACACTCAGATAGATAGTATTCTGTTACATTCAGATTTATTTTCCGGTCGTCTCTCAATAACAGTATTAATGAATAAAAGTGTTATATGTTTTTATGCCACACTTTAAGTGCAACAGGGGCTTTTGATTTGCTCTCTGTCTATCTGCAAATCAATGCACGTCTGCCCATCCTGGATTAGCTTTTTAGCATAATTATGCAAAAGCCACTTTACATAGACAAACAATAGACAATTCACATGTGGATGACCTGATTAGACTTTTGTGCCAGCTCGGCAGTTTTTGCATTTTGTTACAAATCAGTCTTCTGTACATTTTTTGTATTAACATTTTTTGGTGAAAAACTTGATAATAAGATTACATATTAGCCACTTGCCCTAGGAAAATGAAATTTAGTAGTATTTTTTATATGCATATGTAGTCACCTTTTAACACATTTAAACTATTTGTTGTTTTTATCCCACTTTAGCAGGGTATATTGATATCCATTCATCCATCCATCCATCCATCTATCTGTAACCACATCCCCTACACTGCTGGGTGGAAAGTAACCAGACTTGGGACATAGGTTGCCCATGTGGTAACTATCTGCAATATGGATAAGGTGTTTGGGCCTCTCCCTTGGGGTCCCAGGGAGGGATTTAAAAGTAAAAATTGCAGTTACAGTGACAGTTTTGAATATATTTGGACTAAACTTTAAACATACAATCATAGCATGAGAACACAACATATATGTAACAGGTTTTTGTTATTACTTTTGGTCAAGGTTGGCAGGGGATATGTAATAAAAAGTATTGAAATAGTTCTAGCTTTTGAATTCTTTATCAGTCTTTTGCATTTTTGGGACTTTTTTAATGAAAAACTTGCTAATGAGATTTAACAGCAGTTGCTTCAGTAATTTAAATTTGACAGGCATCTTTTTATGCATTTCTATATGACCTGATTAGAATTTTGGCACTTTAATAATTTTTGCTGGTTTGAACTTTATATTTTGTTTCTTTCTTTCTATCTTTTCACTTCTTTAAAGTCATTTTGGCTGCATGGAGAGCGGAGGGGGATCATATGTGTTTTCCAAACTCAAATCTATACCAAAATACAGATATCCAGTATACCCAAAAGAATCTATTGATTACTTACCTTTAAGAAATATGTTATTTTCTAAGTACTTAGACATTGCAAATATACATCAATGAGCCATAGATGGCTGAGAATAATTTAAAGGGAGACAAATAGACAGGTTCATGACCTCATGTGAAACTTACTTAATACCAGCAAATGCTTTAATAAGTGCTCACCCCTCTTTTATAATTGAACATTGCATAAAATATCCATTTCTTTAGTGCAGATATCTTGATCCTGGCATGCCTCATGGGAGAGAAAATTTAAATTTACCGCTTTGCATGCCTATATGTCTTGTTACAAGTTAACTTAATGGATTAATTCAATCTCAAAAAAGGATCTTACAGGTGTTTTATTGGGCATGACCATATTGGGAGAAAAAAATGAACCTCCAGAGTTGAGAGCTCTCAGCATAGACAAAGGGAGCTTACTTTTCAACTATATACATACATGTGATGGGGACACTGTTCTTGACTTTGTTGAGGTGCACTTATTATGTTACACTTCAACCTCCTGACATTTACCCAAGTAGAAATTTTGTTAAGTGCACAGTGTATGTATTTTGTGTTGAATACAGTATTTATATTTACAAATATGAGTGATCCTGTTAAATACCTGTATTTTTTGCTGAATACAGTATTTATATTTACAAATATGAGTGATCCTGTTAAATACCTGTTGATTCCATTCGTTATTGTGTATCAGCATTTATTTTCAAAATACTTGATAAAGAATGGGATGAGACATAAGAATTGTGGAGACTGTTTGCTTTGTTGAAAATTGTTAGTTTAGGCATTAAAGTTTTCAATTGAACCCATGGACTGCAGCAATCAAATTGTAATCAGTTCTTGGCTTTAGATGTCTGTGTGAAAGATAAACACAGAAAATGAAAAAATGCCTCACACACAGCATGTGGGGCTGTTCTGTTTCATGCAATTCATTTCTAATTTGTGACACAATATACATATGTTGTGTGAAAACCTTTCTTTGGAAGTTGTCCTGTTTTCATGTGTACAAGTAAGATCCTAATAAAGCATTTACTTTTGGTGGCAAAATGAATGCATCAGCATTTTTTGTATTATTTACCTATAGTTCTAGATTAGAATTTAATAAATTGGGTATTGTACTCCCCACTTTGGAACTAATTATGGTTTTTGAAATTCAATGGCCAAGTGTATTTTGTGAACACAGCAAAACAAAACTTTACAAGATGTTAATCATGCCTTTTTGAATGCATTAAACAGCTTGGTGACAAATATCAGTCTGGGATGTTTTTGATTATCTGGCTTTATTTGAGTGAGTGTTCTCACAGTGGTCAGGTACTATCATTTCAAATGTGCATGGGGCATCTGGAATCTCAACCATTAGCATGGTTTATATTGATTGCATGTGCCATCAAACAACATGGACTGTGCTTACAGCAGTGGCAATACACTGACAGCTTTGGACTAAATGCCTAAAATTATATTGTTTTGGGTAATTTGAATGCATTAAAAATTTCTTCTTGCATTTTTAGTTTAATTATCTATATAAAATATGCAAATATGCTGCTAATCTAGAGCTCCGATTTACCTATGTAGGAAAGGTCATTTCAATAAATCTCTTATGATCTATATTTGGTTAAAGAACATGGTCAATAACTTGATTCATGCTTCACTTGAAGGCAGAGATGGAGGCTATGAGTAGTCCTTAACATGAACAGTGGATGGAGAATTGTTGCAGAATAGGGCTAATTGATTTAATTAAGAATTACACCATATGACTGTCTGTAACCAGAATAATTTTTTTTTATGATCAGCTGATTTGGAGCATATGAGAACAGTGAAAGTAGACAAGCATCAGCGATTTGCCCAGGAACATAGCATGTCCAGCCACTTTGTCTCTGCAAAAACTGGAGATTCTGTAAGTATACACAAGTTTTTGTACAGCATGCTTTATTAAAAGTTGCGGTATGTCAGTCAGTTTGCTTTACATCTTTTCTAATAATCTGCAGCTGAGAAAAGGGCTCTAAATTTATGCTTGACACAAGAAATTAATGAATCCCCATATCAGAGAAAACCAAATCAAAGATTTTCTTTTTCAAATTTGGCCAATTTATTAGTGAGCAGTTTTTATGGAGCCCACTTTGGTGGAAGCCAGACATGGCAATCAATTTGGCATCCATGATATGTATTTCCAGCTGTACTTCCATCCACACCATCTATTAAGGCCAGTGTTAAAATTTTCCAGATAAAGCTTCATGGTAAAGTTTCTACTTTCTTCTGTATGGTAGATGAAAATTGGGCTCAACAAAAGAGCTGTCTTGTTGGTTTTGTAGTGAGAATTCAGGAACATTGAATGAAATATAGTAAAGTTATAAAAGTTTGAATTTGTACATGGTATATATTAAATTTAGCCAGTGTGACAGACCTTCAGTTAACCAGGCTGCTTTCCAATCAGGCAAGTTAAGCACCCCAGACCTTATTATGCAATCAATTGAACAGAGCAGTGGCATTTGTGGCTTATGACATATTTATGTTTTTTTGTTTTAAACTTCAAGCAACTGACAGCTATGACTTTGACATTTTGACCTCCACAGCCGTAGTGATATTTTATATTGCATGGTTAACTTCTTCACTAAGATGACAATTCATCCATGGCAGAAGTAGATAATACCGCCATTCAGAGAATTAAGCCACTAAGAATTGCTTCCTGTGACCTTGACCTTTGAACTCCTTGGCCATCAATCTTTAAGGATGTTCCTTCCCAGCGATGCATTTGATGATGATACACTGATAAAAACTGCAGATATTACACTTAAAACAAACAATTTACCAAAAAGTTAATGCTTGACAGATGGAGTTTTTCTATGGTAATCTGGAACGGGGTCTGGATCCATCATTTTGGAGAGGGGAAAAATGGACACTTGGGGGAAAATGTCCAAGAATAAACTAGTAAAATTGTGAATTCTGCATGATTTTGAAATATTTCTTATGGGACAGGGCCCATTATTAGCCCCTGAAGACCCCCTAAAAAGTACCCTAAAGCTGAACTGCTGGTAAAAAGGATTAATATTGAATGACTTTTGGGTGCTTTTGCCTGGATTATGGAGTCATAATTAAACAGATGATGAATGAGCAGAGGTCAGATTAATGATGCAAGTCTACCACATTGTCTACAATCGTTTTTATGCATTTCATTAATTATATTATGGGGATGGCTGAGTAACTGGGGGTGAAAACATTATTTATAATTTTCACCTGATTATTAAATTTAAATATTTGCAATATATTAATAAGAATACAATATTCTCTGTATAACAAAATTAAGGGACAAAAATACTGTTGATTATATTGGTTGCTGTTTGAAAAATTACAGGATATGACAGTTTTACCCAAACCAGAAGTACAAGAATTTGCATTTTTAAAAATATGTTCTAAGCTTGGCCCATGTTCATTTGCAAAAAGAAAAATTGTTTCTATCAAACTTTCTGAAAGTTTTCAGACCAATAGCTTTTACTAAAAGGCAGGATACTTAAAAGTTTGAGAAAAGTCTTTTCTGAGGTGCAATATCTACCTCTTATATTTTCTGTCTGTATTGTAGCCTGGTTTGCGGACCAGGCTTGTCTGTGTTGTAGCCTGGTTTGTGGGAAAAGGCCTGTCTGTATTGTAGCCTGGTTTGTAGGACCAGGCCTGTCTGTGTTGTAGCCTGGTTTGTGGGAACAGGCCTGTCTGTATTGTAGCCTGGTTTGTGGGAACAGGCCTGTCTGTATTGTAGCCTGGTTTGTGGGAATATGCCTGTCTGTATTGTAGCCTGGTTTGTGGGAAAAGGCCTGTCTGGTTTGTAGGACCAGGCCTGTCTGTGTTGTAGCCTGGTTTGTGGGAAAAGGCCTGTCTGTATTGTAGCCTGGTTTGTAGGACCAAGCCTGTCTGTGTTGTAGCCTGGTTTGTAGGACCAGGCCTGTCTGTGTTGTAGCCTGGTTTGTGGGAACAGGCCTGTCTGTATTGTAGCCTGGTTTGTGGGAACAGGCCTGTATGTATTGTGGCATGGTTTGTGGGAATATGCCTGTCTGTATTGTAGCCTGGTTTGTGGGAAACAGGCCTGTCTGTATTATAGCCTGGTTTGTGGGAACAGGCCTGTCTGTATTGTAGCCTGGTTTGTGGGACCTGGCCTGGTCTGTATCATACCCATGGTTTTATGGGACCAGACCTGTCTGTATTATAGCCTGGTTTGTGGGACCAGGTCTGGAATTCCTAAAACTTTTTTAAGAGAAAACTTAGACCTATAGTTTGAAAGAGTAGTTTCTTCAAGGTTAAAGCTTTCAAGATCTTTTCAATTGTCATGCAGTTATCACCAATAACTTTTGTTCTTTAAGTTTTGAGTAAATTCTCTGTCTCTTTAAAGTTTTATGAATTCAATGCCAGTTTTTACAAGCTGTCCTATTTATAAACTAGAAATGTGTCCATACACCATGGATGTCCCCACCAATGCATGTATGATGTAGTTAAAAGGCACACATCTAAGCCAAACCTGGACTATAACTCCATGAGAATTTGCCAGAAATAGGTGAAAATGAAACTTTACCTAGGCATTCTTAATGTAAAGTCAGTTACCAAATTTGATTTCCATCCATAAAGTCCTTCAGAATTATTAAGCAAGAAACAAAATTGAAAGGCAAAGTTCTGAGTCAGACATGGGTCATAACTCCTTAAAAGTTTGCCTGAAAAGAGTGAAAAACCATTGTATTTTGCAGTATTACAAATTTTATAGTCATTTTTCAGCATATAGTCATTATTGTACTAATGCATACACTAATACATACATAAAACATACATACATACATACATACATACATACATACATACATACATACATACATACATACATACATACATACATACATACATACATACAAACATACTTACTTACTTACTTACTTACTTACTTACTTACTTACTTACTTACTTACTTACTTACTTACTTACTTACTTACTTCTGCATTCTGAACTAGAATGCTAAATTACAGAAAATCAAAATTGTATCTGATAAAATTTTGAACAGGAGTTTTTTTTTGTTGACACAGATAGGGACAAAAGCACTTAAGCACCAGTAGACTGGTAAATAGAATGTTTTTTCTTAATGTAAAAAAATCTTATGTGCATGAGAAAGAACATGTTGATTGGAATAATTTGGTTGAAAATGGTGCCAGAGATGAAGAGAAAAGAAAGATGCAGATAATTCATGAGCAATAATGTTTATGGTTATTGATTTGGCCCAAAATATTTAAGGAATTCAGGGTTCAGAAATTTTTGGACCTTCATTGTTTCTGTGTACAGGTGTATATATGGGTATAAAGTAAAATGCAATATGATTGTATATGTTTGTTTCTTTTAATGAACACATTATCTACTCCAAAAGGCTGCTTAGATTGCACAAAACTGATGCTAGTTTCCTGATAAGGGACTAATCATTTAATTTTTGGAGGGGAGGGGGCCATGGATTTCCTTTCAGACCAGTATATTTTTAGTTCTACTGGTCATTAACCAGAAGAGCTTATGGGATGGTCTTTCGTCTGTCGTCCATCTGTCCATTAGCACAAGTTTGTTAACGCTACTTTTCCTAAACTACTTGGAGGATTGCCATGAAACTTTACACACATTTATCCAATGGTCTAGTTGGTCCTAAATGAAAATGGTGCTGCTCAGACATCCAATTTGGCCCCCAAAGCAGCCATCTTGAAAATCTTGTTGTCACTACTCTTCCTGAATTAGGTTTTCACTAAAAGACTTCTTATTATGTCTAGTTGGCCCTCAATGAAAATGGTGCCAATCTGACATCAAATGTGACTGCCACAGCAGCCATCTTGAAAACCTTGTTATTGCTACTCTTCCAGAATGGAAAGTCATCTTAACATGGGGTTTTCACCAAAAGACTTCTTATGATATCTAGTTGGTCCTAAATGAAAATCATGCCATTGTGAAGTCCAATATGGCTGCCACAGCGGCCATCTTCAAAATCATGTTATCACTGTTCCTCCTGAATGGAAACTCATATTGACAAGGTGTTTTCACCAGAAGACTTCTCATGATGTCTAGTTAGTCCATTGAAAATGGTGCCTATCTGATGTCTAATATGGCTGCCACAGTGGCCAGCTTGAAAATATTGTTATTGCTACTTCTCCTGAATGAATCCTCATATCAACATGGGGTTTTCACTAAAAGACTTCTCATAATGTTTTGTTGATCCCAAATTAAAATGGTGCTGATCTGACCTCCAATATGTGGCCATCTACTGTTCTTAAATGGAAAGTCATTTTGACATGGGGTTTTCATCAGAATAGTTCATATGGTGTCTAATTGGTCCTTAATGAAAATAACTAACTCACAATATGGCCACCATGGTGGCTATCTTGAAAATATTATCTCTACTCCTAACAAATAGATGGCTATATCAACATAGGGTTTTCATCAATAGACTTCTTATGATACCTACTTGATCGTACATGAAAACGATGCCAATCGTACATCTAATATAGCTGCCACAATGATTGTCTTAAAAATCTTGTTGTCACTACTCCCCATGAATGGATGATCATTTTGACATGGGGTTTTCACCAAAAGATTCCTAATAATGTCTACTTTGTCTTAAATGAAAATGGTGCCAAGCTGACATCCAATATGTGCACCACAGCAGCTAATTTGAAAATATAAATATCGCTGAAGAACGTCAGAGATGGTTTCAACACTCAGCAGTTAAAAAGAATAAATGGTCTTATCTTGAATTCCTGGAAATTCTTTTTGCCCAGTAGAGCATCAGTCCCTTTCATGGACTCTTGTTTTTTCTTTTGCTTCAAGATATTTTCAAGCTATTTGAGTGCCAGAATTTTTTTTCAAAAAAATCCCATGCCCACCCCCCACCCTCCGAAAAATTAAATGGTCGGTTTCAAAGCATACTTAGGGATTTGCATCTCTGAGCCTCACACCTTCACAAGTTATTGAGCAGAAATGAACTTGAAGGGCATAGTTGTACAAACAGTAACCATAACTCCATTATAATTTGCTGGAAAACAGTCAAATTAAGACGTGTCCTCAGTCCCAATTATGACTTGTCCTTGGTCCAAAATAAGACTTGTCTTCAGTCTTCTACATGTAAAGCCTCATACTAAATTTAATTTCAGTCCTTGAAGTTCTTCAGAAGTTATCAAGTGGAAACTAAATTTGTGATGGAATGGGACAGGACAGACAGACATGGATAATGCTGTTTGCCCCCTCCATATATGTGGTGAAGGCCCAAAAAAAAGGTCCCTGCAGAGGCATTTGAATGAACCAGATTTACCAGTGTAAATAGAACATCCATGGGGATAGTGGGATTCAAAGGTCCAAGATCATTGTCACAGTGTATATTGTTGTTTAGCTTTGTTGAAATGGGTGGGTCTTGTAGATTATTGCTAGCTTTGAGAAACGACTGTATCTTCTGTTTCCATATGGTGGTTGTTATCAAATTGGCAAAGTTCAACAAAGGAGATCAGATGTCTCCAACAATGGGTGATTTAAAGGTCAGAGTTCAGGGTCCCATGGTTTGTTTGGTAGTCTCCTACTAAGGCCACAGAGACTCTGTTACAGGGGAGACAATACATTTATTAATTATGGGGGGGGGGGGGGGTTTTAAGGTGTAAAATATAAATTGTGTCAAATTAGCAAGATGAGACCCAGGAATTCTCTAACGTCAAAGATCTAGATCCAATTGTCAGACATACATGTTTGCTCCAATTGTGGTACATGCTGCAAGTTATGTGTGTCAAGTAGCTTATAACAGTTAGAATGATTTTAGTTTGCTCCAATTGTGGTATAATTTATATAGTAATTATATTGTCATAATTCCATTCAAAATGAAGAAAAAGATTTGAAAATGCATCTTAATTCTAAAACTTAAAGTCTTTGAACAGACTGTTAGCATCATGTAGTCTAGCACAACAATTCTGTTTTTCAAGAAATACATTTTCCATTGTGTCAAGAAAATGTGTTAATTTTTTCACAGTCTTTTGAAGATCGCCTCCTAGTTATAGTAAGTTTACAGAACAATATGGGGAAATGTTTTCTCATACAAGCTATTATTCAGGCAAGCTCCCAGTGAAGATAGTTTACCATATTTACTCATGCAGAACTCATTCAATTACAAACGATGTAGATCCAGGTCTGCCAGGCGGGTGCATATCCTTCATTGTCCCTTTTATGATTTCCTAATCTGCTGGTCAAATATGAAAATGGCGGTCAGTGTGCGGAATTTTTGAATCGTCATCATAAAATTCACAAATTTTGATGAAGAAATCATACATTTTGTATGATTTTTCTGAACAAAATATTTTCTCAAAAAATAACACAATATATGACAAATATTCATCAATGAAAATGTTGTCAAATGCCTACTGGTGGCAACACTGTATGAAATCAATACAGTACTGATTTAAGAAGTCTTGTTAAGTGAAATTTGTGTTTTAATTTTATATTTTAATTGGGTTTAAATGTAATCATCATAAATGTGATATGCTCTCATCTTTTCAAATGCGAAAAGAGTAAATCGACTTTCAAATCAGTGACAATGAGCATTTCTGCGAAAACCAAATTAGGTGCTTACTCATTACTAAACTGGCTGTATTTTTCAACTGTTGAGAACTTAAAGGTTTTTTGACAGATCAGTAGTCTCTAGTCGATTTCAATATCTGAAAGGCTCCAACATTACAGTAACACTCAAGTGGAGATCAGCATTATTTCTTGTTAAAATCACACACCATAAATAGTTTTTGCCTTTGACTAATCTGTGAATTGTTCTTTAAACTTTGCAGTGATAAATAAAAAAATAACTTTCACTGAATATATATATATATATATATATATATATATATATATATATATATATATATATATGTACAGTGAAACTCCTCAAAACTGAACCCTGAGGATACCGGAATCCCCTCAAGACTGAATTTTTTCTTTTAGTCCTGAAATTTTCCGTCTTTAATATCATCATTTTTTCCCCAGTAAACTGAAACCCCTTAACTCTGAACACCGGAACAATTTTCGATCCCAAATTTCAATTTACGCTTAAAAATACCCCATAAAACCGAAACTCAGTTGAAACTTGGAAACTTGGAAACCGAAACTCAGGTGAAACTTGGAAACTTGGAAACTTGATCGACGAGACAGAGACCCGGAAACTGCCCCAAGGGCACGCAAGGTTAAAACAACACTTGGCACATACGCTGACACAGATTAGGGCTGACAGTAGGCTAATCTGAAGTCTTTGCACCATACAAAAGAGTAAACTTTTAAGGCTAATTACATGTATTAATAACTAAATGCTTATAGGTAAGCCAATTGAGAAAGACTATGTATATCTGCTGATTATCTAATTGTGATTGATGCTATTCATTTGGATACAAGAACAATAGAAGTTCTGAACATTGTTTGCTTGTTTTTTTTAAAGTTAAATATCAAACTTCTCAAAACCGGAACAAAAATTGGTAGCAAGGGTGTTCGGTTTTGAGGATTTTCACTATATATATGTATATATATATACACACACACACACACAAACACACATATATATATATATATATATATATATATATATATATATATATATATATATATATATATATATATATATATATATATATATATATATATATGTGTGTATGTGTGTGACTTATTATTATTTTTCATTATATTATTAAATTGTTTATTTGTTATGTATGCATTAGTCTTCAAGCCTTATATATATATATTCATTGACAAGATGTTGTGTGATTTGCAATACTTTATACTTGTTGCACTGTGATGATGTCATAAGGTATTTTTAGGGCATCATATGGTTGAAATTGGCTTTTCTCAATACTGAAACAAGTTGAATCTCAAAATGTAGCTTTAAATCAAGATATAATAAAACAAATATAGAGTTTGTTTCTGTGAATATTAAGTTATGAACCAGTAAACCTATCATATTGACCTTGACTTTGTGGCAGTCAATGTGAGATTTAATAGTTCATAATACTTCATATTTACCTCAACAATGATCAGTAACATATATATATATATAGATAGATAGATAGATAGATAGATAGATAGATATAGTGAAACTTCCGTTTAAACAATATGGAATCATTGTAGAAAACTGATGTGATTCAAAGAAATTTCCGATGTCATAACATTGTTGCGTGATGCATTCAAACCAAAGTTTCTCTCTCCATGATATTTGCATCAAATAAACTGCATTATATTAAACAAAAGTTTGCTTTTTATTGAAATACACAAATTTCCAAGGTGTCAATGTATGCCTGGCTCATATATATATATATATATATATATATAT
The DNA here is from genome assembly GCA_029931535.1 of Margaritifera margaritifera. Classification (NCBI taxonomy): domain Eukaryota; kingdom Metazoa; phylum Mollusca; class Bivalvia; order Unionida; family Margaritiferidae; genus Margaritifera; species Margaritifera margaritifera. The sequence goes on from JAQPZY010001671.1 coordinate 8,502,855, forward strand.
ATATATAGTATGTGTGTGTGTGTGCAAACACGCATTACAACTTTCTTAGTGGATACCTCCATATAAAGACCACCATTTATGCCCTTATCTTCATATAAGTATCATATTCAACCTTTAAATAAGGGACATATATATGCAAAGGACAAAATCTCATGGTTCTTTGCTTGTCCTTTACAGACAAGTTTTTCTGTATATTTACTAAGATTTCTTTAACTATGTTTGATTTGAATCTTAATAGTGTTTTTATTTGTCATTTTACAGGGATCTGATTGAATCCTAATAGTGTTTTTATTTGTCATTTTACAGGGATCTGATTGAATCCTAATAGTGTTTTTATTTGTCATTTTACAGGGATCTGATTGAATCCTAATAGTGTTTTTATTTGTCATTTTACAGGGATCTAATTGAATCCTAATAGTGTTTTTATTTGTCATTTTACAGTGATCTGATTGAATCTTAATAGTGTTTTTATTTGTCATTTTACAGGGATCTGATTGAATCCTAATAGTGTTTTTATTTGTCATTTTACAGGTATCTGATTGAATCCTAATAGTATTTTTATTTGTCATTTTACAGGTATCTCTCTGTTTCCAAAGAGTTGCAGCAGAGATTTTGGGCATCAAACTCAACAAACCTGAAATAGAGCAGCATCACCGTGTGGTCAAGGCAGAAATAATTCAGTACAACAACAACGAGGCTTCTGCAAAACTTACTCCTAAATCCACACGGACTTCAATATGCAGTATTCAGTGACCCCTCATTACAGCCTAGTCAGCTTTCACTTTAAAGGGAAAGTCCATGTTGTATTTTATTTATTACATACAGTATGTAGGAGACATGTTTTATATTGCCTCTGCACCAAAATGGAAAATATTTTGTATTTCTTCTAAATAAATCATTTTGAAAGGACCGTATTGTAACTGTCACAGTCGGCCAACATTAGAGACTATCCAAGGTGTCACAAAAGTCAGTTTGTGTTTCCAGTGGCTATGCAGTTGAAACTGATGATAATGGTACTTCCATGCCAAACATTACAAACTATTATTTACTAGTAAGGCATTCCTAATGCTGAAGTTAAAATAGGAACCAATGCTTTTAACTTTTGACCCAAGTGATAGTTCCAGTGATCATAGCATTGTATTTTACTTTTGTTTACATCAGAAATTGTCACAAACTTAAGGCCTCATTGACAAGGGAAGGCACAGTCGAATTAAAAGCAACCATAACCTGAGGTTTAGTGTGGTTAAATGTTTTACTTTACAAAAATATTTCATTTGAACAACATTCTTGGCTGTAATGTATATTGCACTGTAGTGAACACAAACCAACCTCGTGACACAACAATGCATTAATAGATCCCCTAATACCTTCTTGTGATTAATACATTTTACCTCTCCAATATGGTGGTGACAAATATGCTCAAGATGTGTGAAACTTTCAAAATTTTTAACTAAAATATAGACCAGAAAAGCTTATGCAATTGCCTGTTGTCTGTCTGTTAGCACAAGTTACTCCTGTTAAACTGTTGAAGGATTTCTATGAAACTTTACGCTCACATTCATTCCAAAATCTAGCTGGTCTTAAATGAAAATGGTGCCCCTCAAACATCCAATTTAAACACCTTGCCTGCCAACTTGAAAATCTTATTATCACTCCTCCACCTGAATGGATGGTCATACTGACATTGAGTTTTTCACTAAGGACTTTCTGTGACGTCTAGTTGGTCCTAAAGGAAAATAGTGCCCGTCAGACATCCAGTATGGCTGCATCGGCGGCTGTGTTGAAAATCTTGTCAATACTCCTTCTGAATGGATCCAATATATTTTTATCACTACTCCTTCTGATGTCCAAAATAGCCACCATGGCAGCCATCTTAAAAACATTGTTATCACTACTCCTCCTGAACAGATGGTTATATCGACATTGGGTTTTGACAAAACGACTTCTTATTATGTATAGCTGTCATACTATATCTCATAATATGTACTAAGTTTCTAGTTGGTTCCAAATTAAAATGATGCCAATCTTACATCCAGTATGGCCACCAAAGTGGCCATCTTTAAAATTTTGCTATCACTCCTTCTCACTAAAAGACTTGGGTCTAGTTAGTCCTGAATGAAATTAGGGCTGATATAACTTCCAAAATGGCCACCATGGTAACTACCTTGCTATTCTTCTTGAATGAATGGTTGTATGAATGTGACGTTTTTACTAGAAGACTTATGAGATCTTGTTGGTACTAAATGAAAATGGTGCTGATCTGACTTCCAACATGGCTACCAAACCTTGTTATCATTACTTCTTCTAAATGGATGGCCATAGCAGCATGGGGTTTTCAGTAGACTTTTTATCATGTCTGGTTGCTCCTAAATGAAAATGGTGATGATTATACCTCCAATGTGGCCAACATGGTAGCCATCTTGAAAATCTTGTTATTGCTAGTTCTGTTGAACAGATAGTTGTAGTGACATTAGGTTTTCATTAAAAGACTTCTTATGAAATCTAGTTGATCATAAATGAAAATTGCACTGATCAGACTTCTGTTTTGGGGGTCATCTTGATCATCTTGTTATAGTTACTTCTCCTGAGTGGATAGAAATGACATGGGGTGTTCACTAAAAGACTTCTTATGATATGTAGTTGGTCCTAAAATGGTGTTGATCAGACCTCCAATATGGCTGCCATAGAAGCCATCTTGAAAATCTTGTTATAGCTACTTCTTATGAACAGATGGTTATATAGACATGGGGTTTTCACTAAAAAGACTTCTTGTGATATTTAGTTGGTGGTAAATAATTGGTTTTTGACCAGATCTCCAACATGATGGTCATGGTGTTCATCTTGCAAATCTTGTTATCACTACTTTTTAAGGGATGGGCACATTTACATGTGACTTATGCTTAAAGACTTCTCACTATATGCAGTTAGTCCCAAATGAAAATAATGCCAATGTGACCTCCCAAATTTGACATTTGTAAAAAGCTACTTCTCCTAAATAGATAGTCATACCAACATTTTTCTATAAAAAAAAAAAAAATACCATCTTCTTTCTTGCAGTATATAGTTGTTCTATATTAAAATTATGCTGATCCAATCTCGGAAAGGAGTTGTTTTTTTTTACTAAAACACTACAGCAGCATGTAGCTGGTTCTAAATGAAAATGGTGCTTGCTCATCTGACCTCCAACATGGCACCATAGTGACCATCTCCAAAATCTTGTTATCACTACTTCTCTTGAATGGTGACATTGACATTGGTTTTTCACGAAAACTCTTCTTGCAATATTTAATTGGTCTGAATGAAAATGGTGCATATCTGAGCACCAACATATCCACACTTTTGTGAAGAAGTTTTGAAAACCAGATCTAATTTACCTTGGGGTCAAGATCATTGCTTGCATTTTTGTACTTCACTGAGCTTTTGAACAGTGACTTGTACATATGCAAATTATTTTTGACCAGACTTTGTATTTAGTTACATTCCAATGAACAAGTTGATAGTCAGTTCTCTGTCTTGATTTTAAGGTCAAAACTCGGATTTTGTTTTAGCTGTATTGGCTTGTAAGCACAAAAAAGTATAAATGGATTTTAATCAAACCCATTCTGAGGATATTTCTGAAGAATGAGACTACTTAAATAACTTTGTTTTGTTTCTCAAAAATATATTAATTATATATTTAACCAAATTTAGCACGTGGGTATATCATGACATTGAGATAAGTTAAATGATCTTATTACAATAACATCAGGTTCAGGGTCACAATCCATGAGGGGTTTGTCCATAAAGGACGTCCGCAGATAATACCTGTTTTCCTACCCTCCCCTTGTCCGCATGTGGCTTACCCCCCCCCCCCCCCCCGCTGCGGACGTCCCCATCTAGCATTATACACTGCTCTATGGTCTGGCAGTGTAATAGCTGGTGCTCTCAAAATACAACGCTCATTGATCTCATCACAACGTGTAGCTCAAAACAAAGAAAAAAATAAACAGAAAGTTCTTTCTTTAAAAAAGTCTTTATTCAGGCACTAGCTCTGCAGTCGCATGGTCAGCCAACACATTCATATATATTCTATGGCACGAATCGTACAAATTGAAATTAACAAATAATTTATACTTAGGGATCACCCATAAAGGACGTCCGCAAAACATACTGGAATACATTCAGTAGGCCTAAAGCAGCTGTTCAACACAGAATATCATAACAAAAAATACTAGCTTGCGGACGTCCGCAAGGTCCTTTACACCCCCTCCCCCCTTGTCCGCAGTTGTCCGCATTTGAACAAACCCCCCCTCCCCCCATCTTTGCGGACGTCCTTTATGGATGATCCCTGACAAAGAATTTTTTACTGCACTTACAGATATCTTGTGAGAAACATGTAAGAAAATATTTTTGTTTCCAAATTTGGTATGTTGGAGTTTCTTAAGTATATCAGAGATGGTTTCAATACTTAGCAGTTAAAAAGAACGAAAGGACAGAAGAAAGTGACTTATTGTGAATTCACAGAAATTCTTCTCAGCAAGCAGAGCATCAGTCCCTTTGAGGGATTCTTGTTCTGAATTTCATTTTACATTTTCCATATTTAAGAAGTTAATATTTGTAAAATATTGAAGAGTGAACATTTTCATGGACTTTCCCTTTAAAAAAAAAAATTTCTAATGTTTTCTAGTAGGGCTGTGGCATGATTGTTTTTATTATAGATAAAATACCATACCATTCATTTTTTATGCTAGAGGGTCTCCCAATATCATTCATTTATTTCTCACTGAAGAAAATAAATGTTTCATGGGAAAGCAGATTTTCTAATAATTACATGTATTTTATGTTTGTTACACAATAAAATGAGAAAAGACAGCTTTTAAAAAAATGAGAACCAAATATGGACTCTCAAGACAGGTGGTCTCCCATAGCAGTGATCTTTCAAGTCAGGTTTGACTGTATTATTTTATTGTTCATGTTGACAAACAAGAATTGGAGACCATAATGTAGTAATTTGTGTTGACTGTGAGCATGTTAACAGATTAGAAATGTAAATCAGGTCTTGTCCTCAATATTGTTAACCTTTACAATACAACATTTTCTTGCTCAGTGAATCTGTTAGCAATCAAATACATTAGAACTATATGGCTTGAATCTCTAACACACCTGGCATATCAATCACTAAAAATGTTAAATCTTGAGGGTGAACCACTGCCTAAGAAAGCCTGCAGTATGTTCATTGTAAAAATAAACAATGACAAAGGATTAAAACTAAAGCTTATTATTACGGAGGGAGGCTTTGTTTGTGGCATTTGGTGTGCAGGGTGTTTCAAGGGTCCTTATAAATCGGTTTAAAAGATTGGTTGTTCAAGACAGCGAGTTTTCATACACACACACACACATATACTGTTGGGTCCTCAGAATCAGTTCAAAACAATCCCTGATTTTCAAGCCAGCCTTGTTCAATCCAGCATGACTCGACCATCATTTTTTAAGGTATCTTGAAAACAAAGTTGATTTAAATTAACAATAGGCAGATGGAACTCTTGTTCAAAATTCTATTTAGTTTCTTGTTTATTAACAATATCTCATTTGAGTTTTGTATTTGCATCACATCATGATATGATTAATACATGTATATACTTTTAGTAACTGCATGTATATGTATATATAAAGAATGATTTATTGACTTACCAGGATAAAGACTGTTTGATCAGGTTGTAGCACAAGTTACTGACAAATATAATCACATTTTAAGGAAATATAAAAAGAAACTAGCATATAATCACCGATTACATAGTTTGCCTCTATGAAGCTTTTATGTTAACATTAATTATCATTGCAGAAAATAAATTCAGACTAAAATGATCTTGACCTGCAAAATGTGACAGGGCATAAAAGACTTGACCTGCAAAATGTGACAGGGCATAAAAGACTTGACCTGTAAAATGTGACAAGGCATAAAAGACTTGACCTGCAAAATGTGACAGGGCATAAAAGACAACATACAACACATCCTTTTCTTTTATATCAGACTAGAAGTACTATAATCAGTTGATAAAAACCGGAGTAATTTTTTTAGACTTTTTTTTCCCTTCATAATTATTGTATATAAAATCTGTTTCAGAAGCTATGACAATTGTCGACCACTAGAAGCCAGATTATACTGGGTGGAAGTAATGACAGTCAGTGTGACTACTATTGCAAGCAAAGTTAACACATCAGTAATCACACTTATTTGGCAACTACAGCTGATGCCTCACATAAAATGCATGCAATCCACTCTTCTAATATCTGCTCCTTCATATGCACAATACACAGTTGACCAGTTGATGGAACATATCATAATATGCAGTATATAATCAGTAATATGGAAATTTTACCATTTAACAAAGATTTATTCATATCTTCAACTGCATTGGTCAGAAAGGGCCTTCTGTGTAGGTTAGTATATATCAAGTATGCAAAAATCTATGTGATCACGAGTTAAACACAAATACTTAAACTAGGTTAGTAAAGCATCAAATGTATGTCATAGTGACCTCTTTGGTTGTAAAGGTGTAATACTAACAGAGATGTATCCAATTCTCAAATTTTATGATTCTAACATGAACAGTAACCAATAAATGAACTTAAACACAAAATTTCAGTAGTCGCTGAAGCATAAAATACAGGTCACAGAGACCTCTTTTTGCATTATGGTGTAGTACTTATCAAGATGCATTCACTCACCAAATTTAATGATTCTAAGTAGGATAGTATGCATATAGCATGCCAGAAACCTATGTGGTCATGAATTCATTGAAAACCTTAATCCAAGCCAATAAAAGGTGAAATATAGGTCACTGTGACATTTTGTTATAAGGGTGTGGTACTAACTGAGAAGCATTTTATCATCAAGTTTTAAGATTAAAGCATAAAATATGGGCTATAGGACCTAAGTTTCATGATTCCTGGTAGGATTATATGTACACCGCATGCAAAAAACCTGATATGATTATGAGCTTAAGAAAAACACTTAACCCATGCTAGTAAAGTGTGAAATATAGATCACAGTAACCTTTTGTTTTATGAGTGTGGTATTAATTTAGATGCATAGTCATTTAGTTTAATGATTCTAGCATCATTTTAAGATATGCATGTTGACAAATCATTGTACTCGCAGTATTTTCAAAAGAGGTGTGCACTTTTTTTACATCTTCATTATGTGATGCGGAGATGTGGGTATATTTGCTAACTATTCCTTGCACTCAAGACTGTATAATTCCCTTAGTTTGTACATAAATGCCATTTTGGGCATTTTAGATTTTAGTATTTATCAAGTTCATTTTGTTTGCATGTGAATCTCAGGTTGTATGTGCCATTGGTCCATCCTGTGTATTCCAGTTTGTAAATCAAGTAAATAGCAAGATGAAGCATGTCAGTTATTTTTACTTAAACATACAGGTGGTGGTGGTGATGGCAGGCATTCCCTGTCCAAGTTTTATTTCAGTGGTAAGCAAGGGCTATAAAAAAAAGACCAATCTTCACAACTCCAATCTCCAATGTTGCTTGATAACCCACATGTTGAATTGCCCTTTATTGTTTGTAAATCTTTAGTTATGAAATGTTTTGACAAAGAATTTAATATTTCAGTATTGGAACTTGCAAGTTGATGTAGAATTGACTTAATAGCAGTGGTGAAAACGGAGAGAAGTTGGTGCTAAAGTAATTTCACACCTAATTAGGTTCAAGTGTCAGTACCTGTATCACATCACATCAAGTTGTCAATGCCCTAATAACAAAAGTAGATCACTATACCCTACATCATTCTCTTCTATAAGTACAATATTGTTACTATAGCACTTACTCGTATCCATATTTTTAAATTTAAACTGTGATGGTATTTTTGGTCTGTTACCAATTTTGTTTCTGCACAGTAACTTGAGTTGTCTACCATTTACAGTCACCCAACTTCTAAGATCGGTTGCACTCAAGGTAAGGAGGAACCTTATTGATTTTGGAGTCAAAAGATCAAGGTCACTAACTGAAAGAAGAAAAATGGTTCCAAACAATATCATGAGTTCTCCACCAGCTACAGTTACCAAACTTTGTAGATAGCTTGCACTTGGGATAAGGAAGAACCCTATCATGTTCGGGGTAAACAGATGAAAGATCAAGGTCACTGTGACTGAAAGAATAAAAATGGTTTCTGCAGAATAACGTTAGTTCATCACATATCTGGACCAAACTTTGTGGATGGCTTGCACTTGGCTTAAAGATGAATCCAATCAATTTTGGGATCAAAAGATCACTGTACTGAAAGAAAAAAAATTATTCTGTACAATAACATTAGTTTTGCACAATAGACCTAGACCAAATTTTGTGTCTGCCTAACACATTGGGTAAGGAAGAAGCCTGAGAATTGTGGGGTTAAAAGGTCAACGGTCAAGATTATTGTGAATGAAAGAAAAGGTTTCTACAAACAAACTTTCAGTTTTATACATAGCGGACTGTTAAACGCAGGGGAAGATATAATGTGCCACTCATTATACACATTTTTTCTTTTATTTGTAAAGAAATTGACAATAAATCACATTCAGTTTAACAAGAAAACATATTTGGTTATGTTGATTTTACTTTTTTTGAAAGATTCTGCTTTTAGCTATACTGGTTATAAACCAAAGAGCTTTTGTGATGGTCTGTTGCTGTCTAACCGGAAGTCATCCATCCATTAGCACAAGTTTGTTATCACTATTCATCCTAAACTACTGTTAGGATTTCCATGAGACTTTCAACATGTATTAATCCCAAGGTTTAGTTGGTCCTAAATGAAACTGGTGCCCATTAGATATCCAATATGGCTATGCCATCTTAAAAATCTTCTTATCACTACTCCTCCTGAACAGATGGTCATATTCAATGTGGTGGTTTTACTAATAGACTTCTTATGCTGTCTAGTTGGTCCTAAATGAAAATGTTGCCAATCTGACTGCCAACATGGCCACACTATGGTGGCCAACTTGAAAATCTTATTGCTACTTCACCTGAATGGATGGCCATAGCAACATTGGATTTTAACCAAAAGATTTCTTATAATATCTAGTTGGTCCTAAATGAAAATGTTGCCAATCTGACTGCCAACATGGCCACACTATGGTGGCCATCTTGAAAATCTTATTGCTACTTCACCTGAATGGATGGCCATAGCAACATTGGATTTTAACCAAAAGATTTCTTATAATATCTAGTTGGTCCTAAATGAAAATGTTGCTGATCAGTCCTAAAATACAAAGATCATACTCGGCATCTTGAAATCACACAACACCTCTTTAAGGTATGATGGTATCGACATGGGGTTTTCATTCTAATCCTTCTCACTGTATGCAGTTGGTCCTCGATGAAAACGATTCCAGTGTGACCTCCCAGAATGTGATAAATCTTATTACAGATATTTCACCTGAATGGATGGCCTCATCAACATTTAGAAAAAGAAAATATAAAGAACTTCTTCTTTCTTGCAATATGTAGTTGTTTATTTATTAGATTGATGCTAATCCAGCCTCCAAAATGATGGCCATCATGAAGAATTCTATGCAGATAATTTTGATCCGACTTTGTATTTTGTTATATTCCAATAAACAAATTGATAGTCAGCGCTCCTACGTTGATTTTAAGATAAAACTTGAGGACTTCAGTTTTTAGCTATACTGACTTGCAAGTATAACATGAATATCAAATTCAGTTTGTGTATACGTCTGATGAATACATGTATCATGAATGATGCCACTTCAATAACTTGGATTTTTTGTAAAAAAAAAAAAAAAAAAAAAAATTATAGATTTAACCAAACTTGGCATATGAGTATAATTTGACATTGAAACATTTAAGTTCAATAACCTTTTGTCAATTATATTAGATCAAAGATCATGACAACAAATTTCATACTACAGTCACAGGTAACTTTTGAATATGTTAACTCTCTAAGAAAATATTTGGCATGTTGGAGTTTCTCAAGAATATTGGAGCTGGTTTCAATTAAAAAATGGACATATAGTAGATTCCTGTAAATTCTCTTTGGCCAGTAACGTATCGGTCCCTTCAAGGGACTCTCCTCAAGATTTACAGATACCCCGATATTATTGACAAAGTTTTCATTATGAGTTTTTATTTTGGGTGATGGTTGTGGTGGGGGGATTGCTATGATTTAGTCATGCCAAAAGATATGTTCCAGATAAGATTATAGTCAGTAAGATTCAAGTATTAGTGTAGACCATGGCAACATCACAGTTTCTACAAGTCTGCAGGCAATAAACAATACCAAATGTACACGCTACCAAACCTTTTTTTCTGGATTAAAAAATATATGTCCAAAATCTGATTTGGACTAATGTCTGGTCTTGAGTCTCTATTGTGCAGACATAGGGACTTTTTTGAGCCTCTATTATGCAGACATAGGACCTTGAGTCTCTATTGTACAGAAATAGATCCTTGAGCCTCTATTGTGCAGACGTAGGACCTTGAGTCTCTATTGTGCAGACATGGGGCCTCGGGTCTCTATTGTGCAGACATAGGGCCTCGAGTCTCTATTGTGCATACGTAGGACCTTGAGTCTCTATTTTCCAGACATAGGGCCTTGAGTCTCTATTGTGCAAACATAGGGCCTCGAGTCTCTATTGTGCAGACATAGGGCCTTGAGCCTCTATTGTGAAGAGACACTGATACAGTTGAAACAGAAATTAACTCCGCTCTAGAATTAATATTTCTTCTGCGTTTATTGTTCTCCTTTTGTCAGTCATTTATTGAAAGACTGGCCAGTTTTTAAACTGGCTTTGTTGGACCTTTGAGGTCAGGCCTGACTATCTAAACAATCAGGTATACAATTGACCAAATCATGTGTCTAATCAGAAGTCTACCCCAGTCCAAGAAAATGACCCAGCTCATTAAATGCCATTATTGTGTAGTTACACACGAAGTTTAATTTAAAAATTGGTTCTTTTTAGAGGTGATGTACAGGGTAAACCTTACTGCAGTTATTGACAGTATTAGTCTTAGAGATTTGGAATTTTATAATGTCAGCAGGTTTAGAATTGTGGATTTGTCATTATATACATCATAAATTGTTTTTATTGTTCTCGAGTCGAAGCAAATTTAAATTTGGCGACAGATCATTTCATAAAATTGAAATACATGCTGTGCTAAAATTTGTAAATGAATGTATTCAAGAAATGCAGAATAATATAACTGCATTCCATAAACGGTGGGTGCCAAAAAAAGAAGTTAAAATCAATTTTGATTACAACATATGTAGGCCATTGATACTTTCTCGTTTAAGGTTTTAAGTGTCATTTGTACTTGCATAAAAACTTGTACTGTGGATGTTTGAATAAAAACATACATGTAGATATATATACACACATGGTTACCATAGAAACGTGTTGTGTAGTTCATCTGTTGTATATTCATGTGACAGTTCTGCACTTAATGTAAATTTTTGTATGAATAAATATGTAATTACTGAAAATTCTTGTTCAGTTTTGTTTTATTGCCTTTATCTCCACCATAGACTCGTAGCTATGGTGACAGTGGTTAATGTGCAAGACTCAAAATCAGTAGATTGCAGGTTGAAATCCAGTTAAAATCAGCCCAGTTCAGCTGCTGTTGTGTGTCATTGGGCAAGGCACTTCTATTCTGACTGTCTAGGTACAGAATTTTTTTTATGTCCTGATAGGCCATGAAAAAGCACTCAGTCAATCAGTCTTCTCTCCATTTCAGTCATGTGAATCTAGTAGCATTCAAGGACATATAAATGGGGGTGATTTTTCATACCACCGAGTTGATGTATTTTAGCCCACAGTAACGGGTCATGTGCCAATGGATTAACGGACAAATCACATTAACTAAGGCCAATAAAGTTAAAAGAAGGCCAGTAACTTTTTAAGTATTGGCAAAAATGAAAATCAAACTTTTCCTAATATGAAAAGGGTTCTGTGGAAAACTAGGTTGGTTGGGTGGTTTGTGGGTTTAACGCCATTTTATAGCACAATATATACATAGCAGCTATTATATTTGGTGGAAGACCCTGGAAAGAACCACAGGCCCATTGGAAGCTACTGGCAGGCTTTCTCACATACCCATAATTGAAACCATGCGGTCATCAGTGAGATGTGAGTGATCTGTAAAGGCCAGCACATTAGACCACTCGGCCAACTGGGCCACCTGTGGAAAACTAGGTTTTGACTGCCAAATGCACAATGGTATATGCATTTCAAAAAATGTTTCACTTTCTTAACTCGTGCATGACAATGTGGCCCTTGGAAATTACTCCCTGCAAATCATATGACGTTAACATTTGACCTCTGGACTATACCATTCTAGGGATATTTCAGCTCCTCTGTTAAACATGTGCAGCCACTTCATCAAACTTTCAAAAATGTATTCCAAAAGCTAAAAAAGAAAACAGGTGTAAATGGGTTTAAGATCACTAGATGTTATCTACAGTTAATATGATGTTTGCTGACATTTAAAGGTTTTTCTATTTTTAAAAATGGCAATTATATTTGATAATGAATCTATATCATTTGTACAAATTTGAAAGGCCTTCACCATTCTCTGTAAAATTTGGTAAAATTCTGTTACCAGTTTTTGACGAGAAACTGCTTGAAGGTTTTTCCATTTGTAGGACTGGTGGCCATATTTGTTAAGGGATCCGCATCATTTGCAGAAACTTGAAAGGCCTTCATGTCTGGATGCTCTCTGCCAAGTTTGGTTGAAACTGGTCCAGTGGTTTTTGAGATGTTGTTGTTGTTGTGGGTTTAATGCCATTTTTCAGCACGTGATAGGCTATACATGGCGGCCAGTTTTATCTGGTGGAGGAAGAATCCGGGCAAACCCTGGGAAGAACCACTGACCCACAGGAAGCTACTGGCAAGCTTTCTCACATATCCACATTGGCTGTGCCTGAGACTTGAACCCACGCAGACAGAGGTGAGATGGCAGTGATCGGTAAAGGCGAGCGCCTTAGACCACTCGGCCACCCAGGGCCCCTTTGAGAAGTTGAAAATAGGAATTGTTGACAGACAATGCAAGCTGGATGCAGGACCATGCCATAAGGCTTGATGGCCAGGTTAGCAAAAGAAAAAGAAAAATATTTTTTATAAGTATTAAAAATTTCTTGAAAGGCTTTTAGTTCTAGTACCAGTGGCCAATATCTGATTATTTTCACAAATGTGATAAACCTGTTACAATGTAAATGTGATCAAATTCTGTGGATTACTTCTGTAGAAGAAATTGTTTAAAGGATTTTGTGTTTGTAGTAGCAGTGGCCATCTTTTATGGCAAATCAGCATTATTTGGGCCTTGCTAGACTGGGTACAATCGTTGATATATGTTTGCTTTGCCAATATTTTCTTTTCTCTTTATTCCCCCACTGTACTCTGTCAAAAATAGATTATCATTAATTAATGGCACCCTATTAAGACTGTGGCGATATCAACGTCATTCTCATGAACTAAAACAGACTGTAACACAGGCTAGGGCCACACATACAGAAGCCCAATAGTAACCATCTTTTCCATCCATCTATCTGTTCACACTTCTTTTATACAATAACCATCAAAACTCTGCAATCTTTGCACATAAATGGATGCCATTTGGTAGGTGAACTGGGTATAACACGTACATGTGCCTTTTTAAGGTTTCCTTTTTTCTTCTTCTCAGATCCATTGAGAGAGTAAATGCCCTTTTTCTATCAATTTTAAATCTTAACTACATGGGAGCCTTGTCACTGGCATAGCTCAGGAACCATTCAATATATATTCTGATACAATTTGGTGTGTACGTTGACTCATCGACCTAGATGTACCATTTATGTTTCGTCTCATCAACTCCATTTTGGATAGAGTTATGGCCCTTGGCAATTCATATCTTTGCGCAAGTGTTGCTTGTACCCAGCATAGCTTGTGAACAATTCACAACATATTCTTATGCAATTTGCCGAGAACAGTCTCTTAGATATAAATGCGACTTTTATGGGTGTTCTCATCTACAACATTTTATACAGAGTTATGACCCTTGTCAATCGCCTTAATATCTTTAAATGGGATTTTGCTTGTAATCAGCATAACTCCAGAACCATTCAACATATTCTGATGCAGTTTGATCTGAACATCGTTTCTTAGACCTAGATGGGCTTTTTATGTGTTTTGTCTAATCTACTCCATTTTGGATAGAGTTATGGCCATTGTGAATCAATTTTATCTTTACATGGGATATTGCTTGTACATGTACTGACAAGACCTTGAAGGAGCTGCATTTCAAGCACTCTCTTATCATTTAGAGGAGCTATTGCCCTGAATCCTCGTCTTCTCCTAACTTTGCTTTCCCAGCACAGCAGGTTCCTCTGTTCAAGGTCTTAAGGAGCCAATTGTATTGAGTGGAGACCTTTGTGATGCATCCATTGCTAATAGCTGTAGCTTTCACAACTTTGTTGAAACTTCCATGTCAGCATGCAACCTGTGAAATGTTTAAAATTCTACTGAATTTAGAGATTAAGTTATTCTAAGGTTTTTCATTTTTTAGTAATATCTGATGGCAGATTAGCATAATATTCACAAATTTCTTAAACCTTCTTGTCAGTATGCTATCTGTGAAGGGGTCCCGGGTGGCCAAGTGGTGTAAGGAGTTTACCTTTACAGATCATTCACACATCTCACCTCTGTCTGCGCGAGTTTAAGACTCAAGCTCGACCAATGTGGGTATGTGAGAAAGGTTGCCAGTAGCTTCCTATGGGTCGGTGGTTCTTTCCAGGTTCTTCCTTCATCAAATATACTGGCTGCCATGTATAGCCTATCATGTGCTGAAAAAGGGCATTAAACCCCACAAAACCAAATCAAACCAAGCTACCTGTGAAATATGGTCACAACTGGTAGTCTGATTTTGGAGGTGATTTTTAAAAAAAAAAATTTTTTTAATAACAATTCCATATTCAATTATCGACATTATTTGTAAAAAGTTAAAAGGCCTTCATACCAAGTTGCTTTCTGTCAAATTTGGTCAAATTCTATTGAGTCCCTATGAGAAGTTGTTTAAAGATTTGTCAATTTTTAGTAATGTCTGCCATTTCTAATGATAGATTGACATCATTTATATAAAAACTGAAAGGCCCCAATTTCTGTTGATAGGTTCCTGAAAAGTCAATTGAAGTTTTTCTATTTTTAGCATTGTAGCCATATTAGATGGTAGATTGGCATTATTTGCACATACTTGAGATGGATTCAACACCAGGATGCCACCTGTGCCATTCTTGAATTCTGTTTAACAATTTTGGAGAAGATAAAGTATTGACAGATGATGAAAGACATAAACTCTCTTGGCCTTGTGTCGAAAAGAGCTAAAAGAAGCTAAAGACAAAATTTACATGACCTGACATTTGACCCTTTGATTCTTCATTCCCAATGATGCTCCATTTACACTGGTGATTCTTTCTAAGTCTGATGCCTATCCAATGGACACGATACAATTTTTTTTCATTCAAAAAACCTTAACTTAGACTTTGACTGTTGATCCATTATCCTCAAGAATGCTCCACGTACACAGGAAAATCTTTCCCCCAAGTCTGATGCCTATCTGTGAACACGTATGTTTTTTGAAAAATGTTTGTTGAACCCGTATATTCCCAGTAAAGACCAAATATGCAAAGTCCAAAAAAAGTTCATAAATCCAGAGAAGATTGAAAAATTGGTATAATGGCCTGAAAATATCATCAGGTCATCTACATATGTATAAAATATCATCAGGTCATTGACATATGTATACAAACAAGCATATTAAATTTAAAGTTGTTTTACATCATGGTGGTAAGGTTTTTTGTCAAAGTAGTCAAATTTCAGAAAGTTAAAACGTGTGAAATATTGGAAAAATTGCTGTAATGGATTGAAATTCTAATCAGGTAATTTGAATACAAATATTCCTAATGAATTTCTTGCGACTGCCTTGTGGTCTTTGCTTAGTCATGCTAACAAGGTTTTGTCAAAAATGTCCAAGTTCAAACAGTTCAAAATGTGTAAAACAAAATTAAAAATTAATGGACTAAAAATCTAATCAGGTCATCTATATATGAATACAAATATTCCTACCAAATTTAATTGAGTAGGGGGGGGGGGGGTTCCTTTGAACCAGGATATTTTTTTCTTTCACCTCTAAATAATAATAAAAAAATTCAACAAAGATAATGGATATAATTGGTCATGTGGGGCCCTCAAAAGTTTTGCAAAAAATCACAGGTCCATCTCTTGCACCCCCCCCAAAAAAAAAAAACTAAATGGTTGGTCCCTTATTTAATGAGGGTAAAGCATTTAGCATACAGTAAATGCTGATCTCCACTGTGGCCCTCTAACAGTAAATTACAGCATTTATAATACAAATACCGATTGCTCATGCTCTCACATGCATACACACACCACCACCCTTGTAAATTATTTAATTTCCAGTTCTCTCGTTTTGTTTGATTTAAGTCTGCACCTCCTCTGCCAAGTTGTAATGCACATGCATTTAGTTTTTGCAAAGTTTAACCCTATACCATTCTCTAATGTCTTCAATGTAAGTTCCAGTTTTATAACAAGTTGATTCATCTGCAAATAAACTGGTTGCATAATTTGATTACTCTACATATATTGGCATATCATTGATAAAAAGTAAAAACAGAAGTGGTCCAAGTATGAACCCTAGAGGGACCCCACATTCTGTTCTTTAAAAAAGATGGGCATTAAAAGATACTTTTTGACTCTTTTCACAAATATTTGACTCAAACCAAAGCATGCATTTTGAACCACAGTAGTTTTACATATTTGTTCTCAAGAGAATTTTATGATCAACCTGCTCAAAAGCTTTCCAGAAGTCTACCAAAATAGCAACTACCAACTGGCCTTCATTTACTGCTTTTAACCATTCCTCAGTCGTATGAATTAGTAGTTTCACAAGAATACTTCGTTCTGAATCCCAACTTATTTACCTATAAGATCATACTGATGTAAATATAACAAAAAGGATCATGAACATGCTTTTTCAGGATTCTGTACGGTAGAGATAGTACAGAGATTGGTTTGTAATTGTCCATCTGGTCTCTGTGACCACTTTTGTAAAGTGGTGTAACTTTATCCCATCTCCATATGCTAGGAAAGATTGATCTGGAAATGCACAAGTTGAAGATATATGTACGAGGTGGAGCTATAACCTTAGCACTATATCTAGGAACTTTTGGACCTAAATTATCCAAGCCAGTGTCTTTTGAAGTGTCGGTACTCTGCAAGAAAGTCTATACAAAATCTACCGACACGAGAAGATATACAATGATTCTGTATCACAGCTATTGCTATGTTTGTATATAAAAAAATCTGAGATGCTGGCAACAAGCATTTGATGCTTTGGAACTTAAAGACTCCAGTGTTTCAACTTCATAGGGATGCCAAGTACTGATTGAATTCACTGGATTCACCGACCTATTTCATTCTGTAAATACTGCAGAATTAATTTTCGTTTTAGCTTTGTTGCAAAGTTCACTCATTAGTTTCCAAATGTTACCTGGATTTCCATTTCCGGATTCTAGCAGATTCTAAAGTAATATTTTCTTGCCGCCTTAATAAGACTGTGCACCTTTTTTCTCACCATATTGTGTATTCCTCATTTTGACCTAAAGCTTTAATTTTGTCCCTAGTTTGGTTAGCATCTAAAATTTCCACATTTATCCAAGGAGGTTGTGTGTGATGTTTTATTCTGTGAGTTCTAACTGGAGCATGTGCATCTACTATTTCATTAAAGAGTTTCATCCAAGTAACTTGAGCATCATCCAAATCTTGAAATAATTTAGTAGTATCCCATGGAGCAAAATTTAGATAATTAATTTTTTCCTCATTATAGAGATGTGGATATCTTTTCATTCATATTTTCAGATTGCTAAGGGTTCAAGCAATCAAAAATCACTAAAAAGTATAGGCTGGTGTGCATTTTCTT
The DNA here is from genome assembly GCA_029931535.1 of Margaritifera margaritifera. NCBI lineage: Eukaryota > Metazoa > Mollusca > Bivalvia > Unionida > Margaritiferidae > Margaritifera > Margaritifera margaritifera. The sequence continues at coordinate 8,520,819 of JAQPZY010001671.1, forward strand.
GCTCTATGTTTAATTCAATATCTATCCCCACTTATAGGTCATTAGTCATTACATAGAAAAGTATGGGAAAAAGCACCCTGTCAACTGAATGTCCATGAAACAATAGCTGAGCGAGTATTTAAAAATTCACCAAATTTGCACAGGTTGGAGATCTAAGATGCCTCTTATCAAATACAGAAAGAAAAAGGGAGTTGGTCAGAAAACGGAAAGAAAAAGGGTGTTGGTCAGTGAATATTTTTCAGAATGACACAAGTATTGAGACTGATCTTTTCCAAAACAGAAAGCCGGTGTGGCCAATTTACAGCATGTCATAAATTTGCTATAGATTTCCAATGGTCTCATATACTTTCTGTTGGCTTTATTATTTTCACAAGATTATTATTGCGATTATTAAAATTGTGTTACGAACATTTCTTTTTCATTATTTAAATGTGACAGAAGTTTCTCTAGCAGAGTTCATATTGCCACAATACGCCAAGGTAGAAAGTGAGGTCATATCTATGACATCATAGTGTAATGACCATGTCATTGCAAGTTCACAATAAATGTTTTATTTTTACAACAGCAGGCTACCTTAAATACAAAACATGACTTCCTCAATGGGACAGACACTCTACTGGCTGAAAAGAATTACTACGATTCCAAGATAAGACTGTTTCTTCTTTTAACTGAAGAAAATAAATTAATTCATAGTAGTTCCTCTCACCTGGGAAGAGGCAATGAAACTATTAGCTGATTAAAAAAGGATAAGACAATGAGTTTCATCCATAGAAGATGGCAGGGACATATATAAATGAACACAAACGAATATTATATTAGCATTTGGCAGTAAAATTTATTGAGAATTCAGGTAGATGTTTTGCACCTGACACTGAACTTCTCATTTAGTGAAGTCAATTCTGTAAAGCAAAAAAGAATTAAAATATTTGCTGACCTTCTCAAGATCCTAACATGCTACACAATTTGTGTTAATAACAACAATATTGTTAGCTCTAGGCAATGTACATATATAATATCACATATTATGAATTTAACAAGAGTACCTTTAACAGTACATTGTACACCTGCCACATGTTTAATAGTCCTATATCAAGGCACTAGTAGGGCATGACTGACTCTGGGCATTATTGACCAAAGGTCCAGGTGAGGTCTGCTGTCTTTAAGTAAATTTACTGTGCAAAAACCATTACTTTATTATTAACTTACCATGACTATGACCTCTGACCTTTAAACCCCAGGATCTATAGGTGTCTTTATCAACCCAAGTGCAAGTCATCCACAAAGTTTGATAATAGAACTTACTCTAGAACAAAAGTTGTTCTGCAAAACCCATTTTTCTCTTGGTTACAGTGACCCTGACCTTTTCACCACAAAATCAACAGGCCTCTTCCACATCATGTGCAAGCCATTCACAAACTTTGATCAAGGTACATGGACTAGACCTTAAATTATTATGGAAAAACCACTTTTCTTCTGTCAGTCAGTGACCTTGACCTTTGACCCCCAAATGAATAGGCTTCTTTCTTACACAACATTAAAGTCATTCACAAACTTTGATAAAGGTACATGGCCGATAAAAGTAATTTTTGTGCAGAAACCATTTTTTATTTCCTTTTGTCAAACTGACCTTGATCTTTGACTTTTGAACCTCAAAATCACATTTCTTCTTTACCCCAAGTGCAAGCAATCACAAGGTTTGGTCCAAGTCGGTGATGTAGAACTAATGCCATTGTGTGGAAACCATTTTTCTTCTTCCAGTCACAGTGACCTTGTCCTTTGATCTTTTGGCCCCCAACTCAATAGGTTTTTTCCTTACCCAATATGCAAGTCAACCACAAAGTTTGATCTAGGTAAGTGATGTAAAACAGATGTTATTGTGTGGAACCATTTATCTTCTTTCAGTCACAGTAGCCTCGATCGTTGACCTTTTGACCATGAAATCAATGGGCCTCTTCCTTTCCACAAGTGCAAGCCATCCAAAAAATCTGGTAACTGCTGATTGTCGAGAAAAATACCTTATCTTTTTGCTATCCCAGTGACCTTGACTTTTAAGCTTTTGACTTCAAAATGGATTGGGTTCTTTCTCAGCCCAAGTGCAAGCCATACAAAAAGTTTGGTAAGTGTAGATGATGGAAAACTGGAGTTACTGTGTGGAAACTAAATTGGTAACAGACAGAGAGGTAGACAACTCTGTCTTATGGCAGGCATACAAAAAATATTAAAGCTGGGTGAAGAATAAAATGTGTGTTTGTAACTGTGTATACAAGTAACTTCAAAATATGTAACATGCATACCCTAACTCCTTACTGAACACTTTAAAATAATTGCATTTCAAAAGTATGCAGTGACTATCAGAAAACTGTATACAATAACTAATGGTCTTACATCCAATTAACAAGAAGCTTCCTGCTGTAAGAAAATCAAATTGATCATAGGCATAGCCTACAATTTTCATGTATCTAACATTCATAGGTTCATATAGAACTGTAACCTATCCAACGTATAAACTCGTTTACAAGTCGTATCCAGCTGCAAACTGCACAGACCCAGATCTGTCATTGCATAATGTGCCAGCAAATCTGGGTCTATGCAGTTTGTCATGACTAATCAGTAGAACAAAGTACACCCTGATCTGCTGGTGCAACAGAAGATCAGAGTCTATGTTGTTTGTAGTTGGACCTGACTTGTACTTCAGTATATGCAGTTGTTCAATTCCATCAATATAGACCCTAACACGAATATGATAGCAGGTGTTTGATAATATATGTAAGCTCATGCCCCGCACTCTTACAAACTGTTGACTAATTTCAATGGAACACAGATTTTCCAAATCTTTAGCTCACTCGTTCCTTTAACAAAACTGAAATGACAGGCTTACCATAATACTGCAATTGTAAAAGCACACTTAAAGTATAAATCCTTTTGAGAAAAATTACAAATATCATCTTCCAATTTCAGTGACTAGTCTTCATTTCAAACTTCTATCACTGTCATCCAACAGGTGTGTCATGTTCGGTATTACCATGATCAATGTTATTGTTTTAAATATTCCTACACCGATTATTTCTGCACAAAAGACTCACTTTCTGTCAAGCCTGCCTTCTATCAGGCTAGAAAGTAACAAACTTTAACACCGAGTTTAATCTAAACAAGAGACCCAACTGGGCCTGATATCGCTAACTTTGCTTACATAACAGTTGACCATTTCACTCAGCAGACTTATATAGTATGAGCGCGAACTATCTCCCAAACTTTATATCATGTCAATATTACCTATTTTAATATAGTCCATCAAAATTCTTTTCAAAGGCATAATTAACATGCATAGTCTCTTGCTGATAATCCAAGTCATCCATGATCTTTAAAAGTGAAGTTTACAAACATAGTTTTAATTTGTGGTCTACAGTGTCACATGACTTTGACACCAACTGAAATTATAATTCACAGGGATTTATTTATTAAGGTCATGGATTTCTTTACTCTTGGTAATTTTTGGACATATTTTCAGGAGAAAAGCATATTGGGGTATTTTTTATTATTAAAAGCTAAACCCAAAAAATATAAATACAGTCAAACCTGTCAACAGCGTCCACCCATGTAAACAAGTTTCACCTTTTAAAATTTGTTTTCGAACAAATACCATGCATCAAATATCATTATGATCATTATTATTATGATTTATGATTATTATTATTATATTATTATTACATTATCAATATTATTTTATGTGCACTATTCAATAAAATCATGAAATACACATATATGTTGTTCTTTCCTAAATTTTTGTTCCACACAAGATTACTGTTCTTTCCTAAATTTATGTTCCACACAAGATTACTGCACCCTGCTCACTTTAATCCAATAAATTAAATCATCACTGACTTTAAATAATCAACAATCTTAGTCTGTTTTGTGCACCATGACAAACAGTAATTTCACTACTGACTTGCAGCTTACATAGGATTGTAAAACAGCAATAAAATCATAAAATACACATATATGTTGTTCTCTTCCAAATTTATGGTCCACACAAGATGACTACTCAGCTCACTTTAATCCAACCTATAAATTAAATAATCACCAATCTTAGTTTGTTTTGTGCACCGTGACAAAACAATAATTTCACTACTGACATACAGCTTACATATGACTAAAACAGGACTAACTCTTTCATCGGCCAACTTGTAAAAGTTTTACTTGGAAACAGCTGTTCGCACTTTAAAAATAATATCTGGATTGGCCAGTTGCTCAGTTTGCCAAGATCAAAAAAGACAGTCAGCTTATGTGAGAAACTTGTGATGAATAGGAAATCCAAAGAAGCCGTATATGGCTATTCTTTGCGACCCATGAACCAAAACTTAGCCTGACTTAACAGACAGGTTTTAAATATAGAATGACCATGGACTCCGATGAAAAGGAATGTAACTCATATCTCTTCTCAATGACAAACTTTTTCTTCAGAGATAGCATTAATTCAGTCAAATACATTAAGATATCAAACTATACCTGTCACACTGGAGCATTTCTGCTGCGATAGCATGGCTACTTTTCCCCACATACAGAAAATGAATTGCTTTGACCCTCTACCCTAATAATAAAAACTGCCTCGCTTTCGAATTTGACATATTGACACCTTTGAGTTACACTGTCAACATGGCTGGAGTTACGAGTACAAGTGAGATAAGAAATGTTTGCACATCAATTCACATGATATACCTTTATGTAAACAATGCCTTCCTCACAAAGCAAAAATTCAGTTTGTATGGTCTGAGCGGTCACTGTAGATAGACTCCAGTGACTGCTTAAGGCAGGGAAAAGCCATTGTTTGGTTAAAAAATACCTGGCCACTGACTGCATAAGGTATGTGACCATTACATAGAGGACATTCATATATGAAATTTGCCGGGGGGAAACTAGAATGTCCATTGTGAACAGGTGACCGCTGAGTACAGGTGACCGTTAGGGCAGGTTTGACTGTATATTTAGAAAAAAAAATGCAAGTAATGGCAATGAATATATGAAATGCCATAAAATATTGCACCATATAGGTGATGAAAAAAATAGGCAAATGTTTCAGGCTTGATAACATGGCAATACTAGCAACAGTCAAACTCAATTTCACCAAACATACATATCAAGTTTGCTACCAAATATTTAAGAATTACAAATGTGGCCAACATTTTATAAATAATTCCATGTAAATAAATGCATAAACTTAGACAAGTTTTTTTTTTTACAAGAATGTGTTCTTTTTGGAACAAAATCAATAGGAGACAAAACATAATTACTTGCAAACACATATCTATAATTGTGTAAAAAAATTATAATTTTAATTAAAATATTGCACACAGTTTATTCTAGCCTGCAATTGTATATTTTCTGTAACAATATTTCTTTTATATATAGTATTCAGTTATAAATTACAAATTATTAATCTTAATCACTAAGGTGTATTTGTTTGCTAATTTTTATGAATTGTTCTATTTAAATTTATGCATGTTGTATTTTAACCTTTGTTTTATTGGATTTGCAAAATATTTTGCAAATGGAAGAACTCTGTGTAACCGAAACCTGTGATTCTCAATAGTCAATACCATGTGTTATACCCCTTGCTTTCCATTAGCAAGAAGATGAGTATTTTGAAGGAAAAAAAAGAACTGTTAACATTGCATATGATTTGAGATCTATTTCTAAACTGTATTGAATTTCATAAGTCCAAAGAGCTTGCTTATAATAAAATTCATGGGTACCAAGTGTATTCAAAATTGGATCAACAATAATCTCTCGAGTGGTAACAAGCTGAGCCAATCAAATGCCTGTCACCTTATTAATATGCGTGGATCTTGCTCATTTTCAAACTCATGGGAGATCTTGATCTTATAAGCCTATATTCCCAGTTTGATCAAAATCTGACAAGAAATATGACCTCCAGAGTCGTAACAAGCCAAGCTAATCAGATGCAAGATCACCTCATTACTAAACTCTTCCAAGAGCCTGATGATATAAGCTCATATTCCAAGTTTGATTAAAATTGGATCAGAAATATGGATTCCAGAAGATAACAATATAGCTAATAAGATGTAAGAGCACCTCATTAATATGCATGGATCTCACTCATTATCGAACTTGTCTGAGATCTTGATGAGATAAGCATATATTCCAAGTTTGAGCAAAATCACATCTGAAACCAGAGTTGTAATAAGCTCAGCCAATCAGATGCAAGATGATCTCATTAATATGCACTGATCTCACTCATTACTGAACTTGTCTGAGATCCTGACGACCTAAGCATATATTCCAAGTTTGATCAAAATCAGATAAAAGAATATGATCTTTGAGTTGTAAGAAGCAAATGCTGACTGTCAGCCAGATGACAAATGATGAATGATGGACACAATGCTATACCATGAGCTTGCTTGGCATTACAGTCAGGTGAGCTAAAAAAATTTAACACTGACATGCGCACAAATGTAAAAGCAGGCTCAACAATACTATAAAACCCTGAACAGTGTACACCCAGATCTGCTGTCCCATAAGGAACTGTTATACAAGGGTCTACTCTGTTCTAATTAGATTTTAATACAAAGAGCTTATATCCAAATCTACCATAGTCTTGTTGAACAAGACTCCCGCATAGCTCCATAATATCTTCACCATACGAGGACTGGTAAAATGCTTTTTTGATTGCTGTTACTGATAGAAGGTGGCAATGCAGTCAAACTTTTGTTCAAACGAAACTACAAAGATATTTCTCACTATCTCAAAACTTAGTATGACATACTTCCTGTGATCATTCATGCCAAAACTTGTACTTTAAACTTAAAAGGATATCATTAAACATCATTTTTAAAAGACACCAATGCAAGAGGCATGTCTCAATCAGCCAATGAAACTGTCAACATTTACAAGAAACATAAGAAACATGATGTCATGTCATCATCACAATTAAGTTTTAATATCACTTCATCTCATCAGCCAATCAAATCACTTTTCAAATGTTAGGAAAGCCTCACATTACAGGGAAAAGTCTTGTTTTTACCTGAGCCACACAACAGGTATGGATGAATGATGCTACATCTGTCAGCAGACTCTGTGATGGCAGATCAGGGGCTATGCTGTTCACAGCTGGGTGCACATTATACATGAATAGATATGGGTAGCCAACAGTATACAGACTGATACAGAGAAAAATAACAGAGTCACTCAAGCCTGAAAATTAGGCTAATGACCTACTTTTGAAAAATGGAATGGGTGAGTGTAATGAACAAACTGCTGAAATTCAAGTCACTCAATTGTGAAATTAGGTTACACAGACAAGTTTTAGTTTGGTAAAGTTACTTTCTTTGAGATGCAAATGTACCAATTTTCATAAGTGTTGGTGTAATAGGGTTCAATATATTAAGGATTTAACAAATGGAAAGCTGAAACTACAAAAGTCACTCAAGCATGCAAACCCGGTAACATTGAACTAGTTTTTATAAAGTTGAGTTACTTTTATTGAGATGTATCCACATAATAATTATAAGTGCAAGTGAAACAGTGTCCAAGATACTGAGGATGTAATAAAAAACAGCTGAAAATAAGAAAGTCGCTTGAGCATGAAAATGGAGTCAAATTGACATAGTTTTGATATAATTTAGTTACTTTGAGATGGATCCAAATGTCATTTTTCATCACCATAGGTGAAATTGGGTCGAAGATACTGGGATGTTAAACTAATGTACAGCTGAAAATACAAATTGACCTAATTTTGGTATGGTCAAGTTATTTTCTTTGAGAGGTTTCCACACAATTTTTCATGAGTATAGGTGAAATAGGGTCCAAGATATCAGGGTGGGAAATGAATGAACAGCTGAAAATAAAAGTCACTCAAGCACGAAATATGGGTCAACCTGACATATTTTTGGTACAGTCAAGTTATTTTAGTCAAGATGTATCTACAAATCAATTACCATGTGTAGGTGAAATAGGGTCCAAGATATTGAAGGTGTACCAAATGAACAGCTAAGGAGACAAAGGTCACTAGAGTGCAAATTAGGTCACACTGGCCTAGTTTTGGTACGATCGAGTTACTTTCATACAGATGCAACTCAATACCAATTTTCATATGTAGGTTAAAAAAGGCACAAAAAAAATATGTGTGTTTCCTATTGCACTGGTTTTAAAATTAGGGTAGGCAGGTAGGTTTTTTTTTTTTTTTGTAAACTTTACTTATAAATCAAATACATGTAATATCAAATAATATTTCAAGCACTTCAAAGTATTGGGAAAAACTGGCTCAGTTAGATGAACAAATCAATTTCAACAATGTGATTTTTTTTAATTTAAAAAAAATTAAATAAATTTTTTGGGGGTGGGGAAAAAGTGCTAGGGTTGGCAATGAGAAACAGGGAAACACTCATATTTGTTTTGGGCCTAAAGTAAACTATTGTGAGAGTAATGAACAAACATCTTAAAATACAGAAGTCACTCAAGGATGCAAACCAGGTCACAGTGACCTATTTTTGGTATGGCTGACTTTCAGAGATACATCCACATACCAATTTCTTTTATGTGTATGTGAATTGGAGGTAACTAAATATTGAGAGAGTAATGAACAAATAAACACACGAACGAACAGGTACAACACTATATCCCCTCCCAACCTCGTTAGCAAGGGGATAAAATCACCTTTTTTAAAGTTCATTTAAAAATTTCACATGTGCACACCTGTCTATAAAGGACAACATTAAGCTCTCCTTTACAAATTCTTTGTAGGCTGGTTTCATTGAACATCAATTAAGGCAGGAAGAACAAAACTCATTATATACTGTTTCAACCATAACAAATGTATTTAAAACTACCATTTTCAACAAGTTTTTGTGTGACATTTTAAAAATCCCAAGCATATTTATAACAATCCAACTTTTAAAGCTGCCCCATGTAAGAGTCCTCTCTTAACACTGGAGAGACTTTCAAGGGAACTTTGCTGTGCTGTGCAAGGTCAAATTCCCCTCAGGTCAAAGGTCATCATCCATCCATCATCATATTTAAAAGCAGGAATTTGATCTATGAAACTTGTATATTAACTTGTTCATTTTTCACCAATAATAAAATCTTTACAATTCTGACATCTGCACACAATGAACAGATATTATTTGAAATGCTTGTCTTTTACATATATGTATACTTGTACATAGGTATTAGACCTTTCACAATGTTTTCACTTTCACATCACCCTTGATGTCACACATTATCCTCTTCCAATTCTAGTCATCTTGTACTTTCAAAACTCACAATTCAGCCTCTTTTTTTCTGCATTATGTACAGTTGTACTAAATTCTCAGTGATATTACCACACAGATTAAAGAATTCACAATACCATGTTAATCCATCTTGCCATGTCATCCATTCTAATGAATCACTTCCTGCACTTTATGAAAGCTTAATCTTGTATCCCCTCAAAGCTGACAAGTTCTGTATTCCATGCAATCCTCAAATTGATGTGTGTTATGTAGAAGTCCACTTGCTAACACAACACATTACACACTTATTCCAGATTCAAATACAACCACAAGCACACTCCCGAGGATTTCCAATATTGTTGGTGACTGAACATCTCCACACGTTTTCTGTACAATGTAAAACACAGGGATAATATGTTAACACTACTTGACTATAATTATACACATAAAAACATACAAGAATATGTTACGTAGCAGTCTGCTGGCTCACATAACACATCAAGATTGTAAATCATCATTTGCAAATAAAAGGAACATTTTCCAGGTATGGTAATCCAATAATCCAAGAATTGTGATCTTTTAAGTCAGCTATTTAACACAGCAATGTTCAATCTTTCCTGGGTTTGCACCATGGAAGGATGTTGATTGGTATACATACATTCAAATATAAGTCAATAAAATTGAATTGACAAGACATTTCCAGTGATGACCAATTTTTTTGTCTTAAAATGTATGCGAAATTTAATACATCAACAATTAATATTTGTTTGATTCTTGCAACCTTTGTAAAATTTTCTGCACTAGGATGGGTGACTATAACATGAATATTACACCGACTTAGACTGGTACTGTTTTACACTACCAGTAAATCACAAACTTTTTACAACCATTTATTTTAAATTTCACAAGGACACTAAACTGGCTATTTATTTTCTCCATCTTTAATTCAAAATAATTTCATGTTAAGCAGATGCCATGTTCACTTAACAATAATCTACACAAATTTCAAAATGCTATAGTATTATAATTTAAATACATAATAATAATAACTGATACATAGCAATCAGTCATTACTGGAAATATCTTTGCGTGCTATTTACAGTCGAGCTATGTAGAAGTCCACTTGCTGACATAACTCATCCATTGTCACTGCAATAATCCACTTGAAATGTTCATGCGAGACACTTGAAGGAAGGCAAAACACTTAATAATAACAGAAATCAACAAAACAGCTGAAAAGATAAACCCTTCACACAGATACATCTAAAGCTTAACATAACTGTGATAAGAATGAATTTCTTAATAAAACCTAAAGCCCAAGTTTAAAAATATGACATCAGCAAAAGTCTAAAGCCAATACCTCTATGTGGACATGTGTGAATCACAGAAATCGAATACCCCTATTGCTAAAATTATTTACAAAGAGTGCAACAGAGAATTAAATCTGACGTAAAGGGGGACAATGAAGTTGTCTAAACATCTGAAAGAACTATACATAATGGGTAATAGTTATATATGATGAGTTAAAAGTACATGCCGAGAAAAGAAGTGAATAGAAGTTTCATCTTAAAAAGAATCCATATGATTGCAAAGTAGAGAATTCACATTTTCACACGATAGAAACAAATTTTTCAACCATAAATAATCCACATTACTTCATCAACCATATTCTACATAAAGTTGTAAAAAATTATGTTATAACCATCTGGAAAGGATAACTCATGAATGTTACTATTAAAATCAAAATATGCCCAGTACATTTGCCTGGCCTTAAGAATTAGACTCAAATCATTACCATTAAAATTGCTGGAGACAGCCAGCTGTCAAATAAACATATAAATTTTCAATAAAGTGCATGACTGGACATTAACTTTTAAAATTACTTGTCCATTCAGGCAAGTGGATGGTAAATTTCACTTGTTTGAAATTACTTGTCCATTCAGACAAGTGGATGGTGAAATTCACTTGCCTGAAATTACTTGTCCATTCAGGCAAGTGGATGGTGAAATTCACTTGCCTGAAATTACTTGTCCATTCAGGCAATTGGATGGTAAAATTCACTTGCCTAAAATTACTTGTCCATTCAAGCAAGTGGATGGTGAAATTCACTTGCCTGAAATTAGTTGTCACTTATCTGAAGAAACTGTCAATAGAATTTTATTGTAAATGCAACTTAATACTAAAGCTCAACAGTTTTGAAAAAGTGGATGTTATGTCAAACAGTAGTTCATTTTTTAATATTTAAAAATCCTGAAAATTTAATGACTAGATAGCTTAATCCTTCAGTCCACTAACTTTATCATACTAGTCACAGTGGGATGCCAATTTCTTGTCTGAATTAAAGTTTTAGCTGTCCCAAGCAACTGGACAACAGTTAATGTCCAGCCATGATGGGTAATTAATTATTCTCAGCATTGTGTAACCTCAATGAAATTAACAAGACTGGACTATGCAGTACATAATTTGCACCTAACATCTTGATATTTTAATTCACTGTTTGATCAGGACAGAAAAAAATACATTTAAAAAATAATAAACAGTATGTGGCAGGATAAGTAGGTCAGATAATCAATGGAAGGCAGGCATAAATTTGTAACTTATTAAAGTGTATGTCAACATGGTCATGTAGGCGCATTTACTCATCTTAATTTAAATTTAAATATTAATTGTTGTTTTAAAATTTAAAACTAATATAGTTTAACCAAAGTCAATTCAATCCTGATTGTTGAATGCTCTGCACCTTAACTGTCATCCAAAAACTTCCAGATGAAAATTATTGATCACTATGGACTTTTACAATGGTGGCCAGGTAATAAACTGGATCAATAAAAGAGGATATCAGCTCCGTCATAACAAATAACAGGGTAGTATGATTTTTTTTCAACATGCATAGCTTTCATTGTGACATCACAGTGTGCAACATTCATTCTGGTTTGTATTTGATCACACCTTTAGATTGACCTCGTCGATAAATGTCAATGTACTTTAACACTGATTTTGCCGTATGCATTTCTCGAGGCACGTATATAATGACCTTCCAAGAAATATGGATGTATAAGGATCAAAATAAAGTGAATAATCGCAATTTAAAGGTACATTTTATCACACTCTAAACAAATGACACCCTTACTGAATTAGTCTGTATTGAACACCTATTTGACCTGTATGACTTGTTCTATAGCAGGCAAGGCATTTTGCCTTAGTAAAACTACTATTTGCTGTCAAGAGCAGGAGTGGGTCTAATGATCATAGATACACTTTTCAGACTCAGCTGCAAGCTCAGGCTAGACAGATTTGTATTAATGCAAGTTCCTTTCCTTACACATCTACTAAAGGTGTATGTATATCCAAATGAGGTAAATCGTACATCTAATGCCTCACAATTAAAGCTATTGCCAAATTTCCTCAACGCTGATCCTGTGATATTAATTCCACTAAGAATCCTGCTATACAGAACTTTTTTAAATATCTGAATGCAACGTAGACTGACATTACATTGACTCATAAATATGCATGCCACCATAGAAGCCCTATTGGTGTCAACAAAAAGTACAAGTGTAATAATGACATTTTTTTACACCGGTATGAATGTATAATTCTACACCGGTATGACTACATCCATATGAAACAGTAATTAGGTACGACTACACACATATGAAACAGTAATTAGGTACGACTACACCCATATGAAAAAGTAAGTAGGTATTGCACTGCAATGTCAGTCTGCCACCGGGAAAATCAGGTATGGTTTCTCATATGGATTTTGGGTATATTTACATGAAAATGGGGCAAAATACCTTCCAAACTTAATATACTCCATGCCTTGATGTGGAGGAATCTTTCTGAAATGGAACTAACACGAGATAAAGGTTTCCTGGGTCAAACGTTGCATATTAATGATATTCTATCCATAGAAGAAACTACACATTATCTGCCCTAAATTAATACAAATTATAAAAACCATGTAAGAGTCAATTACCAAAACTTACACAGATTTCAAATCACCTAATTGTACATTGCTAAGAATTTTTTTTAGTACATGTAAATCAACTGAGTATATACTGACTGCATAGAATGTACTTGTCAGAATCATTCATGAAGGAAACACAGAGAAAAGTATGGTTATAATGCATGTAATTGGATTACATTATTCTCAAGTCTACTAAAAATTTAAGACATTGACTGAGATTTTCTTTCAACAGCATCAGTTAACAGACATGCTGACCAAAAAGTCAAAGTACAAACAAGAGCTTGGGCTTGATATCGCTCACCCTGCTAACAGCTGACCATTTCACTATGCAGGCTTACGTAATAATGTAAGAACACGTCCTATGTTAACTATCTCCCAAACTTTATTTCATGTTGATTTTACCTATTTTATTATATCCAGATACAAATTCTTTCTAAAAATGATGGCATAATTACTATGCACAGTCTCTTGCACATAAGTGAAGTCATGCAAGATCTTGATAATAAACCCCACAGATAAAAAATATGGCTTTAAGAGTGGAATAAAAGCCCCGTCAATCAGATGCAAAATCACCTCATTAATACATATCAATTTTGCTCATTATTGAAAGTCCTCGATTCTGAAAACAGAAGCATTTATTACAAGTTTTATCAAAATATGACTTCTAGAGTGGTAACAAGCTCAGCCAATCAGATGCAAGATCACCTCATTAGTATGCATGGATCTCACTCATTACTGAACCAGAAATCTTAATGATATGAGCTTATATTCCAAGTTTTATCAAAAAATCTGATCAGAATACACCCCACAGAGTAGAAACAAGCTCAGCCAATTGGATGCAAGATTATTTCATTAAAATGCTTGGATCTTGCTCATTATTGAATCCATCCAAGATCTTGATGATATAAACCCATATGGCAAGCTTGATCAAAATCAGATACAAAATGTTTCCAACTGGGTAACATGATCAGCCAATCAGATGCAAGATCACCTAATTAATATGCATGCATTTCACTTATTATCGAACTAATCCGAGATCTTAATGATATAAGCATATATTGCAAGTCTGATCAAAACTGGATCGGAAATATGGCCTCTAGAGCGGTAACAGTTAATCAGGTGCAAGGTCACCTCATCTGATATGCATGAATCTTGCTCATTATTGTATTCATCCAAGATTTTGATGAAATAAAAAAAAAACATATTACAAGTCTGATTGAAATTGATTCACAGATATGGACTCCTGAGTGGTAAAAGCAATTCTTGACAAATGGACACAACAAGCCAGATGCAGGGCCATAACATGAGCTCCCTGGGCCTGATGGTCAGAAGAGCTAAAAATGTAAAAATTTAGAAAAATGTGAAATACTGTTATGACTGAATGAAAATCTAATTAAGTTATCTTGAATACAAATAAGAACCTTAAATCTGTCTACCTCAAGTGGGTTTTACTCAATCGTGCTAACAAGGTTTTAGTCAAGTAAGTTGAAGGCCAAAAAGTTTTAAAATGTGCAAAAAATTGAAAAGTTATTGAAATAGTCTGAAAATCTAATTAGATCATCTACATCTAAATACAAATTTGCACATCAAATTTCAATTATCTATTTCAAGTGGGTTTTTTTGCTTATTTGTGCTAACAAGGTTTATGTTAAAATAGTCCAAGAAGTTACAAAATATGTATTAAAAAAAATATGAAAACCTATTATTACTTTTTTTTCACAAACATTTCGTGATTCAACAACATTTTGGTCTCCAAGAGATGTTAGAAATGGACATTTATTAAAAAGTATCTTAAAGAAACTTTTTCTCCCATGAAATCAACATATTCTAAAAAAGAATGTCATATCTTTAAGCCCAAGTTCTTTCAACTTCATCAAGTTTTCTGAGAATGAAGCAACCTTGTATTTTCCAGTAACATTCTAATCATGTGATGGGCATAAATTTAATCAACAAATCATGTTAAAAAGATCACAGCAGGTAAAACTCAGTGCCACTAAAAACTACTAAACAAGTCCTATGTCAATAAAGATATGTTGCTTCTGATTAAGGGCATTCAAAAACTGAAAAAATATCATACATGAACTAACACTACAACAGCACAATAATGAAATGTTTGCATAACTCATCTTGACACTCTCTGCCCTTTACTGAATTTTCCATTACAGTCATAACACTCCACTTTTCAAAAGTTGTGATAAAAAATGAATCAAGACTGTGTAAACATGAATACATATAAAACAAAACAAATCATATTAACACAATAATGAATTTTTCTTCTCTTTGTTTCCTCCTACTTTGCCAATGAAGGAATCAATTTGGACATAAGGAAATGAGAATACAACAAATCAGTCTGCATTATCAATCCTCATTCTTCAAAACAATTTTGTGAATTCACTGCCTAACAACATTTGTGATTTTGACTGGTACTTACCGTATATACTCGCTTATGTCGGATCCAACTGCATAGACCCAGATCTGCCATTGCATACTGCACCAGCAGATCTGGATCTATGCAGTTTTTGTTTGGAGTAATCAGTAGAACACAGATCCTGATCTGCTGGCACATTATGCGATGGCAGATAAGGGTCTATATTATTTGCAGTTGGACTCGACTTGTACTCGAGCTTATATGGTAAATTTGTTGATTTGGGTAAAGTTTCTATTGTTTCCACAGAAGGATTATTGTTTGTTTTGGGTCTTTAAATTCAAGATCTGTAGCAATGAAATCAATGAAAATTGGTACAAAACAAAAAATAGAAATATACCATGGTAGAAAAACCATATGGGAAAAAGATAAACATTGACTTGTTATTTGTCTTTAAAATCAAAACAATACAATCAAACAGCAAAAAAGATGATGATGATTATGATCATGTTGAACGTGATGAAAAAACTTTAATCAAAAACTGTTAAGCAAATTTTCTATGACCTTGACATCCAGGTCAAAGGGGTGAACAAGTGTGTCACAGAAGGCAATGTCTCAGCTTTATTATGATTCATCATAGGTATAAATGAAATCCATAAGGGGTTTAGGAAATATAAGCAAATGAAACAACTATAACCAAAACATCAACATAAAATTTCTATGACTGTCACGGGGCAAATGAGCATGTCACAGGATGAATTTTCTTAGCTTCATAATGATTCATGTCAAGTATGATGAGAATATATCAAGGGGTTTACAAAATATATGCAAATGCAAAGCATTAACAAACTGTTGACACCACCGACAATGGTAGAAAAAAGACTGCTATGTCTCATTTTTCAACTAACGTTGGCTCGACAAAAAGCAAAGCACAAGAATATTACGATATACTAAGTTAACTTCAGCAAGTACAAACCTTCTAAATTAGCTCGACAGCAAAGGTTAAAAAGAGCTGCCAGTGAAAAGAGATGGGACACTTAGTTCATGCCTTGCTTATCTGCTTTTACAACTGACAGAAATGTGGACAAAGCACACCTCAAAATGCTTTTATATGATGTGCAAATATTTCAATGTGTTTCTTGTTTCTCACATTTAAAAAAGAGCTGTGTTCTGTCCTACAATAAATAACAGAAGACCACTCTAATCAACACGTGAATTAAATGTGACCCCATGCAAAGCTTCACGGAAACAAACAAGTACAATTAAGGCCAACAGACACATGAAGTGTTCACGTTAATAAACGGTATGAAATTACTGAAGCCTGTGTAATAGAAATTCTTTTTGATCCATTTTTCAGGCCATCTGCATGAAGACATTTTTCGATCCAGCACCAGAAACCATTCAAGATCCCATCTGTAAAGAACTTTAACATAAGAGAACACTGCCTTGGTGTAGCAGGTGTATATGCATGGCAATTATACAATTATGAGTGGAAAATAGTGAATGAACCTTCTTTGTACTGTGTTTACTTTTGGACTGCATAATGTAGGAACAGCTTTGAAGAGGAATGTAGTAAAATATAGTTCATTAACACAATATGCATTGGGCATATGGGACAGGAAAAACAAGAACATGACTAACAAAAGGCTTCGAGTTTGTATGTCCTATTTCCATTATCAAGTTTAAAAAAAGATACAAAGTTCAGATGTGCAACTTTAGTTGCTCTTCATTGAAAAGGAATTTATTTTATAAATACCAGAATTCCACTGAATGCTATGTCTTGCCTGCTCCACAGTAGCATAATCCAAAAACCATGCAAAGTTGCTAAAGCAAGAAAAGTAGGTCACTGTCATCTCGTTTAACACGTGGTAATTTGTAACCTCGAACAGTACTGCACCTTGAGTGAGCCCAGGGGACATTCTCTCACCCCAAAACTGCCAGTGTCATACATGCCAACCCCTAGAGGTATAAGCATAATTATTACTAATATATGTGGCAAAAAAAGCGTAATCTGAGCATAAAAAGTGTAATCTATATATTGCATGCCATAATTACAGGAAACTGTATGAAAAATGTACATTTATTTTTGCTATTAACCTGGATCTGCTGCTGATTAAAATTCTTGTCACAAATGGGCAAAATCCATGTGTCTACTAGTACCAGAATACAAACACAAAACATATTGACAAATTATTTATATACCACACTCACTTTAACTAATCTACATGTCTAACTTTCGCTGAATTATGAAGTCAAGTCCACAAATTCTGTAATGAGCATGACAATGTGCTAAATCTTAGTGCTGTATTACATCACTCTCATATTCTTCTTTTTAAATTTGTACAGCGTTACTGATTTGTCCTTTTTCTGATCCGATGTTTTTAAGTTTAAAAAGATCCCTCTCCTCTAGCATGTTTCAGTCATATAACATCCATGAGTCACATCGATAAAGCCTGTTTCGCTCAACATCTTGCACCTTTTTTTTTCAAGTATAGACTGGTCCGCTACCTAAATATATCATCAAAATATAATGAATCTGTGAGACAAGTTTTCAAATTGAAGAAACCCGTTTGTTTTCTTGGAAATGTCTCATTTACAGCTGCTATAAATCGAAAATAAGGAAAGTACATGTAGGTCAACAATGGACAAATGTATTCTTACGCAGCAGTCTTCTTTTTTAGAATAGTCTCATATTTATATGATGTGTAGGATTAAAGAAATGATAATAAAAATGAAAAAACTTTTTATTGCTTTATTTTTATTTATTTTTTAATGTACCAAAAAAGCGTAATCCATATACAGGTGAGTGTAAGATGTATTTAGGTGAAAAAGAGTGTAATGGTTGGCATGTATGCAATGTCCCACTAAATTTAACAAACCTCCATATTTTGATCATTATATAGGGGGCCTGGTGCACATAAACTGTCCCCATGACAGCCCAAACAAGGTTTGAAACTGCCCTTGAAGATGAATATACCAATGAAATTTTATGACTGTACACAAAAAAATGTCTGAGAACAAAATACACTTAACATGACCACTGTAGCATGAAAAGTAGGTCACTGTGACTTACTTTTGCCCATGTTGAGTAGTACTCTCCAAGATAAATAAACCCATCAAATTTCATGGCTATATAACAGTCAAAGAAATAAGCTAAATTCAAAAACTCATGTAATCACAAGCTGGAAAAGTAGGTCAGCATGTCATACTTTTTGCCTGTGGTGAGTAGTACCCTCCAAAATGAATATATCTTTAAAGTTTCATGACAAAAGCATCTGAGAAACTGAACTCAGTGCAAAAACTTAACATAATCACCAGAGCATTAAAAGTAGGTCACTGTGATCTACTTTTATCCATGGTTAGTAGTACACTCCAAGATAAATAAACTCGTCAAGTTTCAAGACTATATACAATAGTGTCTGAAAAATTGGGCAAAATATAAAAACTTAATGTTGACACCTAAGCCAATGATGATGATGACAACACTTTAGGAAAAGTGATCCCTATGTGCTGATTATGCTTCATGGGCAATGCTTTACTCTCCTTTCCCTTCAGCCCTCCCCATTCAAAATTTAAACAAAACTTGAATACATAGTTTAAAAAATAACTTTGATATCACATTTATGCAGACAATATATATCCATTGCATACTTCAAGCATTCTTTCATCTCGGTGTTGTGCTGCTTGCCGCTTGAACTGAAATTCCTCCAACTTTAAGATAATTGTCATCTGGATTGTTCTTTGCTAACAAATATTTAAAGAACTCGTACACTGACCATGAGATGGCAGTTGCAGGCATCTGAAACACAACCCTTGCTTGAAGTCCTCGGAAGAAGCCAGAAAATCCTTGAAACTCATATATCGTCCTAAATGCAGCCATCATACCATTAATGTACGACACATGGGTCCGAGCACAGTGCTCCTGTGTGTTTAGTAAGGTCTTACAAACATCCAGAGGCATAGTCAAAGTTGCAGCAAAGGCCCCTGCCACTGCTCCTGATAACATATGGGTTTTTGGGTCATAACTCCTGTCTCTGTTGAGGTGATCCTGGGAGAACTCATAAATCATGAAATGTACGCTTTGGAAGGGAATATTCATGCTCAACTGTGTCGTGTAACTGCGGTAAAATGCTCTCAATCCTTCCTCACGGTAAACTGAGGTAGCACACTGAAGACATGTTTTATAAGGACTGTCGTACATCTGCATCCTCTGCTTGATTACTGCAGACATCCATCCATCAAAAGGTGGGAATAGAGATATGAAAAAAAGGAAAGATAAATAGCAAAGGAAAATCATTATGTTAATAATTGCAGCTACTTCCCCCCCCCCCCCCACCCTCCAGAATATGACCCAGGAATTGTAACCCAAAATGATGCATATATTATGTGTGCTCCGCTTATAAAGCTGTGTACAAAGTTTGGGAAAAAAATATATTCAAAACTGTCACCATAACTGCAATCTTGTATATTTAACATTTGGTCCCTTTCAAGAGACCAAGTTACTGGGGCCCATATTAATCATAATCCTATTGGAGTTTGGTGAATTTCTACCAAGTGGTTTAAGAGCTGTGGTTACAGAATGGTGGATTGACAGGCAAACATATGGACAAACAGACAGTGGGTTGCAACTGCATGTCCCCATACAATTTATTTAATACTGCCAAATATGAAACAGCATTTCAGATGCTCTTCTCTACTCCCAACTCCCAGTACAGTAAGCATTCAGGGGACATAACCCAAGATTGTGCATACCTTAACTTGTGTGTCTTTCTGCTATGACTGCATATATAAAGTTTGGTTTTAATAATTTCAAAATGTCACAGTAATCGAAATTGTTTTACTTCTGATTGCCTTCCAGAAACCCAAGGGGAGGGTGCCAAAAACTACACCCGTCTTGTATACAGTTACCATATGAACATCAAATGTACCAAGTTTGGTGTATTTCCACCTAGCTGTTAAAGAGAAAAAGATAGACGTACTGACAGGGAATCATAATGTCCCCAATTCTTTTTAATGTACAAAAATAGTGTAATCCATATACAAGCAAGCATAAGACAATTAGGTAAAAAAAAAAGCATAATGATTACGCCAAAAGCGTAATGGTTGGCAGGTATGCAATACCTATGGAGTTAAGTTCTTCCATCTGATTTTATGTAAATTAAGACCACCTCAATCCTCCAAGCCACCAGTGATTACAATACTTTGATTTTAGACTTGTCATGCTGTCCAAATAGAAGACTCAAAGTTTATCTGCTGACAAGTGGAATATCTTCCTTTTTTGACTTGGACCAAGACTGAAGGACATTAGAGTGGGCAGAGAGGAGCATATTGTACAATAATAGCAGGTAAGTATTACATAATTAAAACTACAGTAAAACCTGTCTAAACGGTCACCTTTACTCACTGATCACCTGTTCACAATGGCCATTCTAATTCCCCCCCGGCAAATTTCATATATAAATATGTAACGGTCACCTGCCTTTAACGGTCAGCAGCCAGGCGTTTCCTAACCAAACAATGGTTTCTCCCTGACTTAAGTGGTCACTGGAGCATATCTATAGTGACTGCTCACTTTATGCAGCTTAAGTTTTGCTTCATGAGGAAGGCACTGTTTAGATAAAGGAATATCGTGAATTGATGTGCAAACATTTCTTAATCTCGCTTGTACTCCTAACTCCAGTCAAGTTGATGGTGTAACTCAAAGGTGTCATGATGTCAAATTCAAAAGCAAGGCAGTTTTTATCATTAGGGTAGAGAGTCAAAGCAATTTGTTTACTGGATGGTGGGAAAAGTAATGTCATCACAGCAGAAATGTGCCAGTGTGACAGGTATAGTTCGATATCTTCATTTATTTGCCTGTGAATTAAAGCTACCTCTGAAGACAAAGTTCGTCTTTGAGAAGAGATATGAGTTACATCCCTTTTCATTAGGGTCAGGGGTCATTCAATATATAAAACCTGTCTGTCAAGTCAGGTGAAGTTTCGGTTCATGGGTCACAAATAATAGCCATATATGGCTTCTCTGGATTTGCTATTTATCACAGGCTTCTTAAATAAGCCGACTGTCTTTTGATCTTGGCAAATTGATCAACTGGCTTTACAGATATTATTTTTAAAGTGCGAACAGCTGTTTCCAAGTGAAACTTATAAAAGTTAGCAGAGGAAAGAGTTAGTCCTGTTTTAGTGATATGTAAGCTGTATGTCAGTAGTGAAATTATTGTTTTGTCACGGTGCACAAAACAAACTAAGATTGGTGATTATTTAATTTATAGGTTGGATTAAAGTGAGCCGAGTACAGTCATCTTGTGTGGACCATAAATTTGGAAGAGAACAACATATATGCGTATTTTATGATTTTATTGAAAAGTGCACATAAAACAATATTGATAATGTAATAATAATAATAATAATCATAATAATAATAACAATAATAATGATAAAGATAATGCATGGTATTTGTTCAAAAACAAATTTTAAAAGGTGAACCTGTGTACAGAGGTCACATGGGTACAACTGCCAGTTTTGCCTTTTCCCATGGGTGGCTGCTGTTGACATGTTTGACTGTAGTTTACCCCACCAGAAAGTAATAATAGCAGTATTACATTAGCTGCTATTACTGCATTGCTAAATTTGCCAGCCTGGTGGAGGCTGATGGCCTAGGAGAAGCTGACAAGTGAACTTACAAGCGTTGTCAGTAGGATGTTCTACTGTCAACTGGATGATGTTGGGGTGGTAAAACTAAACCCAAAGCATAAATACAATCACTCTGGTGCACCAGTGAATGAAAGTAAACTGGTAAGATATTGGAGTGAGAACACCAGAAGTTGACTTTCATAACATCATCCAAAGAGGAATGATTAAAAATGGCCCAACATGCAGCAATAACCCTGACATCATGGGATTTGATCTTCATGAAAGAGATCTCTCTCTCAGTGACAGACTGGAAAGCTTTTTTAACAATCCACTTCTAGATGGTTACTGCTGAAATATCAGAAGTATCTTTGAAAGGGTTATGACCCTTTCTTTTTCCTCTTGATTTAGCTAGATAGAACTGTCAAGCTCTAACTGTGCAAATGAACCTATCCTGCTCATTCCCAGCACAGATATGACTTAATTGGGGATTAACGGGGATGGGTAGATTTCAATAGGAAAAGGTAACTGATTATCAGCCAGAAACCCTGATTGGCAAAGATGAGAGAACAACTCATAGCTGCCACTGAAACGCAAACAACCCTTTCCACTGACAAAGCATGAATTTCACTCCTTCTTGCCGATGCTATGGAGAGGAGGAATACTGCTTTAATGGCAAGATTCTCAATAGAAGCTTCACTCAAAGGTTCATAAGGAGGTTAAGTTAGTGATCAAAGAACAAACGAGAGGTTCCACCTTGGCATTAACGAGCGAGAAACTGGTCTCTGTAGCTCAAAGTACCTCATCAGTTCCAAAAGATATATGTCTGACCCAATAGTGGAGCCCAAAGAGAACTTTGTTAGAGAGGGCTGCTCTATAGCCCTTAATGGTGGATACTAAGCAATCTTTTTCTTCTAAGAAAAAAGAAGAACATTTGCAACTGCAGTTATAGGAGCCAACACTGGGAAGGATTTTAACTATTTACAACGACCTTTCCATTCCCAACAAATATGATTACCCTTCATCATAAAGTGATGTAGTTAAGCGGCATTTCGTTTCATCTTTGCTCATGCTAGTTGTCAGTTTGAATTGCTCTGACACTTCTGTCAGCGAGATT
Source organism: Margaritifera margaritifera (assembly GCA_029931535.1). Lineage (NCBI taxonomy): Eukaryota > Metazoa > Mollusca > Bivalvia > Unionida > Margaritiferidae > Margaritifera > Margaritifera margaritifera. Next base: position 8,544,124 of record JAQPZY010001671.1, read on the forward strand.
AAAGAAGGTGTCACTGGTTGAGAAACTTACACAAGTAAGCACCTGGCATTTCATATCATTAGTTAATCATTATGCAGTACTGTATTCAGAGAGGATAATGCAGCAATTATCAACATTCAACAAACAGTTCAAGTACATCTGAAACATTTTTAGTTGTGACAACTTAAATATTTTAAAATTACTTTTTAGTTTTTGGAAGCATTACTAATTTTTTTCTTTTATTTCAGTTTCTTACACTGTTTGTTTAAGTTGCTTTGTATTTTGATACAAATAAATACTAAATGAGCAGTTCTTTTATTTACACTTCAATCACCGAAAAATACACTTTTGCATGCCGTTCATGCCATCATCAACCTACAACAAAGCAGTTCAGGTTTGTACACATTTACCGTAATACAATTTCAAGTGGGTATCCGGATAACCAATCATTAGGATCGACAGGTACTCGGTAGATGTTTATGAAAATTTTGACAGCTGTACTCCCTAGGGGTGATTACCTCCCTCCTTAGAAAAGGGGTAGGGATCCAAACACTTCCTCCTACACCTCAATGTGAGAATGATGAGAGGAAAAGGGTTTTAAACTGGGACTGATTTAGATTTTGTTTCCCTGTTTAAACCACCTAGAAGTGTGAGTCATGGACCTTCCAGAATGGGGGTGTTACTTCACCCATTTAACCGGGCTCAGTACCATGTCCAGGGACCAGTGTTGCTGATCCCTTCAACCCTAATAGGCCACTTTAACGATTAGCCTTCCAAATAGCGTCTCTGTATTCAGAGGGGTGGCCTGTACAAGGCTTTTGCTATTATCTGGCAAACCTTGGATGTCTCCAAGGCTGCATCCCTCTTGAGGTAAGTAGCTCTGTATAAAGCACCATAGACATCGAGAGAGCAACACTGAGAGTGCAAGTCTCGATGTCTTGGCCACAGCCTCTAACAGTCTCTGCAAGGCTGCTGGAGACAACAAAGATTCCTCTTTCAAAAGATTGAAGGAGGCCGCCAGAAAAAGGTCTGCATATGAAGCTATGGTAACTAGAGTCCATGCCATTAGTTCCAATGCTTCAAGAGCCTTGATCAGGAGATGGGTAATCCCCACCTGGGACGCACCTGAATCCAAAGTGGGGGTGGGGTGGGGTGGGGGCTTAATGGGCCAAGTGGGAAATGGACCCTGTAGCTATTGGCCGAGACCAGGGCCCGAATTGTAGAAGAGATAGATCACCTCTTCTGCTGTCTCACCCCATCTTGACCTTTGGACCTTGGGACAATTTCTGAGTCAGCTCCATCCTCACTGCTGAGTGAGGGAGCAACAGCAGGTTCAACTTGGAGATGATCCTAGCTTCTGATGATCCTAAAGGTTTGGACACAGATCTTCTAGAAGTAAGCGATAAACCTCATTTACCATCTTATCAAAAGTCCACATCTCTTCCTCCTCTATCACCTGAACTGGTGGTTTGAACGAATGCGAATCCCAACTGATAAGAAGCACCAGGTGTGACAGGTTCGTCTGGATATTCATCAGCATAAAAAAAAATTAACAGTTCTTCATCCTGTCTTCTCTAACAAGGCAAGGCATGATTGTTTAATCTCATCTCCCTCCTGGGAGAAGGGACTTCCTGACTTGGGGGAGGAGGTACGGTCTCTGATCAGGACTAGCTCTTTGATCCTCTCTTCCTGGAGTAAGGGATAGGCAATTCCCTCTTGGGGCTTGAGGTGGCAAGTGGTGGTCCCCCTTCCCTCCCTTGATAGCAAGGCCTGAGGCGGTGGGAAAGACCTGGGTATGCTAGGTCCACTGATCCATGGAGCCACGGCAAAGCCATCCATGGTGGCATGGTCAGAAAAGGAGTCACCACCAGGTAGTGCAAGTCCCCAAGCTTCATAGAATTGAATGGGAACATCAAAAAGGGAGAGATATTAACCCAGTACCTCAAACCCGTTCTCAAAACTCGAAGTCTGTTCCCCATGGGGATTGAAATGAAACAAACAGATTATCATAACTAACACTTCCTCAAGACTGGCCCAACAACTGATGCCCAAAGCCCAGCGCATGTTGATCAGCAGTCCATTTTTGGTGACCAGCGCTCAGTGCTCCACGATTGGCAACCGAAGATCAAAAGCAGATCAGCACCATACACCATACCAGGTGCCCAGCTGTCACTGCCTGGTGACAGAAACTCACTAAATGTCATCTGAAACATCATCCAGTGACCAGTGTCTAGTGTCCAAATCCCAGTGCCTGGTACCATGTGACCTGTTGACAGATCTTCACTGACTATCATCTGATATGCTACCCGGTGACCAGGCAATGACCTGTCAAATGATGTAGACCTTACTGGAAAGTCTCTGTTTTGGGAACTAGACTCTGACAAACAAGATCATGCTTTAATTTGAGATCAACTAGCTTTGTTTGGGGCTAGTGACTTCCATAAACCAGGAAGTGCTGAAAATCCCTTCCTCAGAGATCTCCCCTTAACAGAAGCGGGTGATTTCCTACTGCTAATCAAGCAACTTCTGTACACTGGGAAGAGCCATAGCCCTCTCCTGGGATAAGAGGGGGTCCTCCTGAAAAGAAGAGGAAAAAGCATGACCCTTCTTCCTGACCCTATAGGCCCAGTGATTTTCTGCCAAGTTCCAAACCTCATTGGGCCAAAGAAAACAAATCAGGCAACCATCTATGTGTACACATGCCATGCACTCAAGACAGGTGGTGTGAATGTCCCACGCTGCCTTTTAATACCCACATTTACCAATACCTTGACGTATTAATGATTGCTGAAAGGAAAAATAAAATACAAACAATGAACCAGAACAGGAAAAGGGTAGGAAATACTTACCCTGACACCAGTTACTATTAGAGGTATGAAGCACAAGAAGCACCTCTTAGCTAGTGATGTACTCAAAATCCTCAAAATCAACAAAAATGGACACGTATACATGAAAATAAAGCAAGGACTGGGGAGAAAACAATACAACACAAACAAGGATACAATTAACAGTAGTAATGCCAAATTGATGAAATTTTGAGTGCCCAAGAGAGATGTGTATAAACGCATAAAGTCCAAGGAAAAGAAAGATATTCCTATTACTAGAAGTGGACTAAGCTATCAGACTGGGATCATGTTTTTTATTCTTGACCTCCAATTACTAATTGGAGGGAATCATGTCCTTGATGATTGATGTAATACTGCTATTAAATCTTTAACCAAAACAGTAACACAAATTTCCTATGACTAAGACCTTGGCCCCAAGGTGAAAGAGGCAAGCAAATATGTTGTAGAATAAATCGTCTTAGCTTCATAAAGATTCATGCCAAGTATGATGAAAATTTATCAAGGAGTTTAAGAAACATAAGCATAGGAAAAACTTTAAGCAAAACCTAAACAAAATGTTGACGACACAGCCAGCACCATCACTGATGCTGCCACAAGAGATATGACTGCTATGTCTCGCTTTCTCACTACTATGGGTGCTTGACAAAGAGAGCTAAGAATGTTTCAATTGGCATGTTGTCAAGTCAATATCTCACAGATGCTTTAAACACAGTGCTTGTAAGATAGATACCTCGAGGTTTAATACTTCTAACCAGAACTAATAAGTGAAACCAAAGCCGGATAGGTCAAAGCAATCGCAACAATGCAGACCTATGTTTAGAAATAGAACAAGATTACAAGAGTAACATGAATGGCACATTATACAACTACCCGTGTTAATAGTCCTCTATCTAGGCACTAGTATGGTATTGTTGACTTGGGAGAGGGAGATTACAGACCAAGGGGATTCAATGACCTCAACCTTTGGTCAAGGTATGTCGTCTTAAACCAAACTTAATGTGCAGAAACTATTATTTTCTTATTAAACTTACCATAACCATAGCATCTGACCTTTACACCCCAGAATTTATAGGTTTCTTTATTCAATTAAGCGCAAGCCATCAACAGAGTTTGGTCAATGAACTTACTATATAACAAAAGATATGGTCCAAAACTTTTTTTCCAAAGCCACAATCACCCTGACCTTCGACCTTTTGAACCCAAAATTAATAGGCCTCTTCCATACCTAAGTACAAACCCTCCAAACTTTGGTCAAAGTACTAATTTTATTATGCAAAAAACATTTGTATCTTTCATTGACAATGACTTTGAGCTTTTGACCCCACAATCAATAGGCTTCTTTCTTGCATAACGTGCAAGTCAGCCACAAACTCTGGTGAAGGTACATGGTCAATAACTGAAATTTCTGTGCAGAAACCATTTTTCTTTTTCACTTACAATTACCTTGACCTTTGACCCTGAAATTGATTGGTTCTTCCTTACCCCAAGTACAAGCCATCCAGAAAATTTGGTCCAGGCCTGTGATGCATGATTAATATTATTGTGTGGAAACCATTTTTCTCCTTTCAGTTACACTGACCTTTTCCTTATCAAAAGTGCAAACCTGCCACAAAGTGTGGCCCCAGTATGCAATGTAGAACTTATATTACTGTGTGGAAACCATGACTTCTTTCATAGTAACCTTGACCTTTGAGGGGGTTTTTTAACCCTGAAATCAATTGGCATGTTGTTAAGTCAATATCTCACATAGGTGCAAGCAATCCACAGCGCTAGGTAACTACAGATGTGGTCAACTCACCTTACTGTGCAACTGATAGGCTTCTACCTTATCTCAAGTACAAACCAGCCACAAAGTGTTGTCACAATACGCCAAGCAGAACTAATGTTACTGTGTGGAAACCATGTCTTCTCTCACAGTAACCTTGACCTTTGAAAATTTGTTAAACCCCAAAATCAACTGGTGTGTTGTCAAGTCAATGTCTCACATAGGTGTAAGCCATCCACAGTGATGATTAACTACAGATGGTGGTAAACTCACCTTATTGTGTGAAAACAAAATTACTGGTAACAGACTGATGGACATCACAACAGAATATGGCAGGTGTATACAGAACTTTTAGGGTTGACAGGAAACACTGAATCTATCGGCAAAATTAAAACACATTTTTATTTTAGGCCTTTGCATTATAGATCACCCACCTTCTGCAGGATTCATCACGGCATCATGGAGAAATGTTGCCATGCAGCCTGCCGCACCTGTATACAAATACAAAAAAAAGTTTATGTAAAAAGGCTGTCTAACTGCCTGTACCTTTCAAAGCTATATAAGCCAGGTGAGTGACATCAAGCCCATTTGAGTCTCTTGTTAAAAATTGCAGTTATGTTTGTGATGGCCTCTATCTCTAGCTATTAATTTACAATTTATTTCCACGCATAATTACTTCTACATGGAAACAGGTCACTGTAACTTGTGCTGAACAAATGCAGTTGCATCACTTTAATCACATGAAAGTGATATTGCTCGCCTGGCTCATAACTTCAAGTTGATCACTTCACTAAGCAGGCTTATTTAGTATTGCAAAAACACAATCCTATGTTAACTACCATCATTCATCCAATTTTTCGGTCATAAAAATATAATTACTTTTCTCACTGTCCAGATATTTAGTGTGCAAATGAAAATTAAAATTTTTCCTCATTATCTTGTCTGTAAAAGTAATATATCTCTATTGTGTCCTGATGCACCTGGTACTTTCAGTCATCAATGCCAGTCAGAACTGAGCTGGGTAAAATAGATTCCATTATATTTTTACATGCAAATAAAGAACACTTACATAATAATGTTTTGGTGTTTTCTTCATACATGTGACAGAACAGAGAAGTCAGCTTAGGACAAATCGGGAGATTTGCAACATTTGGTCAGGAGTTTTGACTTCAAAAGAGGAAGGATTTTCAACGAAAATGACAAATTTTTCAGTGCATCACTTGTCTTCAACTTTCTTATCCCAATGAGGACCCAAAGCTTAGATTATTATGTGAGCAGTTTTCGTCCATTTGTATGAAAACATTTGTGCAATTTCCAAGTCAGGGAACATTATTTGACTAGATCTGAAAAATGTTCTTCTACCATAAACAGGTGATTTTTTTCGGCTATAAAGCTGGCAAACAGTGTTTCAGCATGTATATCTTTATCCACATTTGATGCAGATTCTGAATACATGGATTTCAGTGATGGCATATTTGTTGTTGCATTAATATGCTTTCATGAGATGGGGTTCTGTATGACACGTAATGTAATTCTTGCCACCATAGCAGATTTTAAAATCAGCTAAGGGAAGGGCAGAATGCATATTCATGTCCTTTGAACTCAATTCCAACCACTTAAATTCCTGTTTCCATCCATCCTTGAATTTCTTGTGATACTTTGGTTCCTTAGATATTAGCATTTTAGCAATGGGAGATAACGCACACTTAGACATCTAGACAAACTTTAAACACTGAAGCCAAACCGACCCTACTTTATAACACATGAGCTCTTTAGTAATCCAACCATACTCAATTAACATCTTTAATAATGTCCGAATTACTTTTAATCACACACAGTTTAGACTCTAATCCATCTTGACAACTTTAAGCACCGAAGCATGATATACCCTGTGGAGAGAATCAAAGCAATGTTAATTGTTTTATGCTGATTGAGCTCAGACCTGCCAACATTGAAAAAATAAAAATCAGGATTTTGCCGCCAAATCACCATTAAAAATCAGAAGGCAGGGTAAAATATCAGAAGGTACAAGATTAAGGTGTATATATCATGATATATTATTTTATACATCTACTTTTGTTGTTTGATGACATTTTATGTGATCAATCATAATCGTGTTAAATAAACTATGAATAAGAATGAAATGAATGACCAGAGATATAAAGAAACAGATAGATGCTGAGAGATAGGCAAAAAGAGAACTTTTTTGAGAAGAACTGAATCTCCTGCAGCTGAAGATGTTTATTTACAAAAGTGTACAAAATTACAATTTTTTTTATTCAAGTCAATTTGCATTTCTGCAAAAATTCACCATTTATTGGTCCTTGGGTGCCGAATTTGCTAACAAAAATAGCTTCCAGGGAGGATGCCAACAGACTGGCTCTTTGGTTGGTTATGTTTTTTCTGACCATTGAGAAGGTTCTCTCAGCATTACTGTTGCTGTTTGGTATTGAAAGTATGTTAAGTATTACTCTCCCAAGGATTGAAAACAACAGTTGGCCAGTTCCATGTTTCATCCTTTATTTTCCTGATAGCACCCATTGATGATCTGCTCTTTCCACATGCAATTCTGTATCAAAGTTGTAGCTTTGGTAAAGCTGAAACTGCCTATGTAGCTCATCAGTGTTGATTCCTTCCATTCAGCTGTTGAAAAAGGCCAAGTACTTAAATGATACCACAGATTGTTTTGACACATCTGCAATGCTTGCATGAATAAACAAGTCACCTTTAAGTGGCAATTTTTCTTTCATATACGACAGAGATTTGATTAGAAATGCCCTGCAGTGCATTCTCATCTGTAAATGACCTTCAGCATTCATCTTCTCTATAAATTTATTTGTTGCCTCACCCAAGTACAAGTCCTGAGAAGAAAAGTACAAATTTTCATCTTTTACATCAATTGCTGTGATGTATGACAGACAGTCTGTCTTGTCAGCAATGTACTTTGGTTTAATAATAATAGAGAGGAAGTCTCTGTACATGGATAGCAGAATGTCTCTGGTCCTGTGAATTAGGGGTCTGTCATGCTGTAGAGCTTTTTTAGGTCTGTCAAATCTGTCTTGAATCCATCTTAAAAATTGGCAGTATGCAAAGGTACGTCGTGAGTTTAAGTCATCTCTTATTCTTTTCAGCCTGGCATTGCTGAGACTTGCAGCAGGTGATATCTGGTTTCCTTCTGCCCAAACCAGCGGTCAACAATGGCAGCACTGGTCCTGCTTTCTTACAAGCAGCTGCTGAAGCCTTCTGTGCCTTTGTCTTTTCTTCTAAATACATTTTCTCTATAAACTCACGAAGTGGTACCCACAGCTCTAGGAGACGATTAATGCACTTTCCAAGTGAGAGACATCTAGCTGGGCAATATTTCTGGATTTTCCTGGCTTCATCATTATGTAAAAGTTGATAATTCTTGAAATCCCAGATTCTTTTATCACTTTGTTCCAGGTAATAATAAATATCCAGGAGAAGCTCATCAATCCGTACAGGAAGCTGCTGGAAAGACTTTTTAGCTGCAATATTGATGAGGTGGCAGGCACAACCGACACTGAGTAAAGGAGGACGTGCTTCCTTAAGCTTGTAAGTGACACCTTTGTGGCAGCCAACTACGGATGCTATGTTGTCAGAGACAAAGGAAAGCATATTTTCAACTGGATTATTGTGTTTCTTCAGCTGTTCCTGTATCAGCTCAGCAATATTGCTCCCAGTGGATGCCTCAGTCAGCTCAGGTACTGAAAGGACACTTGTTCTCACTTCTTCTGCACTTTCATCAAAGTATGTTATGACCAATGGGAACAACTTCTCCATGTTGTCATTACTTCCGACAGTTACCAGGCTGAAACAAAAAAGGACTAATAATTACACAAATGTAAATAGCTAATGTGACTTGTTGCATTCAACAGCATAGTTAAGTTGATATAATTAATATACATTCTATAGTGTCAGTATAAAGGTGTTTAAATAATGCACATTACAGTATTTTAAAATTGCATAGCACTGTATAGCAAGATAAACTACCTCAAAATTTTCAGGCCGTATACAAATATTATTTCTGCCTGTTTGCAACTGTGTCCCTGTAAAAAAAAAAAGTATTTATATGTTTAGACACTTGCAATACATGAAAGGAAAATCACACACTGCCCTTGCACCTGTCTCTGTGGTGTCTGCAGCCAAGGCCAACGCAATATGTGTTGACTTTGTTCTTGCATATCTATACTTCTGAGCAATTGTACTGTGTGGCACCATGCTCCTAACATCCCCAAACCCATCAGCGGCTGCTAATGCAAAGTTGTGATACACAAGCCACTGAAAAAAATACATTAGAAAAAGTGCATATAATGCAAACATGCAATAAACAAACCAGAAACTGGATGAGCAATAATATAGAACTAGTACTATGCTAAAAAGTTTGTAATATTTAGATTACAAGTGTTAAATTCATAGGTCATGGAAATAAAGATATTTAATTTAAAAACAGGTTATCATTATAAGCATATTGAAAAGATCATAATTTAAAATTGAATGATTTTTGGTAAGTGTTATATATATAGTTTTGAAACATTTTCAGGGATAATTATTTGAGATGGGGCATCATTGCTTGCAGCATTCTATTTACAAATTATTTTTAAAAAACACCTTTAACTTAATTCACTCCAAAGAAACAATTTGCAACAGTTTAACTTTAACTTACATTAATACAAATATTCTGGCAAAATCCAACTATGAAAAATGTTTTTTTTTCTTTACACCAAAAATGTTTACCCATATTCTAGGTTTTTAGAACAGGCAATATTTGGGAAAAATGGAAAATTTGGTAGATATATCAACCAATAATATTTAATTGTATTCAGTTCAAGTACTTACTCTAGTAAAAAATAGTCTCTGCTCTGATCACCGACAAGTCATCGAAGTCATTTTTCATGGAAAATTCCAGAGGCTTCATGCCGCTAAAATCTTTTTTGCACCGTTTGTGCTTGGCTGTTGTACTGTGTTTATTAATGTCATCTAAACCACCAGATCGTATTAAGAGATGCTGTGAGCACCATTTGCAGAATGCATGATAGACGAAAACCGGAAATCAAGCTGGAAATCGGATATAGCTAAGAAACAAACCAGATATAGAAACAGAAAAACAGAAAATGATGTTTTTGTAAAATAAAGTACGTAATTTTTTTTTCAGTGGTTTGGAAAATAGAGTTTTCATAAAAATCGAGGAATCGGGAGATAGGTCCAAAAATCAGGATTCTCCCGATTTTTCATTTGGGTCGGCAGGTCTGTGAGCTCTTTTGTAATCCAAACATAATCAATTAATGTCTTTAATCCTTTTAGAATTACTTCTGATCACACACAGTATAAATAAATGTTGACAAACTGCAGAGACTAAATCCAACTGACCCTACAGACAGAATAAAAGCAATGGTAATTGTTTTATGCAGCTTGAAATTAGCAACTAAATTGTCTTGCCCTGCTTAAGCCAGTTCATAGTCATGTGATCACAGATAGTATTACCATAAATATACTACACTGGAAGCAAGGTGTGAAAAAAATGGAAACAATTAAATTTTTCAATAATAATTTTGAATATGCAGGAGATTTCAGTGAGTGACAGGAGAAATCCCTCATCTCGAGAGCAAAACCCTCATGGATGAGAGGTTCAAATGTATGTTTCTTGTTCAAATAAAGAATACTGGTTGCAGTTCTGATGTTTATTTTTCTTTTTGTTCATGTAAATATACTGCCTTTGGAGATAAATGTTCACAATGGTCTAGATATGTTCGATGCACAACATTTCAAAGTTATATTTTTTTATAAGAATGACATCCCCCATTTCGTGCATGCACCTGTGGAGTCAAAACAAAAATGGTGATGGTAAATAAAACCAATTGACCTCAGTCCTGTAAATTTGAAGGCCCCTACATAGGAAAGGAAGAATAATTTGATTTGTAATGAAGTACATGTATGTACTGAAAGTAAAAATATTTTGACCCTCCGCATACGCTAGATCACAACTAGAATTATTTTTAGATATGGTATGATGGTCATCCATTCAATCACATTTCTGTCTCTGGGTAAAACATGTCACATTCAAAGTTTTTTTTCCATCAGCTTAAGAAAACGTAATTGGTGTCCAGAAATTTTATGTACATGACCTATTGAAAATTATCATAAATTTTGGAAGTAAATATCCAGAAAATTCTGCCCCCTTTTAATAGAATTGAACAAAAATAAATTTAATAAAAGTCACCATGTGCTAGATGATTTCCCTGCTTGCCCCCACTGAGCATTGTCTTCAGCTTTTCATAGCAGGCAAAGTACATGGCATGGGCTGGCCCTGCACTCCCGACAACAACATTGACTCCTCGCATGGTGTTCAAAATGCCTTCATAGCGGACTATTTTTAACAAAGCATCTGCAACACTTCGGTAGTTAGCTTTGGGGTCAGGAACAATACTCTGCATACGTGTCTGAAACAAAAGAAAAATGGAATTTTGACACTTTCCATTTTTATCCGAAAAAGAACTTACACAGTGAACCTTATTGTTAAAAAACAAAGGAAATAATATGCATGCAGTGTTGCACCAAGAGTGCTTACTTGCGGGTTTCCCACAATTTTTTGTCCTATGTCCCCCAAATCTTTACCCTGTGCACCCCTCTGGGCACAATTTTTCGTGAGAAACAAAAAAAATATATGCCTGCAACTTTTCTTTAGCGGATGTCTAACCATGTCTATGCTGGTGTTAGCAATGGCCAAAGTCGGTAAAGGTGATAAAAACTGTAAGATGGCAGTGAACATCCATTTCAAAACAATGAATCTGGCAATGAAAACATCAAAGGTTTATGGTAGGCGGCCGAGTTGTTAAAGTCTTTGACTGCCTGTAGTGTAATGTATTTTCAAAGTTCACACCTATGACAAGATTTATTTTATTCTCAAGCAGAATTAATGATAAAAGAGAGTAATTTATGTAAATACACAAATTTTCATTTAATTAATGATTTATTACTTTTAAAAGAAAAGTAATTAAGAAAACATGGATATTTATTATAATAAGTGCTGGTACAGAATGAGCGAACACTGAAGTTAAATGTGAGCAAGATCAGAAAATTCTATGGTGCAGCTCATTTCAGGTTAGCCATATATTCAAACATGTTAATGTTTTCAGGAGTTACTTTATCACGTGATAAAGAGTTTATTGCAATTATGTTAAGTGTCCAAGGTAAATATGACAAAGTTAAGGTTGCACAACTCAGAAGCAAATATGATTAGCTCATGTTTTTAGCACTTCTAGTGCATCATGCACTACAATTTACCTTTGTCCCCTTAAAATGTAGTGTCCCCCCAAAAAAAATATAGAGCATGAGGGACACAGTGTCCCCTGACCCTGGGATTTTATGTGAAACACTGGGCATGTAATGTATGTTGAAAAGTGCTGAAAGATTCCATTCTATACAATCTTTTCTTATCCAAATCATAAAAGCCAAATTTCAGGACATATGGTGCATCTTCCCTTTTATTTATAACCAAATATTCATCTATGATCTTTTATCATCATCATCATAAACTCATTCCATAAATGTCACAAAACAATGTGACATAATGGCTATCATCACAAGACACAATGTGACATAATGGCTATCATCACAGGACACAATATGACATAATGGCTATCATCACAAGATACAATGTGACATAATGGCTATCATCACAAGACACAATGTGACATAATGGCTATCATCACAAGATACAATGTGACATAATGGCTATCATCACAAAACACAATGTGATATAATGGCTATCATCATAAGACACAATGTGACATAATGGCTATCATCACAGGACACAATGTGACATAATGGCTATCATCACAAGATACAATGTGACATAATGGCTATCATCACAAAACACAATGTGATATAATGGCTATCATCACAAGACACAATGTGACATAATGGCTATCATCACAGGACACAATGTGACATAATGGCTATCATCACAAGATACAATGTGACATAATGGCTATCATCACAAGACACAATGTGACATAATGGCTATCATCACAAGACACAATGTGACATAATGGCTATCATCACAAAACACAATGTGATATAATGGCTATCATCATAAGACAATGTGACATAATGGCTATCATCACAAGATACAATGTGACATAATGGCTATCATCACAAGACACAATCTGACATAATGGCTATCATTACAAGACACAATCTGACATAATGGCTATCATCAGAAGACACAATGTGACATAATGGCTATCATCACAAGACACAATGTGACATAATGCCTATCATCACAAGACACAATGTGACATAATGACTATTATTTTTTTGATCCACAGAGTAATGTTCATACATTGACATATTTGTTAAAACAAGCTGCTGTTATCTCTTTTTGTGAGACCTTTGGGGGTTTGCATGGGTGTATCTAAATTTGGTTAAAAATAATAACAAAGATGTTTACTGTGAGATACAGGTTTATATATATATATATATATATATATATATATATATATATATATATATATATATATATGGTTGATCTATACTTGTCTAAAAGTACATCTACTGATACAGTGTACAGTACAGTGGTCTAACGATACAATGCTGTTCAAGGGAGATGTAAATATGTACCATGATACATAGGTAAGGTTGCATACTAGGGTACAAAGTGTACCATGATATATAGGCAAGGTTGCATTATACTGGGGTATATTACACAGAAACTTCTAGGTATAAATCTTTGAGCCAGCTCTCCAAAGAAGTAAAAGGCAAGGAGTGAGGTCCTACACATTTAGAAACAAGATGACAACACAACAAGCTATCTGGGAAAGAATCAAGTAGGCAAGATTATTGGTAAACTCAGTAGCCCAGATAAATTGTTAGTATTAATACTTCCCCTTTTCCTCATTATGAATCATCAATGATCATTTTCCATTATGAAATATTTTCAGTCATATGTTTCTAAATAAATGTTGAAAAAGTCGTAACACCATGCTGTAACCCACTAGGCTATTTGAATTTGGCCATTCATTTTTTTTTTTTTTGATTGATCAGTTTTAAGGGCACTTTTAATACATTATTGGCTATATCATGCTAAAAGGAAATGGGAGCGAAGTGCCTTTACGTGCGTTACATCTTCTGTTCAACCAAAAAAATATTCTTTTTAACACAATACACACAAGGAACTATCTCCTTTCATACAAAAAGAAATAGCCCATTATCAGGTGTTTAATAATTATGTAACATAGACAAGTTATAATAACTCTGAAATTTTAAAAATAAGTGAGTCTGAGATGTAACACAAATTTTATGACATCAATTTTGTACCATATCTGACTTCTGACCCCTCCTCAGGGATCCCAACAAGAGACCCAAAAATTATACCCCTCCTGCAGATGGTTACAACATGGACAACCCTTGTGCCAAGTTTGGTGCATTTTCACCAAGCAGTTTAGGAGTATACAGAGCTACACACAGAAAGACAGACAGAGGGTATCAAAATATAACCCTGCTAAAGTGTGGGGATAATAACTAATGTTTTTACAAGGACAGTATATTGGATATGAAATGTGCTCGGCATGAATTGATGGATCACTGACGCTGCCCTCATGTCAGTCAAAAGGTAACAGATTGCAACTGACAATGGCTTACTGAACACTGATATGCTGGCTAGGTTTAAGTGTAGGGTAATAATAGTGCTTGTCACTGACTTGTTGGAACAGCTCCAACATCGTCAAAATTGCCTATGTACAACATTAAAAAAATGTCGAACTTTCACAACTTCAAAATTTCTCATCCAATTTCTGTCAAATTTGCAGCATATACTTACATTTTATTGTCTTTTTAATGCAAGTTTGTTTTTTTCTTCCGTACTTAAGACTTGGAGTTTTGCAATAAATTGCTATGTTAATGATGAGGTCTGTGCTCTGAATATGTCAATTTGTACACTTGATTTGGTCACTCTGATACATTTATTGAATATGTCAATTTGTACACTTGACAAAATTCCAGATTTGGGCACTCTGATACATTTATTGAATATGCCAATTTGTACACTTGACAAAATTCCAGATTGGGACACTCTGATACATCTATGTATTGAATATGTCAATTTGTACACTTGACAAAATTCCAGATCGGGACACTCTGATACATTTATTGAATATGTCAATTTGTACACTTGACAAAATTCCAGATTGGGACACTCTGATACATCTATGTATTGAATATGTCAATTTGTACATGACAAAATACCAGATTGGGACACTCTGATACATCTATGTATTGAATATGTCAATTTGTACATGACAAAATTCCAGATTTGGGCACTCTGATACATGTATGTATATATCAACCTTTGATTTCAAATCATGTTTCTTTTCTATTTTTGGGTCAAGTTTTAGTTCTTACACTAATTGTTCTAAATGACCTACTTGTCTTTATGTCTGCTGTAAAACACTAAGCAAATCAAACAATTACAGCCATAACATTTGTGCAGCCTTTAAACTGTATCTGCTCCAGGTAAAGAGGATATGCAGCAGAAAAAGGGGTTACTAAAACAGGATGAAGAACTTGTACATGACTCCATTCAGTCACACATAGTACAAGTATGAAACATGTTCTGCAAAATGACCTCTCGCATTAAACAACCTATCTACAGGAGCACAGTCATGAAATAATTGCATATAATTGATTGTGACTTTGTGAACTTATGCAAATAAACCATATATAGAATCACATATCCCTTACATTGCATAAGGACCTTTTCAACAACAATGTATACACATTTTGATCTACATGTCAAAAAGGAAGGCATGTTCAAAAGATCTACAGCTAAAATTTACAACTGCACTATATTTAATGACTGAACTAAATGAAATGTCAAACTTGTTTTTCAAAAAAATGTTGGAACATTCATTGTTTGGCCAAGAATTGTTTTTAGAAAATGATGAAAAAGTATTAATTTTCCCGATTATTTCAGCATCATTCTACCATAATTTTGTAATGTGGCATTTGAATTTGGCACCTTTTTGATTATACTGTATAAAGTGGCTAATCTTCTCATGCCTGGATTCTTCAACTAAAAGCAAACTAAATGGATGTACAAAATATGGATGAGCAAGTCAAGCTAAGAGAAAGAGCTTAGATTCTCTGTGTAATGCACCTTTAACTCTTTTTCACATTATTTTGCGAAGAATTAAGGGCATTGTGCATTTGTGTCTGTGTTATTGACTCAAACTTTAGTCCATTCCAAAGTCTGGGGACATGCGTAAGTCCATCCTAGAAGCTGCCAAGGTCAAACAGTCCTCCAAGATTGAAGTCACAAAGATTCAGAAAGCAAAGATTAGGTTAAAACTTAAAAGGGACCTTCTGTGTGCTAGTTTTTTAAAGCTATTTTGAGGTAGGAAATTTGTTCCAAAAACAATCCAAGGCCCCCCCCCCCCTCCTGAAAATTAATGAGAAACTGTTTAAAGCACGACACACTTCACATGCTCATGAACATCAACTCTGCTGATGCAGTCATTACAAAGAATATTGAGAGATCAAATGGACTCTAGTGGACATTAGGAACTGGAGGGTAACATTGCTATAAGTGAAATGGAATCAAAATCTGAGTGAAGAAAGTGTTGTTTGAAAATAATGTAAAGCACAAATTACTTTGGTAACAAGTAGTGGTTTACACCCGGACCTAGAGAAAGCACAAATTACTTTGGTACCGAGTACTGCTTTACACCCAGACCTAGAGAAAGCATAAATTACTTTGGTACCGAGTACTGGTTTAGACCTGGACCTAGAGAAAGCACAAATTACTTTGGTACAGAGTACTGGTTTACACCCGGACCTAGAGAAAGCACAAATTACTTTGGTACCAAGTACTGGTTTACACTCGGACCTAGAGAAAGCACAAATTACTTTGGTACCAAGTACTGGTTTATCACTCGGACCTAGAGAAAGCACAAATTACTTTGGTACCAAGTACTGGTTTACACTTGGACCTAGAGAAAGCACAAATTACTTTGGTACCAAGTAGTGGTTCACACCCAGACCTAGAGAAAGCACAAATTACTTTGGTACCAAGTAGTGGTTAACACATGGACCTAGAGAAAGCACAAATTACTTTGGTACCCAGTAGTGGTTTACACCCAGACCTAGAGAAAGCACAAATTACTTTGGTACCAAGTAGTGGTTTACACCCAGACTAAGAGAAAGCACAAATTACTTTGGTACCAAGTAGTGGTTCACACCCAGACCTAGAGAAAGCACAAATTACTTTGGTACCAAGTAGTGGTTTACACACGGACCTAGAGAAAGCACAAATTACTTTGGTACCAAGTAGTGGTTTACACCCAGACCTAGAGAAAGCACAAATTACTTTGGTACCAAGTAGTGGTTCACACACGGACCTAGAGAAAGCACAAATTACTTTGGTACCAAGTAGTGGTTCACACACGGACCTAGAGAAAGCACAAATTACTTTGGTACCAAGTAGTGGTTTACACACGGACCTAGAGAAAGCACAAATTACTTTGGTACCAAGTAGTGGTTTACACCCGGACCAAGAGAAAGCACAAATTACCAATGATGCCATAATGAAGTGCATTTGAGCCAGCATGCAGTGTACATAGTTTGGTTCTTTTTCCCTCATTTTTGATTGGATTTGAATCTGTGATAAGAGAAGTAAGGATGGATCCAGTCAAAGTATTTGTATACTAATACACAAAGATGATGGACTAGGGTTTAGATGACACAGGGATCAAAATGGCCTTACAACCACAGACGGTGATATATTCTAAGAGTACGAGCTGTTATAAGCGTGCATTTAATATAGCTCTGCCTATCTCAAATCCCAACCCATACCTATTCTTAAAATATTGTGAGTCAACATGCATCCTGTACAGCTCATGCAATATAGTGATTTCCCACGTGTTGTCAAGGGAACAGGATCACATGGGATGAACAAAAGTACCATAAATGACACATTATACACCTGCCCTGTATCTGGTAGGCCTCTATATAGATAACTTAAGTCTGTGTGCAGAAACCATATTTCTTCTTTCAGTCAGTGGCCTTGACCTCTGACCTTTCAACCCCCAAAATCTATAAAAAATTCCTTACCCTAAGTTCAAGCCATCCACAAAGTTTGACCCAGGTATGTGATGTAAAACCAGGAATGATTCTGCTGTATTAATTAGGGATTGAAAGTTAGTAAAATCTTGCTTGCCAGAACTTTTTCCCTCATTTCAATTTTCAGATCTATTATATGTGTTACTAGATCAGAACCGTCATTTTAGTTTTCTCTTACCAGAAGTCATCTTAATCATACACAAGCTTGGCATTGCTTTTAAGTGCAGTTAATCATAATAAGTCTGGGTTCAAGCTGGACCCCAATATCTGAACGAAATTACATCTCCATCCAGAATAGGTTTAGTTGATGAAACTATATAAAAGTGGGTGTAGAAAGTTCAAAATAGTCACCTTAGACCAATGTTTTTGCACATTTTCATGTCAGATTATAAAAATGATGATTAAATATTAGTAAAAGTCTATAAAACTATTAAAACTTTTCTTATTTCCCTTCACCACAGTTGTTGTACAAGATAAAAAAGGCAACATCGAAGTTTGGTTATAGTCAAAAATATGCAACGCCTTCCATAGCAGAACTCGTATGTTTATTGGACAAAATGATTCATTTTATTAGTAATGGATCTGGATATGTCCACTGAGTCATAGTTTGCTTCAGATTAGGCAACAAAACTACAAGTTTTCACTTGTTTTTCAAGGTTCATCTGTGAATTTTTGGCGGGAGATCCGTAGATAGCAATGCAATTTCTGGTATAAGATCATCAAATTAGCATCAAAATCGACTAGACAACACGAGACTTTGTTTCCTGTCTTTCCACCTTCCTCTTTTGATGGGGAAACTGATACAAAAGTCAACATTTTACACTGATTATTAATGCACTGTATCGAAACAAAATGGGGTGGGAATAATGTCATGAAGTCAATGCAAAGCAAAGTGAACTTCATCTTTAAGGCCTGTTTAGATGAAATGACAGACTCAAAGGTGACTATTTTGCCTAAATCACCCTCTAGTGTGGACCCTGTAAGTATTGGGATTCTCCAACATGCGTGCATTGTTGAAAAGCTGACAAGAGCAGGCAGCTCCCCATTTTCAAAATGACGTATATATATTCCTTTAGTAATCAGGGCACTTTTGTTGACCAGCTGTTTGGATAGTTGACAGTTCATATTGGTAATGGCTGATACATACATTTTATGCTTTGATATGCTTATAATATATTCAATACATGCCAAGGTATGCTTGGTCTAGTGTGAAACCATTTTTCTTCTTGCAGTCACACTGACCTTGACCAGTTCACCTTTTCACACCAAACTCAAAAGACTTTTTCCTTACCCCTAGTGCAAGCCATCCACAAAGTTTGGCTGAGGTATGCCATGTAGAACTAATGTTATTGTTCATAAATCATATCTATTATTG
This sequence comes from Margaritifera margaritifera, assembly GCA_029931535.1. Taxonomy (NCBI): domain Eukaryota; kingdom Metazoa; phylum Mollusca; class Bivalvia; order Unionida; family Margaritiferidae; genus Margaritifera; species Margaritifera margaritifera. Next base: position 8,563,223 of record JAQPZY010001671.1, read on the forward strand.
CAATCAAAGTGACTTTGACTTTGGATTCCAAAATCAACAGGGTTCTCCCTTACCCAAAGTGCAAACCATCCACAAAATCTAGTAACTGTAGATGATGAAAAACTCAAGTTATTGTGTGTGAAAACAATTTTTCTTCTTTCAATCAGTGATGTTGACCTTTGATCCCAAGAGCGATATGGTCCTTCCTAAGCCCAAGTGCAAATGCTCAACAAAGTTCGGTAACTGTTTAAAGTGGAAAACTCAAGATATTGTGCAGAAACCACTTTTCTTCTTTCAGTCACAGTGACCCATACTTTTGAGTCCAAACTCTCTTTCTTATCGCAAGTGCAAGCCATCCACAACATTTGGTAACTATGTATGGTTGACAACTATTAAATGTGTGAAAACGAAAGTGGTAACAGACAGACAATATCACAACATAATACTCTCTGCCTTATGGCAGCCGATTAAGCTTTAGAGTGGTATTACCACTCATAGCTGTGGTAATTTATAGCAATGATCAAGCCTTCCATGTATTACTGCAGTATACCTCATTAGGAAATGCCTCCTGCATCGGACACCTGTTCGTTTAATTACCCTACAATCAACTCTTAACAGATCAATAAATTACTCTCCTGCTGAAAAAGCAAAATACTGAGTAATAAAATAATGACTACTTTATACTTTGCCTTATTTTGTCTTGTGTTGGGTAATAAATGAATAGCACTAAAGTGTTACATTCTCTTTGTGAGTAAAATCTTATATTATTCTCTTTCATGTTCATGATCAGGCAGATAAGGGCAAAGATAGACATTTTTAAAAAATACACCAATCATCAGTGTTGCACCCCTGTATCTCAGTCCCCCTATAATGATCAAAATATTATGATTTGTTAAATGTAGGGGGATACTGGTATTTTAGTGTGGGAGAATGTCCCCTGGGCTCACTACAGGCAAAACAATGGACAGCATTTAAAATTTTGGACTAGTATTATAATATTATATGTGAAGTCCTCAGTCATTTAAAAGACAAGCAATACAACTGGTTTGCTATAAAAGCTTCGTCACAAAACACCTGTCACTAATTACAGATTATCGTCTAGGAGCTTTTTCACATTTTCATTTAAGATTGGGGTAGAAAAGAAAGAGTTCCTGTTATTTCCAATGGAATCCAAGCACGTCTGATTCAGAGCGATTTTCCTATCAACAGTTGCTTAGATATGTAAGATTGGCTATCAGGCCAGCGCATGAGCCTGTTTTTTTTCTTTTTTGCGCATAGGACCCATGATTTTTGCCTGCTTGTTCCCTCTAACCCCAAAGTTACCCAATTTTTTACAAAGGTTCATCATCTGTGTGAAGTTTGGTCAGGTCTGCTTTAGAGCTAATGAGAGGGTCTAAAATCCAGACAAAAACCCGTCCTGCAACCACCGATTTTTTTTAGTAAAGAAAATCGGGTCTCAAAATTGCATTTTTTCCTGTTGTATTTTTTAATGTGCGTAGAATCTCTACGCAGGGCTGAGCAAATCCCATAGCCCGACGTTCTGGACTATTCATTTTTGAAGTCGGGCAAGTAAAAAAATTTCCAAGTCGCTAGTCCGGGACAAGTGCTTTTTAAAAAAGTTGGGCAAGTCCTTATTTTCGTGCTTTAATCACTATATCTACCTATATTTGGCCAATCATGCCCTCCGGGCATACTGAATACAGTGGGACCCCGCTATAACCCGGTAGTTGGGAGCCATAGAATCCGACCGGGCTATGAGCCGAACCGTGTTATAAGCAACCATGTACAATACCAACACATTTTTGGATTTAATTGGGGGGGGGGGGGGGGGGGTTACATAAAGACGGGTGCGAAAATGCATGGCACAATTACCATTTTTGATCAATATATATTAAATGAGAAAACCATTTGCTGATATAATATATTACTTTATTCAGAAAACCATGCATTGGTACATACACGTGTCTAATTTATATATATACATGTATAATCTATTGCATGAAAAGAATATCAACACCGTGTACTCACCAGCGAATCTTGTAACATACATTGAATCCATAATACAAATATTTCCATCGAAAATATCCACACACGGATGTAGAATATTCAATAATTTTGTCACAGATCATTATGTGACTAATACAATGAAGAGAAAGTAACAAAAATTACGTAACGGGTGTATGTAATGAATGATGAAAAAGTACATGTATGTCCGACGATTAATAAACGGTGTCGCATACATTTTACACCACTACATTTCTCATCTGTTAGTAGTTATTATTTTTTAAAAAACTCTGTGATTTTTAGCTGCTTTCTGCTAATATCACGTCTGCTCTTGGCAAAGTCAAGAATAGTTCTCAGTTGCAGAATTCGAAGATAATCAATATCTTGCGTCTCCATCCATCTCAAAGCACACTCTAAACCTTTGACAGCTTCTGTAGCTAATGGTGGGCTATCCTCAGGTGAAGTGTCTTCGCTGTCATCATCAGAAGTATCACCATCGTCAGCATCACCACTAGTGTTTTGAGACTTAATATTTTTAATAATTTCCGCATCCGAAACGTGGTCTGCAACTGGACATTCATTGTCAAAATTAAGCCATTCGTCAACGCGTTCACGTGACTGCATCAGCTCCCCAAATGCCCTCTCAGCCTGGAACACATCATTTTCCGAAAATCCATCGAATAAACTATTGTCATCATCGGTGATGTTGCCTCTGTCTTCCTGTGTACTAGTAAATGCTGCCCCAAGTCCTTTCTCCCAGCAGTTCTCAATGCAGCGTGGCGTAATGGCATCCCAAGATATTATTTACTGGCCAACAGATTGCATAAAACAACACCGCCAAGCCTTACGCACATGCTGGCGGCTTTGTTTCTTTGATGCTGTATAAATCGTTGCCCTATGATTTGAACAAGTATAGCTCGGTAGTTCACTTTGATGATAAACAATGTACTTAAATTAATTGATTTATACATTCTGGTGAGAATCTTTTATCAACCGCCACATTGGCTGCTGCTTAGTTGTGTATGAAATTAAGAGAACATATATCGGAGATTATTTGAGCAACGACTGTATTCGGAATGCATTCAAGACAAACAAAGTAGAAACGATGGCTTCATTACTCAGGAATCAGTAATTATAATATTGACACTTATGAGCTGTAATTTTTCAACAATAAACAAAGATCAAAGTTCTCAGTAGGCCCAGCAATTGGTTCGTATTTCCGACGTTTATTTTGGCACAAAAATAGAAGAAATTTGATAATACATTTTCTACACGTTCTTTTTCGCACTGTTTAGACGAATATGAGAATGATAATTAAACTCTTGACGTATTTAGTTTTTTTCATACTTAAATTTTTTTTTTTTTTTTTTTTTTTTTTTTTTTTTTTTTTTTTTTTTTTTTGGTCTTTGAGAAAAATAACTGTAATAAATTACCCGAAATTTCGGGAGCCATGCCACGACCGGGTTATATCCGAATTCGGGTTATAGCGGGGCGGGTTATAGCGGGGTCCCACCGTACTTGATTCTACCCCTCTTCATGTATACATTTACATTCTGTATAACACATAAATGTGGTCAGTAATAATTGTTGCATATGCGCATGTTCTGTTACCGCTTGACTGCACATTGAGCTAAGCGACCAAATTATCGGCAAATCAAAACACATCAAACAAAAGAAAGCCAGTATGATCAATTAGCAGTGTTTTAAGTGACTTTGTTGCATTGTGTTTACTCAAGCCAGATCCTCACGAGCGGCTCACTATGATTTTAATCCAGCGAGTCAGTATAATTAAATTAATGAAAGGTACTTTACCGACATCAGTGTTGGTTTCCTTTATGAACTGATTAAATGACAGTAATGATTCTTTAATTTTTAATTGATTATACAGATGATTAACTTGCACGTGCGATATTGCGTTTGAAGCGAAACAATTACGCTAATTAATGAGCTGTCTCTGTTCGTATTTAAAAGAGAAAATGTATGTTATGATCACTTTAGAAGTAGTTGTCAAGCAAGCTGATAGTTACTCTGTGGATAAAATGAGTTTGCTAAATTATTTTCGCAAGGAAGGTAAAATAAGGGCGATTTGGAGAAGGAAAATTTTTGTGAAAGTGGAAGGATAAAACGTAAGCCTGCTACTGAGTGTGAGACATAAGCAGAATCTTTGTTATGCTTTAGAGCATTTGACTACTGGCACTTTCGTCATGAGAGGGCAGCTTTGTTGAAATATGGGAGGGAAGACTTGCAGGTTCTTCTTATTCATCTTCAGGGCTGAGCAAATCCCATAGCCTGATGTCCCGGACTATTCATTTTTGAAGTCGGGCAAGTAAAATTTTCCAAGTCGCTAGTCCGGGACTAGTGGATGAAAAAAAAATTTGCTCAGCCCTGCTACGTTACTTGACATCAGTGTAAAGCTACATCCTTCTTCCTTTCTCTAATACCAGCTGCTTGGGTCTATCGTGACATAAAAATGTCTCTCTGCCTTAACGAATTAAGGTAATTGAGCATTTGTTTAACGTGTGGGAATATGTGAAAATCCCACATCCAAGTGAGCTAAACAGTTCTGGTATATCCACAACTGACGAAATTACCACAACTGTGGCAAGGTGCATGGGAGTCCCCTGTGGTAAAATGGGATGTCACAATTCCACACGAGCTGTACTTTCGTCTTCTGATGATAACCATGATATGTACAAAATTTAACTGCAAGAGTAGCTGTATTCACAAAATTCTGTCATACCCTGCATTCAGCTTGCAAGTCAAAAATGACAATAACTCTTACAAAAATCATGGAAGCACAAAGATTTGGCAGCATGTGCATCTTTAGATTATGACCATAAAAAGTACCAAGTATTAGTGCTCAAAGAAATTTTTTTCAGATGCAGACCCAATCCAAGTGAGTTGAAAATAAATCACTTGCACTAACCCAAAAATCAACTAGCCAAATAGGACCCTATGTCTTTCGTATTATTTTGACACAATGTTGAAACTGCTATAATTTAAACACAAATAAATATATAAATGCTTTAAATTTACCAATTTCCGTGTGGATTTGCCTCTTGAAATTAGGATTTTTTTTCCTCACTGACCCACAGGACCACCAAAATAAATTTTGCACTGATCCTGCCTGAATTTCACTGATCCTGCTAAAACAAACAGTTCAGTTTCTAATTCAACATTTATTATCCATTAACATCAACTCAAGATAATAACAACTGTGTTTCACAAACAAGGCTCACGAATGAAAGTACCCTGTGCACTTTTGGATCTCACCAAATACTCAATGTAGAAAGTGCACAAAAATCACAGCCTCTCCTAGGTCATACTTCAGCCATTTGTGTTCATTTCCACAGCATTTCTGATATTTTTTTACTCTCTGCTCTTGCTCATATTTGCCATTGTGCTCTCTCCTGTCATCATCAGAGGCTACTTTCATACAGCTCACTTTCAGCCATGTATATCATCTGACTTTTGTTTGTTACATTCATGATAATCAATGTCACACCTGCCATATTCTCAGACAGTGTTGGGTGCTTTTTGAGACTCAAAAAAGTGTTTTGAGGTTCCAAGGGTGGGGGCAGTGCACGTGACCCAAAAAAGTGACGTCCAATTGAGAATAAGCAATCTTTTCATATAAGCCTATGGAAAATGACTAGAAATTCATATCTGAATAAAAGGAAATAACTTGCCTGTTTTCTTTAAAGCATTTAATCACTAACAAAGAAAAAATAGTTGGTAGTCTTAGCATTGTCAAATATCATCACCACATACATACACATGTACAAACACATAATCACAATCACACACATACACATGTGCAAACACTCACATAATCACAAAGACACTGACATTAAATAAAAACATATTACACCAAGTTTCTGTCTTTAAAATCCATTGGATGGTAAAATGTAGGCTTAATTAGATGCAGTCTTTGCTGCTCTCATTAGTTAAGTGGGGGGGGGGGGTCAAAGGTAATGCAAGTGTCATTTGTGTTCATCTTTGCACTCATTAGAGACTGGATGGTTGTACTGTTCAAACTTCTTTTCTGGATTCCATGAGCGAATCCTGGTCAGAACCAAGTTGTTCTTGCCGAATTTGGGTCTGACCATTTCAGTGTGTATGTGGTTGGGGGTGGGGGTGACCTCACCACCATGCCTTTAATTGCCCCGATGACAATTAGCTGTATAAACTGCACCAAGGAGAGTTTTACATAAGCTCTAAGCAGTACAGTTTACCGTTCATACATACTACATGTTACAAGCATATATGGAGGTGGTGGTATTTTTTCTTTTCCCAAAGATTACTGAAAATTGTGTTTTCAAAACACGACCGTGTCAGGGGGTCTGGGAGTAAAAAATTGTGTTTTAGCGTAATGGCAGGTATGCAATGTGAGTAAGATCCTTGGCTTGTGAAATTTATGTAACCTTTATGAATCTGACCTGCAATTGCTTGAATAATTCAAGCATGTTTTCTCTAAGTTGGATCATAGGCTCTTCCTGTTGCTGGATTAGGTTATGCTTGTTAAATAATGGAAAGATGAGGTCTAGAAATCAACAATAAATCTTCACCCTCCATGATCGCAAAGTTTTACACACACTCATAGCCTTTTCCTCTCTGTAAAACTGATTTTTGTTAAAGTCACGCCTGTCATTTCTAACTGATAATGTCTGAAATCCAGACTTATCTTTCTCAATCGATTTCTGGAATTTAACATTCTCTAAGGCAATTTCCTTGGGTTTTGTTTTCTCAGTCTTGCCTGCTGTGAAACACTTGGAGGTAGTATCTGATGGACTTCTAGATTTATCACAGCTTAAAGTTTTACTGTATGTACTTGTACTGCCTTGTATCCTTCTTTGTCACTGGACACAAGAGGAACAACATCCTTTGTACTACACTCCCTGTGTGACCTGCTAGTTTAGGCTTCAGCCTTTTTGCCTCTAACCTTGTTTCTTGATTTCTTTCTTTTAATACATCTGTAAAGGTTCCCACTGTTCCAGCAGTCTCTTTATACCTTCACCAAGAGATGACTATCTTGTTACACAATGCTTCAATACATTTTTACTGCACTTTTCCACACAGACTCTGCAGACCTTTTATTTCCATTTGTCTGTACACACTTTTAACCTAATAATATATGTCCGCTAACAAGTCATCAAAACTAACAGGCAGTTTATCAGCCCCCTTTTTAGCTTCTAAATGTATCAAATGGAATGAACATGCACTTAATGACACAGAGGGATTCACCTTAGTTATAGTCCTACCCATTCATGTTGACATCCACTGGCCTGACGAAATATTGTGGACATAAGCGCATGTCGAGATAAGTGTTGTGGGGGTGGGTGGGGATGGGATGAAAAAAGCAAATTTCTCTTTGACTCGCATAGAAGTGAAATTCGTCTGAAAGGGGTCAATGAGTAGGATTTACACTCTGAGAAAATAAACAATGGAAATTTTGAGTAAATGAAGACAAAGCCAGTGTGAAATAACCTTGTATATTGACAACTTACATTTTTGATACCTTTGTGTAGTAAAATCCATAATGCATTAAGTACATGTATGTGAAAAACCCATTAATTCGAGCACAGGTCATATATTAGAAAATTCATGTATCTGTCACGTCCTGTTAGAAAACACGTGTATACAAAATTGGTAGTCCTTGTTTGATCTATATCCCATTGTCACCACTATCAAATTCATTGTTGCCAATAGCACATGGCTGTATAGTTGTTATTTACATGCTACATGTACTAAAGTTGGACTAGATTTGGTCTGCTCAGGCAACAAATGTAATCATCTTACTGAGGCTACCAAGGTAATGAGGCTATTCATAGGGAAATGATAACCTGTCAACAAGTTATGAATTCTCTCTGATCGCGAAACATTCAATGACATTTTTTTTAAAAAGTCTTAATTAAGCACAAGTAGAATATGTGTTTTACACTGCCGTTGGTAGCCATCATAAGCATAAATAAAGTTACTTTTCTTCCTGCAGAAAAGGAAACTTAAACAGTACAATAAACATGTTTCAATCACCGATCACTTTGGAAAATGCAACAATTGATCTGATTTCATTGCTTTTATTCAAGTTTGATGATGACTTCCTATGATGAAGGGTGCATTGTTTGTATTTAAGATTGTAGTCGCCTTGCTTTGATAAAGGGTGCATGCATTATTGAAGTTGCAGCAAAAGGCCAACTTTGGATGACCAAACAAATAACTGTTGTAATCTGACAGCAACATTAAAGCCGGGTGGCAACATCAAATAATTGTAGAACAAAGTATGGGTCAGAACTGGCAGCTTGTCAACATAAATGATCAGAAAACAAAGGATTTGTTCAAGCTGGAACCTAGGACTTTTGTCAACATGTACATTTGTTTTTTATCTGGACTTAGACATAAGTATGACAAATTTTGTACAATAGACCAGGGGACCGGGACTTTTTTGTTGACATAGGCGGTTTGTCAACATAAGTGATGTATATATAAGTGTGTAGGACTCTGTCCAAACACACCTTTATTGCAACCTCTCAGCACTGAAGCATTGTCCGATTCAAATGCAACAGTTATTCCAGCTTACATTTCTCTTTTTAAAATCATCATCCAATAATGTCAGGGCTGAGCAAATCCCATAGTCAGATGTCCTGGACTATCCATTTTCTAAGTCGGACAAGTAACATTTTCCAAGTCACTAGTCCAGGACATGCTTTTTGCCTATTTTAAAAAAAGTCGGAAAAGTGCCTATTTTCATCCCCTAATCACTTTATCTACCTTTATCTGGCAGTTCATGCCCTCCAGGCTTACTGAATGCTTGATTCTACCACTCTCTCCATGTATTTATTTACATCCAGTATCACACCTAATGGTGGTCATTTATAACTCTTGGATGTGTGCATGTTATATTACCACTTGACAGCATATTGGGCTAAGCAAATAAATTCTTGGCCAATCAACACATGCGAGACAAAACAAAGCCGGTATGATTAATCAGCAGTGTTTTAAACGGATTTCTTGTAACTGTGTTTACTTTAACCAGATCCTCATGAATGACTCACCCTATGATTTTAATCCATCAAAACAATCCAATTAAATTAATGAAAGGCACTTTACCGACATTAGTGTCGGTTCTCTTTATGAACTGATTAAATGGCAGTGATGATTCTATCATTTTTAATTGATTATACAGAGGATTAACTTCCACGTCCGATATTGCGTTTGAAGCAAAACATTTACGATAATAGCCCATTTCATGCAGACTTCGGCGAACTTCGTAATTTGCTCGGAATTTTGATCATGTGGCGATTGGTCAGCTGACGGTAATAACCACTCAATAGCTGGTGGTCAAAAGATGGCGAACGTAACATCATCAGCATCAACTTAATCAACAACTACAACATCGTTTATCAAGTTGAAAATTGCCTATTCAACAGCGATGCTGCCGCAGATATTGACTAAATTTAACACAGAAACACAGAATATGGCGTTGTTGATCAGTACTGAGTAAAGTCACGATATGAAAATAGTTTTTGATGCTAAATTATTGAACCTAATTGTATTTACCGTAGGACATATTTAACGGAATTTATTTACCATGACACCGTTCTACATAAAATGTGTTTTGTTGACCAATATAAAGAATTTCTTCGTAATAATTTGCGGTATAACAAACCTGGAATAGTTCTCGACGGGAAAGTTGTGGAAGTCCCTTCACCATCTGTATTAAAATGCAGCGAACACATTCTCGCATTCTTGAATTGTGACATTTGTTTTCCGGTCAATTCAAGTTCAGATTTTCCTGCTTGTATGAGCCACTGTTAGCACAACATTTCGTCTCTCCATGGCAGACAATGAAATTTAATACCACATCCTTGATTTGAGCGACTTTTGCAACCTCTGACGATACAAGTAGCTGGCATTTCTTCGATTTTGTATTTCTCTGTCAGTCCGGAACAACACTCTAAGCTATATTTGGAATGTACATGTGCCCACCAGCGTTTGATTGGCTGAACAAAAAGTCACTCGGGAGGTTCTTCGGCTAATTATGGAGCAACTCGGTTAAATTCGGTATGAAATGGGCTATTAAGAAGCTGTCTCTGTTCATATTTAAAGGACAAAATGCATGTCATGATCACTTTTGAAGTAGTTGTCAAGCAAAGTGATATTTACTATGTGGATAAAATGAGTTTATTAATTACATTCTCAAGGAAGTTAATAAGAAAGAGTCAGAGAAGGAAAATTAATGTGAAAGTGGAGGGGTAAAATGTAAGACTGCTACTGTGTGAGGTAACTATTTCTCCAAAGAGACATAAGCCCGACTCTGTGGCAAAAAAAAAAGTAAAATATGACATTACAAAGGGACTGAGAAATTTTCAGCCACATTGGGTTGATAGTTTTCACTGGCTTGAATTAATGGACTCGGAAGCAAAAATAGTTTGCAGTTATTGCAAACAATATCCCAAATTGACATTGGAAATTCAACCAGTGTATTTGACAATTGAACTACCAATCAAGTCTCATGACAGTTCTGGACCTCACAAGGCCTGTACAGTTAGGGAAAGTCTGAATTCCAGTAAATTCATTTCCATTCTTGCTGATGGAAATACTGATGCTACCGTAGTGGAGCAAGTAATAGTGCATATAAGACACCTGGACAATGGAAAACTGAAAACCTCTGATGTAACAAAATGTATAATATCAACCTATATTTTTGACAAATTAAACTCTTTTAAGAAATATGTTGTACATTATTTCGTTTGCTCTTTCTATGGATTAAAGTGTGAACATTTCATCAAATCTTGACAAGTGATTTAAATTTGAGACAAGCGAAAAGGTAGGTGACAAGTGAGGATGAAAAAAAGATTTGCTCAGCCCTGAATGTGAAAATATTTTCCCCAGTAGAGGTTCCATCACATGTTGGAACTTGACAAAAGAGCTGGGTACAGCTTCTCAGGATCATTGCTATCATCAGTTGCTATACTGAAGGGTTTGGATGAAATATTATTCACAATGTCTTTCTGAACCGACTTACTGTGTTGTAATACAATGGCAGTAGTTTTTGTTCTACCACACCGATAACTATTTGCTATCGATGATATGGAAAACATGCATCTGAATAGTTTACAAGCCAGGTCCATATTGGATGTTCAAGCGGCACAATTTTCATTTAGAACCAACCAAACCATGTGATAAATGTGTGTGTGTGTGTGTAATGTTTCATGGCAATCCTCCAAGTAGTATAGGAGGTGCATTGATAACAAACTTGTGCTAATGGACAACAGAGTATACCACAAGCTTTTCTGGTTTATGACTAGTAGAGCTAAAAATCACTCACCGAGAAATGTTACAAGTTCACCAATGCTTGGAAATCAGAGTTTTAGTGGGTGCAGGCAAGTAGCAAAGGTCCTGTATTTACAGTTTGTGTTTCAGGAAAAACTGGATTTTTTATGGTAGTATACTGGGAAAGAAATTATATCACCAGGCATATGCAGACACCACTGCCTAGAAGCAATGATTCTTCTGTAACAAACACACCCAATATGAAGACCTTATTTATGTTATTTGAGAGTGGATCAAAACTTCTGTCATTGCAACATTCTAATGCTCCCATGGAGAAGACATTTGCCTTTCTTCAAAAAATAGGGAGTGATTCAAGGGGAAATCCTGTTCAGATTGAGAGCCTGTTAAGTGTGAAACTTAATAATCACAATGAATGTCATCAATGGTCACCAGGCAGTGAACTTGGGAAGGAAATTAAATTGCTTGTAGATTTTATATAAAACAAAAATCTTTGCAGTCAACCACACGATATACAACTCTTCCTTTTTCATTTAAATGACAATACCATGACTCATATTAATTAATTATTATTTAAACATTTGCCATCAGATTCTGATCCATGTTCCAAGCTTGTTGTTTTATTATAATATGAAGAGAATACATATTATGGCAAAAAATGCACTTGTTTTGTTTTCAGTCACCCTTAAAACACGTAAAATTCATGTCGGTAAAAAAATCCTACTGATAAAAAATTTGAAATATACTGATTTGATGTCCTTGTTCTGTCACATGTATGTTAAAGGTACTTAAGTGCGTCAAAACCGATGACTCCAGAATACACCGCGCAGTAAGGTATGTCCGAAGTATCGTGAAACCAAGAAAGTATACACAATCAACTGTAGAGGATATTTATTCACTGATGTCTATTAACCAAAATGAGATAGGATGCTTCACATCGTACACTTACATTGACTTTAAATAAAATCTTTTATGTTTGTGAGCCCTGCTGTACGAGAACCTTACGTAACGCTGCCCGTCCCGACTATTCGATACTGTCTTGCCGCACGGTACTGAAAGGTGGGCGATATCATGGAATGTACCCTGTACAAACGGTTTGACTAAAACTTTGGTGACAAACTTCAAATAATCGTCTTTAGTTACGTGTATGAATATCTTGCACTTCAAAACTTTACCTTCACGCAGTCGACGGGGTACATAATGCAATGTTCCCCTATCCCTGCTGCCGCGCCGGCCAGCATGTGTGTTAAAACAGTGGTGGAGGGCGGCAGACTTTCATAAGGGTCTTCACAGTCCATATCTTTATCAACCCTTATCAATCTGCTCTGCTTTAACCAAAATAGCCTTTAAAACTGTCCTAAAATTCTGAAGCAACTTCAGATCTATGATTAAAATTCCTCCACACCACTTCCCACGTGAATGCTTCTTACAAACTGATGAGCACCGCCATATCAAAACGTGACGTTCTACGTAGTTGACCTTCTTACAAGAGCCAATCAGAAAATAGAACGTGATGTAATGCTTACTGTGTGTATCCGGTATTGTTGATAAGAATTATTATTATTATTATTATTATTATTATTATTATTATTATTCTGCTTATGATAAAAACGATGATTATTATTATGCTAATGACAGAGACATAATGTCAATGATGAGTATCATTATTCTTCTTTGCGATCATAATGACCACCATCATCATATATGGACGGGAACCACATCCATAAATTGTTTGTATATATTTTCCATTAATATATGATGTATATTTTAATTTGCATTATTCTATATTTCTGCATTTTCTATGTTATGCAGGGGCGGATCGAGAAATATCAAGTAGGCAAGGAGTGTGTTAGAGGAAACCTCAGTTGGGCGCCTAGGAGGCGAAGCTTCCTGAAGCTCCTGCATTTTAAGCGTTTATAGGGCATAATTTTAACCATGTAACTGTAAAGAAAACTTACTCAAAGAAACGTTGCGGTTGGTTCGCGGTCATTTTTTTGAAGATCCGCCCATGTTATGTACATTCTGAGTTTCGTGTTTACCTCTGTCGATATTTCTCTCTAAATTTTATATGTGTGATATTGGAATACTGCAATTTCATATCTTCAGATCCCGAGTGAGTGTGTCTGTGTGCATATTTTGAATATGTACACGCTTCAACATTCTAAATTACATAATTCCAACTCTAAATTGGTTATCTGCACTCTGACATTTCAGTGTTAATTACCTCATAGATAATAACTATTATAATAGATGTTACAGTGAAGCACAGTGAACGTTGCACGTTATGTAAGCATAATCTAAGCTGCAATAATATAATCAATGCCAGCTGTTGTCATAATTGGTTTATCACAGTCAATGACTCACACATATCTGCTTTTCTATAAAGCTTGTCGTCTTTCAGCTGAACTAATTGGATGCCGAAACGAAACCCATGGATGCATATGTTAATACCAGGGGTGTCACTGAAAAAGCTCTGCGAAGAGGTTGTATATTTTTGTATAAGCTCAGTTTTCGTACGTGTTTTCGGATGGTAGTATTTTGTAATATGACATAAGATCAACAAAATGATTGATTGATGGAGAGCAATGTCTCAAATTTCATTGTCGCAAGCACAAAGAGACAATCCGCTACGCTACTTTATCACCATTGGCTGTCTGTGCGTAGATTTCATCGTTTTACATGAATATGCATTGTTACGACTCTATGGTCTAAAAAAAATGTAACAGAAAGAAAGTGAAACCAACAATGTCATTAAAATCAACAAACAATTTATTTCTAGATAATTAAAGTGAAAATTCAAAAGACACTTACAGTAACGTGAATTAAAGTCCAAATAATCCAATAATCCTAAGTGTCATAATCACAAGTCCTAAATATAGAATGTTCCGAATGAATTCGAGTAGCCTTGAATGTCCCGATGTGTCAGTAGTCTTGAATGTCCTGATATGCCTGAATGATGTAATCCAGAATATCTTTGAAAGAATTAACATAAATCCCAAAGTCAAGTATTAATCCAAAATGAGAATGAGCACTTTTAGTAATTTCAATGAATATTTCAAATAAATATTTCCTCCTTCTGAAGTTGCTCTGATTTTCATAACTGTAACATCTGATTACTAATATAAATTCCTTAAATAGACTGATCTTTATAACATGAAGTTAAGTATAGGAATGAAATCTTGTTTACGAAATTCTCTAAACATAAAGACAAGTCACCTGACAGAATATTCTAGAATATGAGTAACTCTAATGGAAAATTACTGTGCGTACCTGACCTTTCTCACTCCAAGGATTGGAAAGTTCCAATCTAAATACTAAATGCTATGTAAACAAGACTAACATTGAACTCGAATGCAATAAATATGTTATCTACAAAATGACCACTAAAGTATAACTTACCTCTTGGACAAATATTATAAATTCAATATACATAACACTTGATCCGGCCGGACCAATTAACAATACGCGAACCGACTTTGGAAACACGGAACCAGTTCCATCGGAACTAATCTTGAGTGGTTTGGGCTCTGCTTGCGCGGAAAACCCAATGACAATAAAATCTTTAGCATCTTCAGTGCTTTACTTTTTTTCGATGCCATGTTAAATGTCAACAAAATTGTTGTATAATACAATCATGTCTTCATATTAGGTGCGATGCCGCATCAAAACTCGTACTACAAATCCAACTCGAGTTCAAACGCATCATGGTAAATCCGCGATCGCTGGAACTTGTGTTCGATATGGAGCAAAGAAGTTCACGTTTGTGAGAACCTCTGGTTCTGGACGGCAAGGCCGTCTCACTTCCAGGTCTAAAATAAAGTAGGATGTGATGTCGCTGCTGCGTTAGCAAAGTTACTGGGACACTATGGAGTAAATACTCTGGTGAAAAACACATTCCCGGATACAATTACTGTGGGCCTGGTACACTGCTGGATATACGACTTGATTATAACAATCGACCAAAAACCGGGGAAGCACCTATCAACCGCGTTGATGCTGCATGTTATCGACATTATCTTGCTTATAAAGCATCAAACGATATCCGTGAACGCCAACGTTCTGATATAAATCTCATCGATGACTTAAGCGCGATTGCGGGAAAGTAGTAGATGGGGGGTAAATAGGGAATGGGGGCACTTGGGGGAATCTATGGACGTTTAACATTGGGGGGCACTTGGGGGAAAAAAAGTGAAAAGTTTATAGGGAATGGGGGCCTCTACAGGGAAAACGGGAATTTTAGCATAGGGCGCCGTATGTAGTGACGAAGACAACGTCTTCTACCATCAAAACTGGGGTGGGGGTGTTTTGATAGTAGAAGACGTTGTCTTCGTCACTACATACGGGGGGTCGTGTGTGTAGGGACATGGTAAGGATGGGAATAATTAATCTTTCTTGAAAAATGGGTGGTCCTGATAAGGACCGTTGGAGGAGGAATATTTTATTTCCTCCAACATTGGGTAAAAAAGCTTAGGAAGGTGGTGGTGTGAGATCTTTTTTTCTTGG
Source organism: Margaritifera margaritifera (assembly GCA_029931535.1). Lineage (NCBI taxonomy): Eukaryota > Metazoa > Mollusca > Bivalvia > Unionida > Margaritiferidae > Margaritifera > Margaritifera margaritifera. The sequence continues at coordinate 8,579,000 of JAQPZY010001671.1, forward strand.
TTGGAAGTGTTGGTGAATCAGGTAGCCAATCAGGATGTTTCATCCGCCTGAATTTATCTTGCATTTTCATCCAATTTAAATTCAGGCGTTCGAATTCCTTTTCTTTCCTGACCTGTTCTTTCTTGGATCGTTCAAGAGCCCACAAGATCTTAATGTGAGCCACTTCCTTTTCTAAAACTTTTTTTAACAATACCTTCACCATGTGAAGGTTCACCTCTTCGCGCCTGACGTTACTGGCGGGTGGATAAATATAACAATCTTCCTGAACTCGGATCAGGAAGTACCACCTCAGCCAGTAAATCCAGACTCTTCTTGATGAACCCCACACGGCAAGGGGTTGAGGAAGTTTTTTGTCTTTCTTCCACCAAGACATCAGTCACCAACCTTCTTGCTGATTTGAGAGCCGCTAGTTGGCTGGTGACGTATGGTTTGGTGGCAGGATATCTCCGCCAATACTCCAACCTTTCCATCAAGGACTCGACATCCACCATTCTATCCCAAGCTTCTTGTAACAATTCAACAGAGTTCATTCTTGTAGAGTGAAAGTGTGAATGGCGTCACTGATGATGATGATGATGATGATGATGATTTTTGCATTTACGTCGTGTTCGCCCTTCAGGCATGTACGACGAGTTACCCCCGTTAGGGGGATTAAATATGTGATTAAACACATTTCTAGTTGGTCAGGTGTGTAAACAGTTCGTAACACACCTGACACTTACAGATGTACACCCCTCCAGCGCAGCATGATTTCCCACAATTAAGGGGGTTAAATTGAATGCGCGCTATTGGAGAGGTAGTACATTTAACACACCCTACAGTCAATGCATGGTTGCCCCACGAAAGGGATCACTGAACGCACGAAATCGTAAGGTGTGTTGATATACCTGTACATAGGACTAGAACCACAATGTTTACAGGTATATGTGTGCGCGTTGTAGCGCACGTTGTTGATAGAATTGCTTGAAGTACGCAGTCAGGGGTGGAAAAGGCGGCACGGACTAAGCAAGCGAAGGCGCGAAGAATGACGGAAGCTGAAACGCCAGTAACGTACATACATGATCAAATTCTGCCCAGTTATACTAAGTCGGGATGTCCCTAATACCAAATGTGTGTTAGCCACATATTGTAATTACGGTCACATTTAGTCAGTTGTATAAATTTTCCTAATTCCCTATCAATTTTGAAATTTCGTGTACATAGTGTACATTTATTTCCGAAAATATGTAATAAATAAATGAATTTGGGTTTAAGTAACCCTCATAATTTTGTGATCTTAATCAGATATTATCAAGTTGTCATTGGATTCGGTGGATAATTGTTCATATTTGTGATAAGATATAGTTGTATTCGAAAAGGTTTTCAAGCCAAGATGAAAACCGATAGGCAATTCGCCCCGTCCATAACAGGACTATTCGTTATTCTCCGGAGGTCGTAGGTATGGCCTGTATTCTTCCGGTGGTTCGAAAAATTGTCTGACTCTGTTTTTACATTTTTCTGGAGGGTCAAACAAATCTGCCACCACAAGCTGCGAAAATGGTGCCCATAATTTGATTGGGGGTGCTTGAATTTTGAACATTTCCATTGCGCAGTTCATCAGCAAAATTGCAAGTGGAATGGGGCAGTCAGCAAATTTTTGCCCCATTTTCTTGATGTTATCTTTGGATTCTTTGATTTTAGGTAACTGTTTTTCCGAAATTTTCCCCCCTAGTTTTTGCTGCTTGGCTACGTCAATGATCGTGGTGAAATCAAAATGGAAATTTCGTGCTGTATGGCCTGTAGAGTCTTCCATAATGTTGGCAATGTTGAGTGGATCATATTGGTTTATGAGCCAGTGGTCTGCCTCATGGATAAGGTCTTTTTACCTCCTGGCTCTTTTTCTAGTGTATTGTAGTTCTTGTTCTTGTTGCAGATATTGTTGTCTCTTATCCTGTTGTTGTTGCTGTTGCTTCTGTTGTTGTTGTTGTTGTTGTTGTTGTTGTTGTTGTTGTTTTTGACTCTTTTTCCCCCGGAGGGGAGGTTGCGGTTTGCTCGCTTCAGCTATTATCCGTTCCGGCTCTTTGATTTTCTCCCGTGTCTGGGGTACCGGTTTTGGAGTTGAAGCATTGCAAGGTTCTGATATTTTCCCCTTTGTTGCCTCTTGGATAACTTCCTTTGGGGCCTCTTTTGATTTTCCCCTACTACTTTCCTCACTTCCCTGCCGGGCCCCCTGCTGCGGACTGCTTGACTTTTCTGGCTTGGGGGGTTCTTTCCTGACTTCAGTTGGAAAGTCAGATGTTGATGTTGTAGTTGACCTAGTAGTCGGAAAGTCAGATGTTGAAGTTGTAGTTGTTCTAGTAGTTGGAAAGTCGGATGTTGATGTTGTAGTTGTTCTAGTAGTAGGTTGAGGTGGGGTTTGGGTTTCTTTGATTTGCCCTGATCCCCTGGGAGGTGCAGTTGAAATTTCCTGCCTCTGTTGTGTGGGCGACGTCTGCCTATAACGGTCCCACTGGAAAAATCTTCTTCCTGTCCCGGTCTACTATTTGGTATGGGTCTATTCCTTTCCCATATATTTCCTTCAGTTTGGTTTCTTCTTTCTTCTTCCCAGATAAGGAGAAGAGTAGTCCTCTTTCCCTGTTCCCGGAGGCTCCATCCAGTTGCAACTGAGAGGCCTAGGCCTCTCAGAGCATTCAGGGCATGTGCGGGAATTACTATCTCCATCGCTAGCACTATTTGTATATCTTATCGCTTCTATGTTCGCTGTCGACTAATGGCGTCACTGTTGTTGTTGTTGTGCTTAGATTTAAGTCGTCTGCGCCCTTCGGGCATGCACGACTATTTACCCCCGTTAGGGGGATTAATATGTGATTGAACACATTTCTATTTGTCAGGTGTGTTAACAGTTCGTAACACACCTGACACAGATGTACACCCCTCCAGCGCAGCATGATTCCGCACGAAGCGGTTAAAATGAATGCGCGCTATTGGAGAGGTAGTACATTTAACACACCCTACAGTCAATGCATGGTTACCCCCGAGAGGGATCATTGAGCGCACGAAATCGTAAGGTGTGTTGATATACCCGTACATAGGACTAAAACCACAATGTTTACAGGTATATGTGTGCGCGTTGTAGCGCACGTTGTTGATTGAATTGCTTGAAGTACGCAGTCCGCGGTGGAAAAGGCGGCACGGACCAGGCAAGCGAAGGCGCGAAGAGTGACGGAAGCAGAAACGCCAAGAACGTACATACATGATCAAATTCTGCCCAGTTATACTAAGTCGGGCTGTCCCTAATACCAATAAAGTGTAAGCCACTTGTTCAATTATGACAATACATCGAGTTTCGAGATTTTGTTTAATTAATTCCTAATAATTTTGAATTTTGCGTACATAGTGTACATATGTTGTCCAAAAATAATATCAATAAACGAGTACAAGTTACTCGTATCATTTTTGTATCATGCACAGATAATTACTTAGAGAATGTGTTTTAGACGGTGGCTCAAAATTGATCAAATTTGAATTTTAAAAGAGTATAATCGAAAGGGGTTTTCGAAAAAAGCCAAATTGAAAACCCCATTGATTCAGGCAATGAAATAGCCCTTAGAAGGACTGTTTAGCCCTTAGAAGGACTATTATTCAGCAGGTGGTCCCCGGTAGAGAAACTCTGTCTGTCTGCCATGCTGGCTCTCTCCTTAACGCAGCGCCCCCTTGGTTGTTTTGTCTCTTTTTTCTTTTTTTGGTTTTCGACGTTGTGGGCATTCTGGAGCCCAATGTCCTTTCTCTTGACAGATATAACAAGTATCTTCACTTTTATCTCTGATTTGATGTTGTCGTTGTGGACATTCTGGAGCCCAATGACCTTTCTCTTGACAGATATAACAAGTATCTTCACTTTTATCTCTCACTGTTCTTCCTTTAGCTAGATAATCCCAATAATACGCAGGAGGATGTCCTTTATTTGGACATCGATCTTTTTTCTTCTTCTTGACTCTTCCATCTTTACAGTTTGAAAGTTCAATCATCAAAGACTGATTCTGAAGGTACGAAGCTCTCTCTTTATATACTCTTCTCTCTCTATATAAAGGTACCTGGGTGAAAACCGAATCAGTTTCAAAGTAAACTTTAAGATGAAAAGATCACGCCCAAACCATGAGAAACCAGAAGAAGAACAAGAAGAAGAACAAGAACAAACAAAGAAGCCACGACGACGAAGGTATTCCGTACCACCTGAAACACCATTAGATGAACTACTAGCTCAAGTCCATGCAAGTGACTTCGAAGAGGAGATGAGTGAACCTGAAACCTTACCACCTTCAAAACCACCCAAAACAAAATTCACCACTACCACTACCAACACCAGAACCCCTGACCAAGAAACAACACCTAGTCCTTTGGCTCCTCCTGAAAATTATTATCGGATTCGAGAGACTCAAAAAATTACCTCTCGAAAATTTAGAACCACTGCCTACACTCACACGGTTCACTTCAAAGACTTTAAGTCCGAAGTACCTCCCGAGAAAGCGGCGGGGTTCATTAGCGATTTGTGGGATTCTGTCTTAATGAACTTGAAACGTCAATGTGGAGCCAAAGAAGATGATCGCTTGAGACTGGCCATCCATGATGACAACTTGAAGAGTCCCGTTTGGATTGAGTTCAGCACCCCGGCAGAATTAACGCCAGACAAAGTCATGTCCAAAATAGAACATGTACAACAATCCAACGACAAGTTTACCATCACCGATGGAAAGGCCACACTCTACATGACACACGTTGCTCCACCTCGAGGAAGTGGACGAAGCAGAAAACCGTTATTGGTGGACGATCTTCGTACTACCAAACATAGTGTCGTCCAAATCGACAATACTCAAGACCAAATGTGCTTGGCTCGAGCTATCGTGGTGGGGCGTACGTTTGCCAACAAGAATGAGAGTAAAGAATGGAAAAAAGCCTGGGAAAACATTCGAAAGTCAAAGAATCCCAAACAACGAAATGAGGCAGAACTCTTGTTACAACAAGCGGGGATCCCTAAAGAGACCGTGGGTGGTATTTCTCAATTGCAGAAACTTCAAGATGTTTTGGCTCCTCATTATACTTTGAAAGTACACCCTCAAGAAGTGCGCGGAGATATGGTGTTTCGAGGCCCCGATTTTCCTGAAGGAAAATACATTCACCTCTATCACCATCAAGAACATTTTGATACCATCACTAGTATTACCGGATTTTTGGGATACTCTTACTACTGTGAGAAATGCAACCATGGGTTTAATAGTCGAGAGCGACACCTCCATTGCGGAGCAAGATGTCGGGGCTGTTTAGCCGACCAACCATGCCTTCCTGAACAACAACAACAAAATCACGTTCATTGTGAAACCTGTCGACGAAGTTTTGTCAGTCCTTCTTGCTACCAACAGCATCGCAAGACACAAGGTCACCAACAAAAATGTGCTTGCGAGTTATTGAAATCGTGTTCTACGTGTGGACAACTAATTCGTACCAACAACCCTAAAGCACACGTTTGTGCTGGCAAGAAAAAATGTTCTATTTGTCATCAGATCGTCAATTTTGATCATCGATGTTTTATTCAAAAGTTTGACAAGACAGAGAAGAAAGAAATAAAGAAGAATAAGAACAAGAAACAAGTAGATTTCATCTTTTTTGATTTTGAATGCATTCAAGAAACGGGCATTCACATTCCCAGTTTTTGTGTGGCGCATCGGGCTTGTGATCAGTGTATTCAAGAATCGATTCATTTTCACTGCCCTCATTGTAGTCGAATTCCAGGAGGACGTGAAAAAATCTTTCGTGGAGTTAACACTTTGTCTGAGTTTGCTGAATGGGTTTTAGACCCTACCACCCACGACAGTTGGAGCGAAGAAGACATTCAACGTTATGGAAATTGTCATCGGTATGCCACCGTCATAGCTCACAATTTTTCGGGATACGATGGTCAGTTTTTACTCAGTTATTATTTGAACCATGGGACCGAACGTCCTGAAGTCACCATGAACGGAAAAAAGCTCATCTACATGAAAGTAGGACAAGTCCAGTTTAAAGATTCTATGAGTTATTTGGCCATGCCTTTGAGTCGCATGCCAAAAACGTTTGGCATGACAGAAATGGCTAAAGGCTACTTTCCTCACTTCTTCAACACGGAAGCTAATCAACATGCTGTCCTACCTCATTTGCCTGACCTTCATGATTACGACCCCGACGGAATGCGCCCCGAACAGCGAGAAGCTTTTCACACTTGGTACCGCGCTCACCAGACCGATCCATTTGACTTTCAAGAAGAGATGCTCAAATATTGTCGATCTGATGTAGATATTTTAAGACGTTGTTGTGGAAAGTTTCGAGAGTTATTTGTCGATCACGGAGAGGTCGATCCTTTGAAAGATGCAGCCACCTTACCTAAAGCCTGTTCCTTAGTCTACAGGCAAAATTTCATGCCTGAGAACCAACTAGCCATCATTGACTCCAACACGTCTCTCTTTGCTAGTCGTCAATATTCGGTCAAAGCTTTACGTTGGTTTCATTACTTGTGTGAAAAAGAAGACAAATGGATACAACATGCTAGAAACGGAGGAGGAGAAAAGAAGATTGGAGGTTATTCCGTGGATGGATTTGATTTAGAAAACCCGCACACAGTATACGAGTTTCAGGGTTGTTTGTTTCACGGATGCCCTACTTGTTATCCTGATCGAGAGATGAAAGGTCCTTATTCAGATTCTACCATGGAACAGTTATACGAACAGACTTGCCAACGACGACTCAAGTTAGAAAGTCAAGGATACCAAGTGATAGAAATGTCTGAACACGAGTACGATCGACGTTTGAAAACCGATCCTGAATTTAAGAACATTACTCAAAGTTACGACGCGGCCGACATCGAACCTTTAGATCCGCGCCACAGTTTATTTGGAGGACGAACCAATGCCACTCGCTTGCTGTACGACGTGAATGAATCCCAAGGAGAAGAAATCAAATACATCGACGTGTGTTCTTTGTATCCTTGGGTGTGTAAATATGCTCGTTTTCCCACCGGTCACCCTGAAATTTTGACAGAACACATTGACGTGGAACACATTCGTCAATACGAAGGATTAATTAAATGTAAAGTCTCACCTCCGACCCACTTGTTTCATCCCATCTTACCTCACCATTGTCAAGGAAAACTGATGTTTCCTTTATGTCGGACGTGTGCTGAAACGTGCAACCAAGATCAACCCTGTCACCACACGAAGGAAGAACGGTCTTTGACAGGAACGTGGGTCAGTGCCGAATTGTTTCGGGCTCTGGATCGTGGATACCGTTTGTTGAAAGTGTATGAAATCTGGCACTTTCCAACTACAGCCCAATACCAAAAAGACGACGCCACCAATCATCCAGGCATTTTCTCGGGGTACGTCAATCAGTTTTTAAAACTGAAACAAGAAGCTAGTGGTTATCCTTCGTGGTGTCAAACTCCCGAAGACCAAGAACGATTCAAAGAAGAGTACCGTAACATCGAAGGCATCACTTTAGAAGAGGTGGAAAAAAATGAAGGAAAAAGATCGTTTGCGAAAGTGATGCTCAATTGCTTGTGGGGAAAAATGGCCCAACGTACGATCTTACCCAAAACGGAATACGTCACCGAACCTTATCGTTACTTTCAACTGGTGGACGATAAAAGTATACTAGTTAAACACGCTGAAATCGTTCGCGATGATTTGATCATAGTTAATTTCGAAGAAGAACCCAAGTTTGTCAAACCTGACAAGTTTAGTAACGTAGTCATTGCCGCCTACGTGACCGCTCATGCTCGTTTGAAATTGTACGACGAAGCGTTAGAAGTCTTGGGAGATCGTGTTCTGTACTTTGATACTGACAGTTGCATCTACATTCATCGCCCCGGTTGCCCCCACCCTACCATTCAAGGAGATCGTTTAGGAGCCTGGACAGATGAGCACCCTCAAGACACCATTTTGAGTTTTGCCAGCGGTGGCCCTAAAAATTATGGGTACCGATACTGAGACCCGCAAGGCCAACTTCACACCTCCTGTAAAGTCAAAGGCTTGACTCTGAACTATCGAACTAACCAAGTAGTGAACTTTGAGGTTTTAAAAAATGCTTTACTGTCTGGACAAGTGGAAGACTTTCAAGTACCGACGTTAGAACCTCACAAGTTTGTTCGACTACCTAATCATCAAATCGTGACTCGACCTGTTCAAAAAGTGTATCGTATCGTGTACCAAAAGCGAGTGAGACTTCCAGATCACACGACTTTACCTTACGGACACGCTGATTTGGAGTATAAAAAAAGGAAACCGTCTTGAACAGAAAAAAAGACAACACCAAAAGATGACTTCAACATTTGCCTTGCCTGACTATTGTGAGTGTACCAGTCGCTTGAAAACGTTCAAAAATTGGCCTAAACACATGCCTGACTATTGTTATTGTCCTCATCGATGGAGCACATCCAAAAAAGGAAAAAAACTTAGGAACAATGGATTACCTACTTCCTACTCTTTAGCTAGAGCAGGATTTGTTTACTTTGGACAGGGAACCAAAGTACAGAGTTTTAGTTGTGGTGTCACTATTCGTATGGATTGTAAGAATTCAGCTCTCCTGGAACATGTCAGATGGTCACCAAACTGTGCTTACCTTTCTTTAGCGTTTCCACGGATTACATTACAATACTTTTCGGATGGTACAGTCGACAGGTATAAAAAAGGAACCCCTTCCAAACCTAACCCTTCATTCTGACTTTCAACGTTAACCAAGCAAGAAGATGAGTCATTTTGTCATCCTTCCACATAACTTCAATAAGAGAACTCAAACTGCCACCCACCCACCACCACCACTAAGGGAGAAATCTAGTGGTAGTGTGAATTCCAAGGACTATCATCACGACTTGGAGTGTGATGCAGTACCATGCGATGAAACGGATTCTGTACGGTTTGGCATTCCCGATTCACACGTTCAAAAGGATTCCGTAGCTTGTAACATCTTGGATTCAGGACCCTCTCCAAGTCTCACCACTCATCGGCCACCCTCTAAAGAGGCAGTACGCCCTTTATGTTTTACTGGAAATACTAAAGGAACTGGTATTGACGTTAACGACAACAAGGTGAATGTTGGTCAATATTCGCATGTCAGAATACCTGTGAGTTTACTTGGTTATTCCAAGTATGAAAGTCGACTCGAGTCATTCAAAGACAAGTGGCCAAAATATCTAGAAGGTCCTAAACCGGAAGGTTTAGCTAGATCTGGATTTAAATACGTGGGAGAAGGAGATAAAGTTCAATGTTTCAGTTGTGGTGTGAAACTTCACCAATGGGAGCCTACCGACTCAGCTTACATTGAACATGCCAGATGGTCTCCGCACTGTCAGTACTTGCCTTTAGTCGCCTTAGAACAGTACGGGTACGATGAGCCAGATGCCAAACAGAAGAAGAAGTAGTAAAAAAAAAAAAAATTCCATGTCGGAGGAGAATACTTCTTCTTTAGAAGAATACATTGGTGGTTTACCTTTAGAGTTGCAAGAACATATTTTTCAGTATATACCTAGCTTAGAAGATCGCATTCGTGGTTTACCTTTGGAGGTACGAGAACGGATTTACAAAGAATTTGTTCAGATTCAAGTGAAACGTAAAGAACAGTTACATCCTTTACGTCACAAACATTTTAACCATTGGTATTTGAATGTAATAAGACATTTGATTTGGGCTAAGATATTCAAATGGTCAGACATTCATGAAGAACTACAAGACAGTTTTAAGCAATTGGAAGGGACCACCTACAATGTGGCAGTGGAATATAGAATTCGATGGAACGAAGTGAAGGAAAAAAATGTGACCAACAGACAAGAATTCCAAAAACTGTTTCAAGAACTGTCTCCTCAAGACGAATCGCCTTTACGTCGTTTGAAATTAGATAGAATAATCACTGAAACTTGTTTTGGATATCCATTACCTACCGATTCCGTTTGGTTGATATGTGAGTATTTTGTCACCAAGAAGAAGTAAAAAAAATAACATGTCGGAAAAGGATACTACTACTACTTTACAATTTTATATTGGTGGTTTACCCTTAGAGTTGCGAGAACACATTTTTCAGTATATACCACCTAGCTTAGAAGAACGTATTCGTGCCTTGCCTTTGAAGTTGCGAAAACGGATTTACGATGAGTTTGTCCAGATTCAAGTGAAACGCAAACTTCAATTCATTTCTCGATTTGCGTACTATCGTGACTTTCGACATATCAGAAATCTGATTTTGAAGAAAAACTATCACGAGTATCGTGCAGAATACAAAAGAGAGTTACTTCTTTCCAAGTCGGAAACTTTACCAGAGTTCATTCGTGGCTTGCCTTTGGAATTGCGTCAAAAGATTTACCAAGAGTTTGTCAAGATCCAAGTGAAACGTAAACTCAAAGTCATTTCTCGAGCTGTACACTATGCCCTCTTCCAAGGTCATAGAAGAATGATTATGGGAAACGTCTATCGCAATAGCTACGTTCACGGAGACTTTCTCAACAGGTACCAACCTTGGGAGCCTGGCTATAAAAACATGCCACCCAAGATACCTACCTTTGCCATCGACCCCTATAAAGAGTTGGTATGCCTGCGCTCTACGCGTCACTCGTGAAACGGATTCCGTGGAAGGAAGTCAACGATCGTGTTCAGAGCTTAGAGGATTATAATGACTTGATACAAGAACTGTTTCCATTGAATTTTGGACGTTATGCAGTGTGTGTCTTAGTGACTACTTATCTTGGAATTCGTTTTCCAAGACATTCGTTGTGGAATATTTTTGAGGACAAGTGTTTGCCTTGGATTATTTTGGAGGATCCGTGGTTGTTTTGGACTCAATTGTTGAGTTCAAAAAAACAATATGACCCTTTGTTCTTCTTCGGACTTAGTAGAAGAAGAAGACTATAAATATTTGATTTTATCAGTACAAGAAAGAAACATTGTACGTAAAGCGTTGAGAGTGGTAATGAAAATCAGTGAGGAACCTCCATGTGAAGAAGACATTCGTCACACTTTATCTGTCTATAAAACATTTCAAGAAGTGTGTTTTGATAGTGAGTTACACCAACAACTTTTCAATTGGAAAGATGTACGTCCCTGGAGAAACCTTGCTTTCCAATCTTGGCTACAAGAAGTGGCCCAGTTTGCCAAAGATTTGGCAACATGTTCATAAGGGTCCAAAAGTGAAAAAATGGGAACCTCAATGGGAAATCCTGAAAGAAGAAAAAGAAGAAGAACCTGACACCACAAAAAAAGAGGACCACACCGTTGTCCAAATACAACCACCACCCCCTGAGGAACACAACTCTTCCTTACCGCCGTCGTCAGAGCATTCAAAAAAACAAAAGACGACCAGAAGAATGCCACCCCAAGCAGCAGTGCCTGTGTTTTTCATTCCTAGGAGGTCAGAATGTTGTACATTGACTTGTTTATACAGAACTTTAAATGTTGTAGTGGTAGTCTTAATCTTGTACGTGATCATTTTAATTTGCTATTTTCTCACTGGTTCGCTTCTTCGTGTTCGTGTAAAGTTGTAAAATATGTTTTTGTTGTGTTGGTTGTTTTTTTTTTTTTTTTTTTAAATAAACGTGTATGAAAATGTATAAAATGTCTTGGGTCTTTTGTCTTCTTCTCAAAAATCTTCTTACCTCAGTCATAACTACATCATCTACTTCTGCCTCGTCTACCTCTTCTGCTTCTGTCGTCAAAGTGATTGACGAAAAGTTAGATCGTTCCAGTTGGGACGCTTTGTATCTGCGCCATCCATTTAACATGTTGATTGCTGGACCTAGTGGTTCAGGTAAAACCGAATTTGTCAAACGTTTGATAGAACAAAAATCTGATTTGTTCGATTATCCACCTCAACGTATCGTGTGGTGTTACAAAGAGTGGCAAAAGTCTTACACGTTATTGAAAGAAAGTCAAGGAGAAACCATTTCGTTTGTAGAAGGCATCCCTCACGAAGACGATGGAATCGTGTCTGACGTGAGTCAAACCCATTTGGTTATTTTTGATGACATGTTAGGAGAAGACGAAGAAGAAATTAAACTTCGGTTTACACGAAAAGGACACCATCGTAATGCTAGTATTGTCTACATTACTCAAAATTTATTTCAACAAAGTAAAGCCCATCGGACCATCAGTCTGAACGCTCATTACGTGGTCTTGTTTAAAAGCCCCAGAGACAAATCTCAAGTACAAGTGTTAGCCAAACAGTTAGGTGCTCCTTGGCTCAATTATGCGTACGACGATGCCACTCAAACCCCTCACGAGTATTTACTCATCGACTTAAAACCCACCACTCCTGACTATTTGAGATTTCGTGCTCAATTGTTTCACCCTTGGGGTCAAGAAGGTGGTCCTGGCATTTACACGTCCCCTTCAGCCAATTTTTAAAAAAAAAACTATAAAAACAACCTACTACGTCATTTCTGTCTCACACTCTTTCGAGAGATGACTTCCTTTCAAGCTCATCCTTCGGCTAAATTGATTCGTGCCTTGTATGGCATCAGTCGTGAAAAAAATGCACAAGTCCGTGCTCATTTGTTAGAAGCAAGTCTTAAAGAAGTGTTACGATGGTTTACTTTGACAGCACGTCAATTACTGCAAGGCATCATTCACATCCCTCATCAAACTCAACGTTTTTTTCAAAAACATAAAGTGGCATTGTCCCAACTGGCTGATCCTAGAATCGATTCACGGACTAAAAAACAAATCATTTTAACTCCTGGTGGAAGCGGTTCTTTAGGAGGGGTTATGATTCGTTCCCTTTTGAAATGGGATTGTAATGCCCAAGCCAAAAAACCCAAATCACCCAAAAAGAAGAAAAGTCCTAAAAAGAAGAAGAAAGCCACCAAAAAAAAGAAAAGCCCTCAAAAGAAGAAAGCCCCAAAGAAAAGTCGTGCCAAGAAGAAAAAAACAACACCTACCACTAGCACCCGCCGTAAGAGAGGTACTGCTGCAGCCAGGAAAACGTACACCTGCAAAACATCACCACCACAGCAGCAGTCCCATTGGTGACGAGGTCTCCTTTTGCGTCCACATCTTTGTCTTCTTCACCACCCTTCACGATGATGCCTGCCAAAACAGACTTAAGACAAGTGTTTCCTAATTTGATGCAAAAATGGAAACCTATTTCAAAAGTCACCCCTTCGGGACCGTCGACTTCAGCTAATTTGGCCATGGCAGCAGCCACCAACAAAGTGCCATCCCCTAAAACCAAAGTCCAAGAAAGAACTGGTATCTTACAAAGTTTACTGGATTTATCCAAAGAAGAATTGACTCGATTTAGTCCTTTGAAAACACCTCAACGTCGAGTGAGGCCTGTCATTAAGTTGGTACGACGTGCAGACAATCAGTGGAGACGTATTCCAGTATAAAATAGAAGGGTACCCTGTCAGAGACTTCAGACTTGTTTTTTCTACCCAACTAAAAAAAAGATGACTCCTAAACGTATTCACCACCACCACCAAAAAAAGAAGAAAAGAAAAACCACCAAAAAAGGACGACTTCCACCTCGTCTAGCCAAACATTGGAATGTCTTGTCTGTCCTAACCAAATCCAATCCTCCCATGCGAAAACAACTCATTCAAACAGCCCCTAAAGAAATCATCGATACCGTGTGTGAATGTTGTTTGAACGTGTTGAAAGGAACGGTACCTTTGTCCAAGATACAGAAACAAAAATTAGGGAAACATCGGAACGTTCTTCGTCAAATGGTGAAAAAGAAAATACCTCTTCAACAAAAGAAAAAATGTTGGTACAACGAGGATAATTTCTACCTATGTTGATAGGTCCGTTAAAAATAGCTGCTCCTTTGTTAGGAACGATTGCTGGACCGCTTTTAGGAGGGGTCATGCGATAACCAAAAAAAAAGAAGATAAAAAGGACCACCCTTCTCTGAAAAGACCACACCTTTTTGGTACCTTTGAATGAAATGGAAGGACGAAAACTGACTTTAGTACCTTACAAACGATGGATGGAATTTCATCGTTGGAACGAACAACGGATACCTCATTTACCACCCAATCCTAATCTCAACGAGATGTCCCAGTTACAACAAGAAATACAATCCCTGATGGAACGAAGCGATTTGTCCGAAACAGAAAAATCCCAACGGTACGGTCAACTTATACAACGTCTGCAACTCTTTCGCCAAAAAGCAGTCGACGAAACAGCTCCACCCACTCTGAGAGATTTTAAGACGATGATGAAAAGCGAACCTAAAACAGACACCGGTACAGGAATGACCGTAAAAGAAGAAGAAGAAGAAGAATTACCAACTCCACCTCTTAAAAAGAAAAAGCTAGCCACACCGGGTTGGATAAAAAAGATGATGTCAACCCCATTACCCTCAGAAAAGAAAAAGAAAGAAGTGAAGTCAGAAGTCAAAACAGAACCGATAACCACTGTTCAAGCCACATCCTCTTTTACACCAGTAGCACGTCGGACACGTAAACAATCCAAAAAGATACCTCAAGAAGAAAAGAGTATTGGTACTTGGTTAACTTATTCTTGAGGAAATCATGGAGAAACTGTTAGCTACCATTTATTACAATCCTGGTCATGCTGCTGGTTACGGAGGGGTTCAAAAATTATATCGAGCTGCTAAAAGTAAATTGAAAAGTGTACGTTTGCCCGAAGTACGACGATGGTTACAAGAACAATCGACGTACACGTTACACAAACCCATTCGACGTAAATTTTCTAGAAGTACAACTCAAGTGGAAGGGATCGATCATCAATGGCAAGCCGATTTAGCCGACGTCTCTCATTTAGTCACTTACAATCGTGGCCACAAATATTTGTTTTGTGTCATCGACGTGTTTTCCAAATTTGCTTGGGTCGTGCCTTTGACCTCTAAAAATAGTACCGAATTGGTACGTGCCTTAAAATTGGTCTTGAAACAAAGTGGACGCCAACCTTTACGATGGCAAACTGACAAAGGCACCGAATTTCTAAACCAAACTTTTCAAAAAGAATTGAAACAAAGACAAATTCATTTTTTTACTACCGAAAATCCTGAAACCAAAGCCAGTATCGTGGAACGATTTCAAAGAACTTTGAAAGAACGCATGTGGAAATATTTTACACATCAACATACTCTCAAGTACATCGACGTGTTACCCCGTTTGGTCAAAGTGTACAATCAATCGTACCATCGTAGAATCGGATGTGCCCCCGAAGAGGTCAGCCCTGAAAACGAAGTGACCGTGTTTGATAAATTATTTGGTTCACCCTAGAAGAAAAAAAGAAGAAAAACCTCGTTGGAGTTAAAGACGGGAGATTGGGTTCGCATCGGAAAAACCAAACGTACTTTTGACAAAGGTTATTTACCCAACTGGACTACCGAATTGTTTCGTGTCACTACCCCCGTCCGTGGACGTAATCCTCCCGTCTATAAATTGGAAGACATGCACGGTGAAGTACTCAAAGGAACATTTTGCTTGCCTGAGTTACAACGAGTGACCAAAAAAGAAGACACCTTGTACGACATCGAAAGCATTCTCGAACAAAGAACACGCAAAGTAGGTAAACGTCGAGTAGAAGAAGTCAAAGTACGTTGGAAAGGATATCCACCTAGTTTTGATTCTTGGATTGCGGCTTCTCAAGTCGTCGACTATAAAAAGAAAAAGAAGTAACTCAACAACATGCCATTCAACACAGCAGCAACCCAGACTTCAACGACTCCTTCGCAGAGTTCTTCTCTTCAAGAATTACAAAAACAACCGCTTTGGGTGTGGTGCGGAGAACGTGTGCCTAAAAATCAAATCGTCTTTTTCTGCCAAATTTTTGTACTGTATGCTGTCATCGGAGCAGCTATTACCAATTTGAGTTTACAACAAGGTGACAAACAATTGTGGACCATTTTACTTAGCAGTTGTATCGGTTATCTTTTACCCAGTCCCTCTTTGAAATTTACGACGGACAACAGCAGCCACAGCAGCAACCACGGGAGTACGACCAACGCCAGTCCACCTTCTTCTTCGTCCAGTCACCACCACAATACCAATTCTCTTTTGGAACCTTTTGAACATCATTCTTCTGTCCACTTGAGTGACTCCTCGGACACTAGAACCACTTTGGAACTATGAATGACCAATTTCATTTAACGTTACCTAGTGACAGTTCCATGAATGTGTTTCCCAACAACACCTTATGTTGTTTCACCACCAAATTACCTCAATCCATTCAATTGGATCACGATGCTCATTGGGAAGTAGGATTGGTAGAAATCATTCATCCTACGCAAATCATGAGCATCAACAAAGGTCAAAACACTATCGTCGTGGAAATCTTGAACCAAAAAATACAAGATGACTTGGAAAAAAATGATCCTAAAATCTGGGAAGGAGCCAAAAATAATCTAGACATGAAGGGAGCATTCAAAAAGTATTCAAATCCAAAAAAAGATTCTTCTGACAAAACTGTCTTTGCTCAGTATACCCTGAGAATTCCTACAGGGTATTATTTTAGTTTTCGACATTTGTGGGACACCGTTGAGTCTGTCATTGACCAACAATTTAACAAAGCCTTAGAGCGTAACGGAAAACAGGTACGAATCGGTTTAAATGAGGTGGCACGCCGTTTCCACATAGAATTTGGCTTGATGGATAAAACTGTTGGTGATTTCATTGACGACAAAACTGCTAAAGAAAGAAACATACCCTCCGAGGAGAGAAGATTCATGAGTATTGAATTTGCTCCTGGATTGTATGCCATTTTGGGTGGTAATAAAGACAGTACCAATCGAAAAGTCTCAACCAACATAGAATCCGCAGATGCTTTTAAATCCCCTATGGAATTGAACATTGGAATGAATTTAATCTATGTGTACTCCGATGTGGTAGAGTACAGCGTGGTAGGACACACAGCTGCGCCGTTACTGAGAGTCATTCCTTTCAAAATAGATACTGCTGCTGGTGCGTACCAAGAAAGTGGAAACACGTTTCACGTTCACCGTGAATTTGTACACCCTCATTATCTTCCAGTCAGTAAATCGTATTTTGACACTGTCAACATTAGTATAAAAGGAGATTTAGGACAAGATGTACCATTCATTGACAAAGGAAAAGTCACGGTGAAACTACATTTTCGAAAAAAACAAGTTCTCTAACATCTTGTAACCTACCGAAAAAAATGTATCCAGTGTACCAAGGAGTGGCTCGACAACGAGGACATGGTTTAGGAGATATGTTAAAATCGGCTTTTCGGACAGTAGCTCCTATTTTGAAAGATGCCGCTTTGACACAAGGAAAAGAATTTTTGCAAAATGTCCTCATCGACAAACAAAATCCTAAAGAAGCCTTTATGAGAGCAGGCAAAAATGTGTTGATGAGCACTGGTAAAGATCTTTTGGGTCTCCGAGAAAATCCTATAAATACGCTTCACGCTTCAGGCTCTGGCATTACTTCACAGCAAGGACAAGGCAGAAAGAGACGACGACAACATCGAAATCCTTTCAAAGTTCATAAAAGAACACACGGCACTTCCAAAAAGAATAAGAAAAGAAAAAGAACTATCAGAGAATTAGACGTGTTTGATTATTAACACTCTTGAAAATGATGCACCGAGATTCTTGCGAATGTACTAAGTCAGAACTAGATATGTTTAACATGCCTCCCACCATGATGACGATGCAAGAATCCCAATGGGTGGAATTTCAACCTGTATCGTCTTTGTCGGATTCAGCTCCTATCGAATTTGAAATCAAAGGACAAACCGAAGATTACATCGATCTGAATGGCAGCTACTTGTTCCTGAAACTCAAAGTACAAAAAAATGACGGTACTGCTCCTGATAACAATTCCAGAGTCGCTCCATTCAATAATTTCATGCATTCCTTGTTCAGTGGAATAGATTCGTACTTGAATAACAAAATGGTCAGCAGCAGTTTGGATACTTACCCTTACCGTGCTTACTTGGAAAATCTCTTGACGTTCGGAAAAGAAGCCAAGAACACTCATCTGGATGCTTCAGTGGTCTGGAAACCTGACACTCTGACATTGTTTGAAAACACAGAGATATCAGTGCCGGCCAGGATTGAGGGTGCTGATTTTGCTAATGCAAGAATAACTGCAGCAGTCCCTCACAATGTGGGGTTTAACGACCGTCGAAAGAAAATCAACCAAAATCGACCTTTAGAACTGATGGATCGATTGCATTTGGACATGTGGTTGCAAGACAAGTATTTACTCAATGGAGTAGATGTACGCCTGAGACTGAATCGCAGTAGTGCTACTTTCCATTTGATGGCCGAAAACAACGAGTGGAAAACGGTCATCCAAGAAGCCAAACTTTATGTGCGACGTGTAGAAGTCTTTCCAAAAGTAGCCAATGACATCAGTCAAACCTTGAGCAGAACCACTGCTAAGTATCCTGTGCGACGCGTGGAAGTGAAAACCTTTACCATTGCCGCTGGACTCCGATCCATAGTCGAAGATCACATCTTCCAAGGGCAGCTCCCCAAACGTTTGCTGATTGGTATGGTCAGAAATTCAGCCTTAAATGGATCCCACGATCAGAATCAGTTCAACTTTCAGCACTTTAACGTCACCAAGATAGATGTCAGTCGAGATGGCAAGACCTTGTGTACCAGACCTTTTGAACCTGACTTTAGTGCCAACGTAAAAACTTACTTACGATCTTACTTGACCCTGTATGAAGCCACAGGACAGTTAGGCCGCGACAGTAGCCACGGTATTACGTACTACGATTTTGCAGGAGGGTATGCCTTGTGGGGATTTGATTTCACTCCGGACCAAGGCAGCGATGAAGGACATTTCCACCCTATAAAATCAGGCCCCCTTCGAGTGGAACTTCAGTTTTCAGCTCTAGCCGACACAGTGAACGTCATCTTGTTTGCAGAATTTGATAATACTCTAGAGATCAACAGCTTGAGAGAAGTAATTCTAGACTATTAGAAGAAGAAAAAAAAGATGCAGCACGAAGAAGAAGAACCTATGGAGATATATGAGGGTTTTTGTAAAGTGATTCATTCAGAACCTAAAAAAGAAGAAGAAAACAATACAGTTCCTGTGGAATTGACTGGATTTATGGCTTGTCGATGGCCTGAACAAGAAAAACAGTTAGTGTCCTGTTATGCTCAGGAATTGAGTGAAAGCATTTACAGTCTGATTACAGATCAATGTCATGGATGTCAAACCGATCATCCTAGTCAGATACAACACGACAAATGTGTGATGTTGACAGCTGAAGAAAAAATTGGATGAATATTTGGAAACAGCCTGGACACAAATCTCAGATGAACATGTGTTGAAACAGTGGTATAAAGACTTGCAGACTTCTTCTTCTCCTTCACTTACTCATTCAACAGAGTGCAGAACCTATCCAACGTGAATATTCCTGGAATTACAAGACAGATCGATTCAAGCATAAAGTCAGGTGTGAATTACTGACTCATTATTTCCATTGAAGAAAAAAAAAAGAAAAAAATGGATACCAGGGAACTTCATTACCTATTGACTCGCAGTTCCTATACTTCTTCTTGGAATCCTGTGGTGTGTGCTAAAGATGAACTACCTCATCGTAAACCAAAAAACGTTCATGCCTATGTCATCAATACCGACGACAGTCATCTACCAGGAACCCATTGGGTTGCCGTGTACTTTCCCAACGCTTACTGTGTGGAATATTTTGATTCTTATGGATTACCTCCTTTGGAAAAAGACATCATCGACTTTATGAGAAGAAATGCCGTCTCAACTCAATTCAATAATGTTCGACTAGAAGGATCAGATTCCATGGTGTGTGGACAATATTGTGTACATTTTCTTCATCAACGCAGTCTTGGATATTCCTTAGAACATTTACTGACTTGGTTTAATAGTGACTATGTTAGAAATGATGCTAAAGTACAAAGATGGTTTTGTGAACGTTATGGTTATCTCTTGTATTTAGCTCACAAACGTAGTGTGCATCAGAATGATATTGATGTAGAAAGTTTGACATTTACTTTACCTTCCCAACATTGTCAACCCTGTAAATATGTTTAATGTTTTTTTTTTTTTTTTATATTTTATTGTTGAATTGTTAGTTTTTTATGTTAGGATGGTTATTGTTGAATAAAAAAAATGTTATTGTTTTTTGAAAAAAGTTGTTGTGTGGTTTTTTATTGAATTTGAAAAAAAAATAATAATTATGTTCTCTCTCTCTCTTTCTATCGATCTAAACTCTCCTCTATCTGTGATCTCACTGTCGATCTGAAAAAAAACCCTACCATGTTTTCCATCGCGTCCGCGCGTTAAGCATATAAAGCGGTGCGTTGGCCAGTGTAGTCATCTTTCTCAGTCAGCAGTCAGCATTCAGGCAGCAGCAGGTGGAGAGTGTAGACGTGTGGCAGACGTGCTAACCGGTAGAGGGAGACGCAGTGGACGAGGAAGGGAAGGAGGCAGTCTTGGCAGCCTTGCAGCAGCTATTGACACCCAACTACAACTACAACGACTCGCTCTTGGTATGGAAGTATGGGGCCAAGCTGCTGTGCTGACCAATGGAGTTTGGTATGCCGACCTATCCCCCCGCCAACAGCCGACCACATGGAGCAGCAACAAAGCGAGCTACCAAGGGGGCGCTGCGTTAAGGAGACAGCCAGCATCGCAGACAGACAGAGTTTCTCTACCGGGGACCACCTGCTGAATAATAGTCCTTCTAAGGGCTAAACAGTCCTTCTAAGGGCTATTTTATTGCCTGAATCAATGGGGTTTTCAATTTGGCTTTTTTCGAAAACCCCTTTCGATTATACTCTTTTAAAACTCAAATTTGATCAATTTTGAACCACCGTCTAAAACATATTCTCTAACTAATTATCTGTGCGTGATACAAAAATGATATGAGTAACTTGTACTCGTTTATTGATATTATTTTTGGACAAATATGTACACTATGTACGCAAAATTCAAAAAAAAAAAAAATTAATTAGGAATTAATTAAACAAAATCTCGAAACTCGATGTATTGTCATAATTGAACAAGTGGCCTACACTTTATTGGTATTAGGGAAAGCCCGACTTAGTATAACTGGGCAGAATTTGGTCATGTATGTACGTTCTTGGCGTTTCGGTTTCCGCCACGCTTCGCGCCTTCGCTTGCTTAGTCCGTGCCGCCTTTTCCACTCCAGACTGACTACTTCAAACAATTCAATAACAACGTGCGCTACAACGCGCACACATATACCTGTAAACATTGTGGTTCTAGTCCTATGTACAGGTATATCAACACACCTTACGATTTCGTGCGTTCAATGAACCCCCTTTGTGGGGCAACCATGCATTGACTGTAGGGTGTGTTAAGTGTACTACCTCTCCAATAGCGCGCATTCAATCTAACCGCTTCGTGCGGAATCGTGCTGCGCTGGAGGAGTGTACATCTGTAAGTGTCAGGTGTGTTACGAACTGTTAACACACCTGACCAACTAGAAATGTGTTCAATCACATATTTAATCCCCCTAACGGGGGTATATAGTCGTGCATGCCCGAAGGGCGCATACGACTTTAATTCAAGAACAACAACAACAACAGTGTAGTCATTCTCGTTGACTCGTCAAGATCTCAACAGTTCCAAAAAGAAGATGGCCGCAACCAAGATTACAAAGCTGAATGAAGCTATGGTCAACATTCAGAGGGTGAAGAATCATTTAATGGAAACCCACCCGGAGAGAAAGACGATGGCGTTCATTCAAATGGCGCATGATCTAGTAGAAGAGGTTCTGAGAGAAGAAATACTTCGGGAAAGAACAGAATGGGAAGCAGGACAACGACTACAGCAACAGCAGCAACAACAAAGACAACAACAACAGCAACAACTTATGCAGTCCAACAAACTACCTGACGGCGAAGTAAGTTGCAAGATTGACTGTGAAGAATTTGCTTTCTCTTTCACCCGAAAGAGACCTGCCTGCCTTAAAGCTGTAAGGCCCATCGCTAAACGTGGCCGCCCTGCTGGAGCTGCTACTACTACCACTGCTACTTCACCCCAAAGAAGTTAAAAAACAACATAACTTCTTAAAAAACCCAACGGTCCTTTTAAGGGCCACCCCAATCTCTAGAAAAGATTACTACTCTCATATTGCCATATATATCTATGTGTTTTATATGTTTTGTATGTTTGTTTTGTTTGTTTGTGATAACCCACTCCACCAAAAAAAAACCTTTTCCCCTTGTATGTTTTTGGTTTGTGTGTTTTGATATAAACAATTTTTTTTTTTTTAAATGGTTGTGTGGTGTGTGTAAGTTTGTGTTTGATATAAAAAATTTTTTTTTAAAAAAATAGGGATTGTATGTTGTGTGTTTGATTTTTATCAAAAGTAGTTTCTTTTAGGTCCGCGCTTTTAGAGTAAGGGGTAATGGAGTGCAAAATCCGCGAAGCCTAGAATGACGTCAAAGGAATGACGTCAGACGCGGGGTAGTGGGGTGATGTTTTTTAGGTGTAAGGGATGTTTTCCTTCACGTCCGCGCTTCTAGTATATTAAAACAACACCTTCACAACTTAAGCTACCCATTTTATTAAAGAGAATGAATAAGCAAGAAATAATCAGACAAGTTAGAGTGCATTTAGAGTGGCGTGGCACCTCCTCCATGAAGTGGAGGAAAGGGAGGAGGAGGAGAAGGAAAAGAAAATAGCCATTAAACCCCACCGGATAATGGAAGAAAATAATAAGGAGAATTGGAATCCGGAAGCGGACCATCCTCCTTTTGCATTAAAAAAGGCCAACCACTGCATGAGTGCAGATACATGGAAGGGGAGCTGCCCTGCATGCAGGGCAAAGCCTGGGAGGTGCCCGCACCTCTAAGTGTACTCTAAAACAAAAAAATCCAACGGTCCTTATCAGGACCACCCATTTTTCAAGAAAGATTAATTATTCCCATCCTTACCATGTCCCTACACACACGACCCCCCGTATGTAGTGACGAAGACAACGTCTTCTACTATCAAAACACCCCCACCCCAGTTTTGATGGAAGAAGAAGTTGTCTTCGTCACTACATACGGCGCCCTATGCTAAAATTCCCGTTTTCCCTGTAGAGGCCCCCATTCCCTATAAACTTTTCACTTTTTTTCCCCCAAGTGCCCCCCAATGTTAAACGTCCATAGATTCCCCCAAGTGCCCCCATTCCCTATTTACCCCCCATCTACTACTCGGGAAGCTCTGCTTCCCCGCCTAACTCTTGGAGAAAGAATCGCTAGATGGATCATCAAAGAAGGTATGAAGGCCAAGATTGTTTTGGGAGGCGGCCACTAGGTGGTGAACAAAGTTCACTCATTGTGGGTAAAATATATTGATATCATAAACAAACAAACATGGATATTATCGAAAATATACTACAGTCCGCGCGGTTATTGGAAAGGTGAAGCTGCTGTTAAATTGTTAGCAAACGCAGCAAATGTCAACCATGGTATTGCTCGTGCATTTTCGGGTAAACAAGCGCTGTGGCAAATTTACTTACCTGTGCCAAGAAAAAGTTCCCGTGGTTAGTTTGATGTCCAAACACCTAACCAAGTTCATCAGGCTGATCTTTTATTTTTTCCACGTGATCGGGTACGTGGACGACTATACAAATACGCGTTAATCATTGTAGATATTGCTAGCAGATACAAGGAAGTGGAGCCGCTGACGTTTAAAGATTCAGTAAGTGTCGCAGATACGCTTAAACGTATTTACACACGCGGACCACTAACATGGTCACGGTTATTACAAGTTGATCCAGGTAAAGAATTTTTCGGATCAATTGCTGCGTTGTTTACAAAACACAATATGCGGGTTCGTGTTGTGCATATTAATATGCATCGTGACCAAGCTATTTTAGAACGATTTAACAGTACACTTGCTGAACGGTTATTCGGACAACAGTACGCGCAAGAATTGTTGTTAAGATCTCGAACCCAGAGTGCTCGACCTCGGATCGCAGAGCGATCACAGTAGTGGGTTACACGGCTTCGATCAGTCATAGCAGCGTTGAATAATGAAACCACACGCGCGACTGGGTTAAAACCTGCTGATTTGATTCGACAGGAAACTGTCACCGTTACTTACAAAATGTTAAAATCATTCGGAAACAATTTTGTTCGGTATATGTATGCACCTGGAAGGTGGACAACGTCGTGCTACTAATCTTGTATACCCCATCGATGTATTTACAATCTCGGACGGATTGACTTTCCAAGGCAACCAACACTTTATCATTTGGCACCTGTGGATGAACAATCAGTAAAGCCACCAAGTAGAGCATTTGTGCGAGATGAATTGCAAGTAGTTCCCGCGAATACGGAACTACCACCAAGATCTATTTTAATGCGTCAATCATACGTTGATTTGCAATCACATGATGCCCGAACGCGTTAGTGGTAATTCCATCAGGAAATATCCATCATTTGGTATCAAGTGTTGACAAACTCACCTTGGTTCATCAGTATACACCCATGCAATGTTTCAGCGATCGGATAATATTTTGTGTGTGTGAATTCGCGTCGTTCGCGACGACATTCCACATACATGACGTGTCTGAGATCTTTTGCAACAATAACCAGGGAAACTCCTTTAGCCTTCTTGATGTTCTTTGGTCCAACCACTATCGAGTACATTTTTGGGCGCAGTCCGACGTATTCTTTGATTGGCTTTCCCAAACACTCATCTTTAAATTTTCCTATGACTTTTTTAAAGTGTTACTATCTGATGTGATATCCGAATTAACATCGTCGGTGGTTATATGCATCAGCAGCGAGTCGGTGTCTGTATAAAGCATCTTGACACGATCCTGGTAAAACGGGGTTTTTTTAGTCGTAATTCAACTCGTACATGAGCAGTTTAGATAAGTCTAGCATTGACGCGCCAACGTAGATAGGCTTTGTCAGCTTCAGTTTCGATTTTTAACTATGTACCGCAATGAGTCCACCATCGAAGATCTTTCGGGATTTGAATGCCAGGTCAGCAATAAGCCTTCAAAGCTTGTCTTGTTCACTATCACGGACAAGGTCAACGCGAATCCGTTTCCGCAGATTTTCCATCGTCTTGCCGAATACAGAATTGTTCATTAGTTGGAAGAAATCTTTCTCAGATTCATTTTTAGCATCTGTTCGCATATTTGTATTCATCTGGATATAAGATGCCATTCAAGCGTGTTGGCGAAATCCAAGCACCTTATGGATTTTATTTACACGCATTCCCAATCGCAAATACAATTGCAGGTTTTGTACATGGACTACATAGGTAGTTTTAGTCCAAAGATTTGGGACAAGCATGGTGCATTCAATGAATTTACGTTTGGATTCATCCATGATTGCACAATGATACGGGGGCAACCACCCGCGTGACACCACTAACGCTTCTGATGCAAGAGGATAATTATTATGAGTGTGGTGAAGCTCATCTGGATATTCCAAGTCAACTTCAAAGAAATAACAGTGGTCTCTGTTGCTGTCATACTCGTGTACTTGTTATTCCACGTCTATGTGCGTGGGATCAATCCATTCAAACACACCAACAGGCACGGGCTACATCATTGCCCTGCCATAAAGATTGTTGTAAAAAAAATATATATGATATAACTATTTGGTTTGGTCTTGTCGCATCCGTCCACGTTTGGGCTGTTAGTGCGAGCTTATTGATGGCTTGCCATAGAAATTCCACCCCGAAGTGAGCGCTCAACAAGCAGATGCTGGTCGATATCGGTGAGCAGTGAATTTCAAGATGATTTTGCCGGGTTCTGACATGATTGTCCGCTGAGGTTTTTCACTGATTCCACCACAATAAAAGTCATGGTCCGCAACGTTGGCATGGAAACTTTTTACCGTGGTGCTTGCTGTGTCGGTTAAGCAACCGGGAAAGATTTTTTCCACACATCCTGTTCAAATAAAAGTTTCTTTATGCGGGTATTTGGTGAAATCACTGAACATTTACCGTTGCAATAATGCATCACACCAAAAGCATTTCTCTAATTGATTCATTCTTCTTGATCTTAACTACTACTACTATATTTGTTTTGATGTTTCAATGTCATCGTCATTATAGTGTTCGCTCGGTTCACTATCTGTACTATGTGGTCTAGTCAACGTCAGTGACTTCATTTTTTCTTGCACAATTTCATATGTTTTTTTCAGGTTTTTTCTCATAAGCTTGGCCAAGTAGGTATCGCTGTTTTTCCAAGATAATTCCTAAGTTGATTTATTTATCAAGTTGCTCCAAATACGTGTTTGAAAAATCATACAACATCTTTTAAGCATCTTTGAGAGAAACAGCGATTTAATCTTTTCTGTAACATTACGAACACTCCACTGATCTGATAGATTAATCCCAGACTAAGATACTCATAAATTCTTTTAAAATATTATATGCGTCAATCTGTGAATTTTTCGCCATATATATACCATGGTGATTGGTTAATATAAAAATATTTTACACAGTGTATTGGCGATCAATAATCTCCTGCAGTGGTACAATAATTATTTATCAACAATTGGTAAGTAACCATCTATGCAAATCCCAGTGATCACTAAGCAAGCTGGGAAACTTTGCTGCGCAAAATTCTCATAGCGACCTTGATAGTGTAACAAATCCCAGTGATCATTAGGCAAGATGGTAAAATTTTGCTGCGCAAAATTTCCGTAGCGGCCTTGATAATATAAATTGGCTTTGCATAAATATTGCAATTGCGTGTGCTTCGAGGGTAAAGTCGTGGGGTATAGAAGGCGCTGACCTATCTCAGCTATAAAAATCTAAAGCGTCCAATCTAACACTACTGTAATTGAGGTGAAAATACAGTAATGTAAAATAAATTAAAGTAATGGAGGAAGAAATGAATCATTTTGCACATACAGTATTGATTAGATGTTTTATTCAATAATAAAAAATATAATTTTTTTGTATCTTTTTTTTTTTTTTTTTTTTTTTTTTTTGCTGTTGTTCTTCATCTATTGACATTAATATTATATATGATGGCGCTGTTGCGGTACATATTTCATTTTAATGTAAATGGATAAACAAAAACAACAATAACAACAACAATAAGCTGTACCCAAAAAAAATTATTTTTTTATTTATAGATTTGTGCTCCATTACTTTACTTTCTTTTTCATTACTGTATTTTCATCTACATCACTGTACATTACTGACCATTACTGTGTTTAGGAAGACCGAATAACTTGTAGTTATAACGGTACCAATTGCGCAAGCCCGGGGGGTGGGGGGTGGCGTAGCTTAAGGTGTAAACATTGTATTCAGAAATAAAAAACAAAACTAGCTGTGATTGGTGTATTATATAAGAGTTGTAGTTTCTGTCTGGCTTAAAGAAAAGACGAGTCTCTTAGCAACATGTGAGATTATGTTAATTCATATGTAGATCATGTTTTGTAGTTTTTATTATTTTTTAAAAATGTGTTACCCATCACTGAAAATCTGTCTGTTTTTGACTGGATAACTCTTACCTCCGTCTAGTTCCAGCAGAGTTATCTCTCTTAAATGCGATGGAGTACCTGGTTCTGTCCTTGTCAAATTGACAATCTAATATATGACAGTGTGTGACACGCATGCTAAAGTAGCCGTGAAGGTATATTTATTTCACCATATGTCAACATTAAGGTTTATGGAAAAACAATTGGTACAGTGATACCTGTACTGGTAGAGCTGAACCATTCGGAACCAATTCGGCTATTTCTGCAGGACAAAATTAACGATCCGTAGAATTGACCGAGAAGTTGAGAATGGAGCTTAATCCGACGTAAAATACCGGATATCGAATGAGCGTAGTTGTTAATATATATTCTGCAACATATATTATTATTTATAATTTTCTGCGAGTAATAATTTGACTATTTAGTAAATAGAAAATATGTACGTGTTTATGATAAATAAACTAACATTCATGTGCATGTATAATACCGTATTGATCTATTTATTTTTGCGACATGCCGAAGGTCAAAACGAGCGCAATGAATGCAGGAAATTGGAACCAAGAAACAAAAATGCGTTTAAACGAAAAAGTGTTGGGCAGTATGAATGACATGGGTTCCCTTGCCAGGCAAATTGTGAAAGGATCCAAATCAAATGATGTGATTAGTCGATATTTACATAAGATTATTTTCTTGGCGTATCTAATTGGAGATCGTTCTCCTTTTCGATAGTCTGCTTGTATTACGCCACACATTAGGTTTAGCTGCCTTGGTTAGGGTAACACCACGATATATTCTTAAAGAGTATAAACTGCGAGAAGCGTGGCCTGATAGTGTTGACGTTCATGGTTATAGTCTGTACACACAGTAACCGTCGGAAAGCATTCTGAAAATTAGTATTTAAAAAGTTACCGATAGGACAAAAATTAGGTTCAGCAGAGTCTCTTCTACCGGAATATATCACATTAAAACAATATTAAAAAAATTTAACCGATTTGAGAATGTACTAGACTAAAATAAATGGTATTCCCACAGGTGGCTGAAACAAACTTAATGCAAAAAAAAAAAAACAAATACAAAAATAAACAATATCTTATTACTGCAATGACCCCCTTCTGACACTGGACCCTGTCTATCATACTATAAAAGAGACAAGGTTAGTAACTGTGAAACACTCCATTTCACACCTTACCCATGGTCTCTGGCTGCCTTTCCCTGTCCGTGAAGGCATTTTGCCATAATCTGACTCATTTTACTCCTGATATATTTTTCTTTTCATCAAGCCATTGTTTACTTTTTTGCGCTGGACAAAATTGAAGTTATAGGCCCAAACACATTTCTTTGATGCCAAGCGCAAGGCTGCAGATGTCGATGAGCCTGATTCTTGCATGACTGGCCAACGGAAAATAATTAATGCATCTGGTTTCGATAAAGAAAACCGAACATCAAAGAGACAGAGAGATTTGTGGAATGAATAGGACATTCCCATGGGCCGCAAAACAAGAAAACAATGGAACATTGTTAGCTTTATGCACTCAGACTTGTTTCCAGACAGTATTGTAATTACAAATCGGTAAAAATATTTAATCAACTGTCACTTAAACAAGCAATTTAGTTTTTGTTTTAGTTTATAATCTCTTCCTTGATTCCTTCTAGCTGCACACAAAAATAAAGAAAAGCGAGGTAAAGCAATTGAGCATTGTTATAGTTGTAACATCGCAAACAATCACAATTATCACTGTTTTCAATTACAGTAGTTTTTCATTCTATAACTATATTTACTAAATACTTCACAACGAATGACCATTAGCAATCTGATGACTTCTATATTGGTAACCCAACAATACTTGCATACTATTCTGAATTATTGCAAGGGGAAAAAAAGTATCTTTACTGGGACTCCTATTATTAGGGCTGGGACTGCAACTTTGTTCAAGGAAGGAGTCCTGGACTACAACTTTAAAAATCCTATGATGGAGAACCCTGAATCAGCTTTCAGCATTAAAATGGTACCATTGTGAGGTCCAATATGGCTACCACAGCAGCCATCTTGAAAATCTTGTTGTCACTACTCCTCCTGAATGGAAAGTAATATTGACTTCTTATGATGTCTTGTTGGTCCTAAATGAAAATCGTGCTGATCTGATGTCTAATATGGCTGCCACATTGGCCAGCTTGACAATCTTGTTGTCACTACTTCTTCTGAATGAATGGTCATATCATCATGGGATTTTTATAATGTTTTGTTCATCCTAAATTAAAATGGTGCTGATTTGATGTCCAATATGTGGCCATCTTGAAAATCTTGTTTCTGCTACCCTTTAATAGAAAGTCATTTTGACATGTGGTTTTCATCAAAATAGGTCTTCTGGTGTCTAGTTTGTCTTAAATGTAAATGACTAACCCTCAGTATGGTCACCATGGTGGCTATCTTGAAAATATTGTTATCTCCACTCCTCCCAAATGGATGGCAACATCAACATAGGGTTTCACCAATAGACTTTTTATGATACCTAGTTGGTCCTAAATAAAAATGGTGCCAGTCGTACATCCAGTATGGTTTCCATGACGTCTGTCTTGAAAAAAAGTTTGTCATTACACCCTCTGAATGGATGATCACTATGACATGGGGTTTTCACCAAAAGACTTCAAATGATGTCTACTTTGTCTTAAATGAAAATAGTGCCGATCTGACATCCAATATGTGCACCACAGCAGCTAATTTGAAAATCTTGTTATCACTGAAGAACATAAAAGATGGTTTCAACACTAATCAGTTAAAAGGAAGAAATGATCTTATCTTGAATTCATGGAAATTCTGATCGCTCAGTAGAGTATCAGCCCCTTCAAGTGACTATTGTTCATTCAGGCCATTTCTTTTTCCAACATTAAGCATACATCAGTTGCCCATGATGGGAAAAATGGCAGACACCATTATGATACCCTGTCATTGACTGTTTCAAGGGAAATAACTCTTACCAGAAATCATTAACAGCAAATTGAAATCTGAAAAAAGATTTAATTAGACAGATTTTATGCAAATAAATTAATTATTTCTGCTCAGAATTTTGTTTTGTTTCTCAAATATATAATGTAGATGGCATTTTTCTTCCTAGTTGCTATCATTTCTTCCTGTCAGCATACCATTGTAAGAAATGTTGTCTAGTACATTCTCAAGTTGCATTAGATGTTTAAAAAGTGTGATATATTGTGCTGAACCTAAATTTTCTTCCTGTTGGTAATTTTGTTGTAATTTGTATTTCCTGTCTGTTCCTGTTGGTGACCAGGAATACTTGATAGCATTATCAATGCTGTTCCCACATGATGTTCCCACACTGGTCTTAATTATTCCTAACCCCCACATTCACATTAGTCTGAAACCACATGTTCATCAAAATTCAAGGACTTTCGTACACAACTATAATTTTACTGCCCATCTAAAATTCAAAAAATTAAGAACCTGCTAATTCAGTGGAATAAACTGTTTTTAATGCCATTTGGAAAGATAGCAGTAATGTTTAGCTATCACCAGAATTAATCGTCTCATTGTCATTACCAAATCCATCTACATGGGTTCTTAGTGAACTAAATACACTCTTTCACAAGTTTTTATGGTGTGGGTCAAAGGACAGAATGAAACAAAATATTGCTGTGAAGGATTATCATGAGGGGGGATTAAATATGATTAATATATTTAATTTTGTGAACGCTTTGAAACTTACATGGCTTAGAAGAATTTTGTCTGGGGAGTGTAAATGGAAAAGTCTGTTACAGTTTTCAGTATTAAATATTGATGATTTCTTTTTATTTGGGATGATTTTATTAACTCAGTAAAACAGGATCTCAATCCTTTTTGGATAGAGGTTTTTGAAGCATTTTTACAACTAACTAGATCATTCAAAATGGTCACAGCCGAACAATTTTTAGAAACACAGATATGGTTTAATCCTTATATTACAATAGATGGAAAAGGTGTGTATTATAAACCATGGTTTCAGAAAGACGTTAGATTTGTAAATGATTTTATTTAAAGAGGATGGCTCCTGGATACGTTTTGATAATTTTAAAACTAAGCTTTCTATTCACATTAATTTCATAGATTTTCAAAGCATACTTACAGTGATAAAGTCATGCAAAAGTAAATTCAGAATTAAGTATGACTCTAATTTACAAAAACCTTTGATAAATATTGCTGCGTATACTATTATTTAAAAAAAAAAGTATGTAGAGGTGTGTATGAAACCATGATTGGAAACTATGAACTACCACTTCTAGAAGGAAGTGGAATTTTGAATTTTGTGAGTTAGAAGAAAAAGACTGTCAGTCATGTTTCTTACTACCATATAAAACTACAAAATGTCCAAACCTTAGATGGTTGCAGTTTAAAATATTACATAGAATTTTGGCTACAAATGTATTTCTCAAAAGAATTAACATTATTCCAAATGAGCTCTGTTCTTTCTGTATGATGCATGCAGGGAAAATATATCATATTTTTTTGGCATAAAAAGTTAGTGTTGTCGCACACATAATTTGGAATTTAAAAAAATAGATATTATCTTTGGAATTCGAGTCAACTCTCAGACTGATGATGTAATTAACTTAATAATTCTATATGCAAAACAGTATATATATAAATGCAGATTTAATAGAGACAGGCCAATTCTGTATCAGTTTAGAAAGATTGTTACTTTTAATTTCAATGTGGAAAAATATAATGTTTGTAGAAACTGTAAATGGGAAAAGTTTGACAAAAGATGGTCATTGTACAAACATTTAATAGAGTCATAGATAACTATCTACCCGCTATTCAGGTTTTTGAATTCCCCGTTTGTTGCCAGAATTTGCACATTGGTAAGCAAATACATACATTTTAATGTAGTTTACTCAACAGAAAAGATGGAATCTGATCCATATTCTTAAGAATACTTTGGTGTTTGTATTTTATCAAGGAATATATATGCATGCTAAGATATTTGTTCTCTTGAAATGCCAATATTTTCGATATATATTACTATGCTAACTTTAAAAGTATGTATATCAGTAATATATCCTTTTCTTTCCTATTCTTTCTCTCCTTAGCTTTTATCTTTCATCTAACAGTGACACAAAATAATTGTTTAGAATTGCCTACGTTGCTTGTCTTAACTAAAAGTGGTTGCAATAATGTTACAATATTTAATGTATCACATGTATGTGTCATATTCTTCATGTCAATAAAACCTTCGGGAAAAAGTAAAAAAAAATACTAAAAAAGAAATAACAATTTGCAAACTGCTAGTGTAACTGATGGGTCAAAAATAACTACTTGCAAACTGCTAGTGTAACTGATGGGTCAATAATAACTATTTGCAAACTGCTAGTGTAACTGATATGCAAAACAAATTAGGTGATTTTGCATAAGTGGACTAACTTAAATCACATTATTTTGATCTGTGTTAGATGCAGAAGTACAGAAATTAAATTGTTTTAAAATTCCATTGAAAACCTTGTAAGCAGCAATTTGTTTTTGACAGAAAATCCTACACAAGTGTTACAAATATCAGCTACGGATTATTTTATACAGCCATGATTATTATTAATAGCCAGTTATTGAGATCAACAACTGTTTTATAGTTTGATACTTTGCCATAAAATGATTCAGTCCATTTCCCTACAGTAATTTGATACAAACATATTGTTATGTTATATGAATGTTAACTTGGATGAAATCCATCATATTGTATGTGATATTTTGCAATTTCTGTTGAATCTTTTCATTACTTTTGATGGTTTTGTCCATTTATTTTTTTCAGCTATTAGCCCAAGCAGCGAGAAACTTTTCTTCACAAGAGACAGCAATTCAGAATTCCATGGAGGTACCATTCTTTTTATTCTATTTAAAAAGATATTATATTGAACAAATATGCATTGCAAAAGGAAGAAAAAATGTAAGCATTACAAGTGTTCTTTATCATTATATCATTCTTTGAATAGCTGAGCAGTCCTGTCAACAACAGCGCTTGTTTGGCATTTGCCTTATGAAGTCACAGTGTGAGCAGTCCTGTCTACAACAGCACTTGTTTGGCATTTGCCTTATGAAGTCACAGTGTGAGCAGTCCTGTCTACAACAGCACTTGTTTGGCATTTGCCTTTTATGAAGTCACATTGTGAGCAGTCCTGTCTACAACAGCACTTGTTTGGCATTTGCCTTGTATGAAGTCACAGTGTGAGCAGTCCTGTCTACAACAGCACTTGTTTGGCATTTACCTTTTAGGAAGTCACAGTGTGAGCAGTCCTGTCTACAACAGCACTTGTTTGGCATTTGCCTTGTATGAAGTCACATTGTGAGCAGTCCTGTCTACAACAGCACTTGTTTGGCATTTGCCTTTTATGAAGTCACAGTGTGAGCAGTCCTGTCTAGAACAGCGCTTGTTTGGCATTTGCCTTTTATGAAGTCACATTGTGAGCAGTCCTGTCAACAACAGCACTTGTTTGGCATTTGCCTTGTATGAAGTCACAGTGTGAGCAATCCTGTCTACAACAGCACTTGTTTGGCATTTGCCTTGTATGAAGTCACATTGTAATCAGTCCTGTCTACAACAGCACTTGTTTGGCATTTGCCTTTTATGAAGTCACATTGTGAGCAGTCCTGTCTACAACAGCACTTGTTTGGCATTTGCCTTGTATGAAGTCACATTGTGAGCAGTCCTGTCTACAACAGCACTTGTTTGGCATTTGCCTTATGAAGTCACAGTGTGAGCAGTCCTGTCTACAACAGCACTTGTTTGGCATTTGCCTTTTATGAAGTCACAGTGTGAGCAGTCCTGTCTACAACAGCACTTGTTTGGCATTTGCCTTTTATGAAGTCACAGTGTGAGCAGTCCTGTCTACAACAGCACTTGTTTGGCATTTGCCTTGTATGAAGTCACATTGTAATCAGTCCTGTCTACAGCAGCACTTGTTTCGCATTTGCCTTTTATGAAGTCACATTGTGAGCAGTCCTGTCTACAACAGCACTTGTTTTGTATTTGCCTTGTATGAAGTCACATTGTAATCAGTCCTGTCTACAACAGCACTTGTTTGGCATTTGCCTTATGAAGTCACAGTGTGAGCAGTCCTGTCTACAACAGCACTTGTTTGGCATTTGCCTTTTATGAAGTCACATTGTGAGCAGTCCTGTCTACAACAGCACTTGTTTGGCATTTGCCTTTTATGAAGTCACAGTGTGAGCAGTCCTGTCTACAACAGCACTTGTTTGGCATATGCCTTGTATGAAGTCACAGTGTGAGCAGTCCTGTCTACAACAGCACTTGTTTGGCATTTGCCTTGTATGAAGTCACAGTGTGAGCAGTCCTGTCTACAACAGCACTTGTTTGGCATTTACCTTGTATGAAGTCACAGTGTGAGCAGTCCTGTCTACAACAGCACTTGTTTGGCATTTGCCTTTTAGGAAGTCACAGTGTAATCAGGGGTCAAACTAGACTTGAATTTTAGGCAGCAGTGACTTTTCCGTTTGGACAGAATCAGGAGAAGTGAGAGATGAACAGGGAGAAGTGGGAGCAAAGCAAGAAACACTATATATCATTTGAGTAACTCTAATACCAATAATCAAGTCAAAGACCGATGATGTATCTGACAAAAACAAATATTGACCTATTGCCATGGTCACTTTGATATCAAAAGCTTTAGAAATAATTTTGTTTCGAAGATGTGAAATAGAGCTTACACACAGTCAGTTTGGCTTTAGGCAACATCTCTCCACTGATGTGTGTCTGTTTGCCTTCAAAGAAGTAATTCATTTCTATGTCGATAACGGTAGTACAGTTTATGTATGTTTCTTAGATGCTAAGAAGGCTTTTGACCGAATAAATCACTGGACCCTAGTGAGAAAGATAATTGACAAATGTTCCATTGTATATTGTTAGGTACTTTTTAATTGGTATGACAAACAACAATTTTGTCTGCAGTGGGGTCAGATAACTTGTATGTCTTTCCGTGTGACTAATGGTGTGTGGCAAGGAGTTTAATGTATATATGATGACCTTAATCATGATTTGAATAGGTCTTATATTGGATGCAACATTGGCAGTTTATTTATGAATATCTTCAGTTTTGCTGATGATATGTCAATACTTAGTCCATATATTGGTGGATTATGAAAATTATTAGGAATATGTGAGCGTTTCACATTAGCAAATGATATATAGTAAAACACAAAAAGGATTATGTGTTTCAGACCACAAAATCTGAAAAAATTGTGTCCATACCTGAGGTAAGACATTGCGGAGAAAAGTTGCTGTTTGTCAATGAGCATATCTCCCTAGGGCATGTCATTCGTTCTGATTTGTTAGATGATACTGATATACAAAGGCAATATTGTTCACTTTGTCTACGAGTAAATATGCTTTTCTTTCTCTCGAATGATAAATATGGCCTTGCTTTCAAATTTAATATATTGTCATTTATGAGTTACATTCACAGTGTGACTGGAGTGCAGTGAATACAAGCAAGATAGAAAATGTTTGCACATTGATTCATGTGCTATTTCTTTTTCTAAACAATGGCTTCCTCATGAAACAGAAGTTGGATTTGTATGTATGGAGCATTCACTGTTGATATGCTCCAGTGACTGCTATAAAGCAGGGAGAAGCAATTATTTGGTTAGGAAACACCTGGCCACTGACCATGGAAAGCAGGTGACTATTGTATGTTGGGGGAAATTAGAATGGCCTTTTTGACCAAGTAACTGCTATGTAAAGGTGATGGTTGTGACAGGTTTTACTATATTGATGAGGTGACTGTTACTATGGTATCATTTATTTTCGTGGGTCTCAATTTTTACGGTTTTGAAAAAACAAAAACATTTTCGTGGGTGCTTAAATTCGTGGTTTTCCCTGTCAAAGTTTGCATATTTGTAGGTATTTAATTTCATGGATTAACATCAACAAATATATCAAATAAAGAGTACAAAAGAACAAAACTAAGAGGACAAGAAACGACAGTCACTTCAATGGTTAACACAGTACTACCACTTGTATGAGCACAAATCAAACACATATCACTTACACTCAACATCAAAGGGAGCTGACATAGCCAACAATACTTAGCTACTAATTGGTTATTACAGTACATGTGCATGATCTCTTCCTTAAAACACTGTCCATGGAGTTGCACCATCAATTACTGTCTGATGACCATGGTTAAAAATAATATCCACAGTGGCTTACGAGTGGTAAAAATCAACTTAGATTAGTTGGTTTAATAATGTCATCATTGCACACATGAACCAAACACGTAACCAGCTGCCCCTTGCTCAATGCAATTAGCAAGCAGTCTCAGCATTTGATGTGTTCAGACCCCATCAAAGTGCGAAGATGCTAACTAAATTGAAAAACAATGGAATCACTCTTTTGTTTGAACCTACCTCATGTACAAACCAACCTCAACCACTAGACTTTACTTAAAAAAACTTTGTCAGTCAAGCCGATTGATGGTGAATGGATAATTGTGGCTCACATGTAAATGTGTGAAACATCGGACCTAATTATCCATGGCTTTGAGAATACTGGACTTGTTTAATTCAACAATTTCAGGTTTATTTACCCAACAAACATTTGTGTGTACCAGCTGACTTGAGTGATGTGATGTTGATTAGAAGTTTTGTCTACGCAAGTCAGTGAAATGTGAGCTTCAATACTCTGCCGTTATTAGTGTATATACACAGTGTTTTATTAGTAATTGTGTCTCAAGCATTTTACAGTCATGTTGTACATTGGGATTAATCATGCATGGATAAAATGAGATGTGCTTTCCTGAGGACTTAAATTTTTCAACAACAGTTTTCACTTGAATGAAGAATGATTTGAAAATTTAATTTTCATTTATAGTCTAATTCCTAATCTTTTTTTATTTCAGCAATAACAGTATTTGAATACCTTATGATTTTTCTCATTATCTCTAGCTTTACTTATCTCACAACAAATAGATTTAAGGCAGTGAGTAGAAATTACAGATACCATATAGATATGTGTGCATTGAAACAATATAAAATGCTTTATAATGCTTTATAATTCTTTTTTTCAAACAGGTGAAAATAAAACAGACATATGTAAAAGCTAATATTTTTAACCAGATTACAGAAAAAACATTGATTTGTCAAATAGCTTTGTTGATCTCTACAAATGAAACACAGTAAAAACAAAGGGGGGGGGGGGCTTCTTTATCATATGTGGCTAATTTTTCGTTGGGTCTTTAAATTCATGGTTCAGGGCAACAACGAAATCCATGAAAATTGGTACCCCACAAAATTTTTTGATGCTATAGTATGTGATAATGTTTTGAATGAATACGAAGAAATTTGTGATTAATTCAATAATTTTGTTTCAGACATTAAAGAAAATGGACCTTATCAAAACCCAGTTTGAATATCAGTAAGTAGTGTCACAATTTATCACTAAATTTGTGTAACAGCATGTCAATAAAAATTATTCAAATCATTACAGTATTAAAATTATAACAATACCAAGGGACCTGGGTTGCTGGATGACTTATCTGTTATGAAACCAACTATCCTTGCCATTGATTCACAGTTTCCACTCATCTGCAAAGATAAGATGCACAAAGTCTATGTTAGCTTATGATATCGCACCAAATCATGTATATGCATATCATGAGTTGTCCACTTCAACATCTGTACATTTGGAATTTCTCATACTTAGATTCTTGTTTATCAATTTGATTTTATTATATTCTTTCCTGCAGGTTATCATGGATTTCCCAGCATTTTTTCTTGACTCTGAAACAACCAATATTTACATTTGTTCTCCCAAACTACAGTAGTTGGCTTAATTTGGCTAAACTTGGTGTGCTTTTGCCTTTTACAATTTTGAATCATTAAAATGTCTTTTATTTCCTCCCATACCACTATCAAGTTTCCATTTTAAATGGTATTTAGGGTATATTTTACTTTCTTCAGCATATTCTGTGGAGGTAGCATTTAGTGTTATCCATGTCTATCCATTGTACATCCATCCATACATTTTGTGTTATCCATGTCTGTCCTTTGTACACCCATCCATTCATTTAGTATTATCCATGTCTATCCTTTGTACACCCATCCATACATTTAGTGTTATCCATGTCTATCCATTGTACATCCATCCATACATTTTGTGTTATCCATGTCTATCCATTGTACACCCATCGATACATTTAGTATTATCCATGTCTATCCATTGTATACCGATCCATATATTTATTATTATTCACGTCTATTCATTGTACTTCCATCCATACATTTAGTGTTTTCCATGTCTATCCATTGTACGTCCATCCATACATTGAGTATTATTCATGTCTATCCATTGCACACCCATCCATACATTTAGTGTTATTCGTGTCTATTCAATTTACATCCGTCCATACATTAAGTGTTATCCATGTCTATCCATTGTATGCCTGTCCATACATTTAGTGTTATAGTGTTGTTCGTGTCTATGGATTGTACACCCATCCATACATTTAGTGTTATTCATGTCTATTCATTGTACATCCATCCATACATTTAGTTTTATTCATGTCTATTCATTGTACATCCATCCATATATTTAGTGTTATTCATGTCTATTCATTGTACATCCATTCATACATTTAGTGTTATTCATGTCTATTCATTGTACATCCATCCATACATTTAGTGTTATTCATGTCTATTCATTGTACATCCATCCATACATTTATTGTTATAGTGTTATTCATTTCTATTCATTGTACATCCATCCATATATTTAGTGTTATTCATGTCTATTCAATGTACATCCATCCATACATTTAGTATTATTCATGTCTATTCATTGTACATCCATCCATACATTTAGTGTTATCCATGTCTATCCATTGTACATCCATCCATACATTTAGTGTTGTAGTGTTATTAATTTCTATTCATTGTACATCCATCCATACATTTAGTGTTATTCATGTCTATTCATTGTACATCCATCCATACATTTAGTGTTATCCATGTCTATCCATTGTACATCCATCCATACATTTAGTGTTATAGTGTTATTCATGTCTATTCATTGTACATCCATCCATATATTAAGTGTTATTCATATCTATTCATTGTACATCCATCCATATATTTACTGTTATTCATTTCTATTCATTGTACATCCATCCATACATTTAGTGTTATTCATGTCTATTCATTGTACATCCATCCATACATTTAGTGTTATCCATGTCTATCCATTGTACATCCATCCATACATTTAGTTTTATTCATGTCTATCCATTGTACATCCATCCATACATTTAGTGTTATCCATGTCTATCCATTGTACATCCATCCATACATTTAGTATTATTCATGTCTATTCATTGTACATCCATCCATACATTTAGTGTTATAGTGTTATTCATTTCTATTCATTGTACATCCATCCATATATTTAGTGTTATCTATGTCTAACCATTGCACCAACACCCTGCTTGTGATAAATTCCGCTTAAATATAAATATGGAAAGACACAGTGGATTTGTATAAAATTTGATATAGCGATTAATATAGGAAAGTTTCAGTTCAGATTGCAATTTCACCCTTTTGTTGTCAGTATAAGAACTGTGTCCCTTGTTTGGCATGAAACTTTCCCTTGCATCTGGAACCAAGTTTTTTTTATAATGATATCGTGTTGGCAGTGGCATCACTTTCCTCTGAACATGTGTCTAGATTTTCCACAGGAGTGTAAATCATTTCTTGAACCAGCTTGGTATAAACACTATGTATGAAGCATTCATTGTCCAGGATAAATCTCTGGCAAATAATTTTAATTAATCAAAGATTTATAAGGACCAAATGTTCATTTCCTCATAGTAACTAGTTTTGAAACATTTCTTTCATGATCAGGTAAAGTTTTCGATAGTGTAATTGAGAAACATTACATCCATAACAATATCTGAATTTATTTCCATCACATTTTGCTAGTAATGTTCTATCCAGGGAAAGCACAATATAAAATGAATATGCCAATAGATTTTTGGCGACACAGTAGATGGTCAAAATCACCGGATTCCCAAGAAGTTGAAAAATGGAATAGGGAAAATAACAAAGTTACCTATGTTTCATCCCATGAAGCAAAGTTTTCCTCTGGACAATAAAGAACATACACACAGATGCATACAAACACAAAAACATTGGCACATGTAGAACAATAAACATTTCCATTTTTGGCACAGGAAAGCAAAGCTATCCGGAATAAAGTAGAGGTCTAAGATAAAGAAGAAAAAAAAGAGAAACAAAATGATAGGAGAAATAACTACATGTCTAAAAAGGGATCTGTTATCTGTGAACAAGGCAAACAAGTTTGGATGCAAGCTAGCAGCACTATAACACTATACTGCTTGGTGCGACTTAGTTATCTATTTCATTGTGAGGATGTTGGGTTTCATAGGGTGCCATCTATAGCAGTGCCTTATTTTTCACTTCTAGGTTTACATCCCAAGTGTAATTTCCAATACAAAAAGCAATGATATGAATGTATTTACATTACAGGGGAAGGTGGTGGAAAGACTTAGTAATAACAACAATGATGATTATAATAATAATAACTTGATGTCACTAGGGGAGAATCAGGCTGAGCACACTGACAGGATAGAAACTGACTCACAGTGTGTTAAACAGAGCACTTTTGGATTTGAGTTTTTTTGTTGAAGCTAAACCTGCCATGTGTTTGTGTCTGTATTGTCAAATATTTCTCTATATGGCCACTTTCATTGTCATTCCAACTCGGATTTGACTCATTTTGAGGGACTGAAGAAAGTGTCCAGCTGAGTTGAAATGGTTGATCTTGTTTCTGATATAGCTTTTGTGGTTGTTCATTTTAATGTGCAATCACTAAAGTCATATTGTTCGTTCTAATGAGCAAACTTATTGGAAAGAAACTGACACAAAGCAATGAACAATCACAAAAGCCATGTTCATTCTAATATAATTTATTGCTTGTCAATCACCAGTACCAGACATCTGGAGTTTTTGTTACATAAGCTGATGACTGTGATAATTCCACAAAATCAGGGACACAAAGATTATAATCAAAGTTTGATTGGTTCTGATAAACTCATCATTGACCTTTAAATTTTAACTAATTCCCAGCTCTAGAATTTATTACTTTAATTTTTGTCGTATCTAAGTATAATATTATTGACTCTTTCTTTTTTATTGCAGACAGTCCGCTATTGAAAGGAGGTAAGATCTTTCTTCCATTTACCAAAAGTTTATGCATTTTCAGAGTCCACACAAGCAGGTGATTTGAGTAATATTGTAGCTATTCAGTCATTTAAATTAAATACGCCACCAAAACGAAGTTCACTTCACCTTGTCTAGATTTCATGACATTCCTCAATTCCCTTTTGTCCCCATGCAATACATTCATAATCAAAGTCAAACATTGACTTTTAAGTCAGTTTTCACCTCAAAGAGGCAGATGGAAAGTGAGAAAAAAGAAGTTTTATGCTCTGTAGTCAACTTTGTTGATTGATTGATGATCATAAATGCCAGAAATTATATTAATATCTAAGGCATTCCTTCCAAAAAATGTACAAATGATCCTTGAAAAAAAAAAAGAGTGAAAAATTAAAATTGTTATCCCATTAGGAACAAAACTATGGTTCAGTAGATTTACCTGGGCCAACTATGAATAATATTAAAAATATTATCCAGTAAATCATCTTATAAATGTATAAAATGAGGACTTCTACTATGGAAACAGTTGTTGATTTTCTATAAATGAATAAAATGAGGACTTCCACTATGGAAACAGTTGTTGACTTCCATCTGTAACCAATTTTTGAAGCTGACATTTTATACAATAACTGTGTTGTACAACAACTATGATAAAGCAAAATAAGAACAGTTTTAATATTTTTATAAAGTTGTAATGATATTTCATCAGTATTTTAATCATGTAAAGACTCCTACTGAAAGTACCCTATGGTCCAGTAGTGTCAAATAGAACACTGTTACGACTCTAGGGGTGATGTAACAGAATAAAAGACACAAACAAGCTTTCAAGATTAAAATGCAAAACTTTAATTTCCTAAAATATTAAAAGAATTAAAATAATTCAACAAACAATCAAAGTGAAAGAATTAAAATAACTTACAGTATAGAATATCCTAAAAAGTCCTAAAATGTTTTAAAGTTCACTTCCTGTTGTTAATCAGAATAATCCGGATGTGGTATTCTGAATGAAAAAGCTTGTAATGTGCTGAAACTGATAAGTTCTGATGTAATCCAAAATAATCCTTGCAAGTCTGGAATCTCACAAGTTTTAGAATGATGTCCGATAATTCCACGGAGCTGTATAGTAATTCAGATGAATTACTAATTAAATAAATTCCACACAGAACTGAATAATTTCAATAACCTCACCTCGATCAAGCAATTGTAAAGAATGATAATTCCAAAGATTATTCCCTATATATCTTTACTAAGTGCGTAGAATAAAAAAGGGAATATCCTTTCTCCGTCTTTAATAC
The DNA here is from genome assembly GCA_029931535.1 of Margaritifera margaritifera. NCBI lineage: Eukaryota > Metazoa > Mollusca > Bivalvia > Unionida > Margaritiferidae > Margaritifera > Margaritifera margaritifera. The sequence continues at coordinate 8,621,915 of JAQPZY010001671.1, forward strand.
TATGGTATTTCAAAATAACACAACCCTCTAAGAACCAATCAGGAACTAGGTTACGCGTCATTTACCCAAAGGTCTAGTGTACTAAAAATCTTAAAGAGTAAACATAATGTTATTGTGTAGTATGGAATGTGACCTTTCAATGTTGATTTCTAAAAAGTACAAAGCCAGGTCGACTTCATTTCCCGCGCAATTGATCATGTGACCACTTATTGATCGAGCAATAGTCGTATCTATACTGATATGCTAACCCCTATTCAGACTAAAACAGAAATCATAAATTAGTAAATTAAATCATTATAAAAAGGTAAAAAGGTATGATTCCGTAACACCCTCAACCATCACGGAAAAAATAAGGATTTATGCAATAAAAACTTATTTTTTAATATGTACTTCCAACATACAAGTAATTATATCAAAAAGAAAATAAATGAATACATGATACAGTCATGTATGCAAAACAGTGTAACGATTGTATTATACACATGAAAATACATCATCGATTAAATTTTACTAAGAAATAGCCGTAACCTTAGCTTCTATTGATTTTATTTGTCCATGTCTCACAATCATGCCCTGAAAAGGTAACACAGGCACGATAAAAGTCACTTTAATATTGATGATCAGGTTCGCTTCGCTGAATCTCTTGAAGAATGGTTCTATTAGATCTTGCCACATGTCGTTGCAGATGATGACATCATCGATGTATGCATCGCAATTTCTATTCGGATGTTATTATATTCATCAGACGTTGGAAACTTGGGGAACCTTCATCCCAAATGATACGACTTTGTATTGGTCAAGTTCTGGAGTCGTGAATGCAAATTTTTCTTTCTCTCCGTAAGTGAACTTTTGTAGAATCTTCTCAATAGGTCAATATCTTGCGACGTATTAGTCATTTCCAATCCTGTCTAGAAACTGGAAATGAATATGTTCCGGTGACTCTATTTACTTTCTATACTTTACACATATACGGAAAGTGTTATTTTGTTTCTGCACTGAAACATGGTAATCTCCAGTCACTTTTATTTGGTTCGTGTAGAATGTCTGTAAATAAATATTCATTTTCTTCTATCAACTATTTCAGTTCGTAAATCTCAGGCGGCAGTATGTGCGAAGAGTAGCGACTTCAAATCATCCTATCGGATTTCTCATTTTCTCATCTTCATTCAAATCTTCAATGTGTGAGACAAGTACTACTAAAGTAATCGATAATTTATGTGGCTATCTCTATCTACATATTGTTCTAACAATCTAACATTTTCACAAAGTTGTTTCTGCTTTCTCCTCCCAGAAGTATTAATAATAATTTAAATTCCTTAACCTTTTGTCAGTAGTATAAGGACCAAAATACTTAACCTAAAGAGGATTTTTGGGGTATAGGTAGCAAAACTAATACTCTATTATCTGATTTAAAAAAAATTCCTACACTGACCCCTCGCAGCAAACAACAATAATTGGAAACCTTCAACCTACTCCCTTCCTGTTCCACAACAATTCCCAATTATATACCATCTCATAACAATATGTTACAATAATTCGTTCTAAAGCCTGATATAGTATCAGCTTCAGAAGACCAAACAGTGTGAAGAACCCGACCAAAACTCTCACTATGGTCCCAGTTTTAATATTCCACAAAGGAATAGCTTTTATAAAACTTGTAGACGCACACTTCGCCGACAAGTATTGGTTGCCTAACATAGTCTCATTTATTCCTAAACGAGCAGACAACGACATTTCATGGACTACACTAAGTAATTCCTGACGATAGTATCTAGGAACTACTATTTTACCAACTGACCACTCATCACCAGCAATTACCCTAAGCAATCTCTGTTTCCGTTCAAGGACTTCACTCGTCAAGAAGTAACAAGTACCTTCTTGCGTGGCTTCAGTTTCAGTCATAGCCCCCTGAAACAAACAGGAGATGTCCGAACCTCCCTGTTGTAAGACATCTAGTGCTTGTCTTATTACACCCTGACTATTTTTATGAGACTTAATAGTTGAAAGAGTATCACTATCAATACTAGATTGAGGAGCAGAAGTGACCTCATGAAAAGCCTGACCCACAAAGGTATCCGCTAAAGGAAATACATCCTGTTCAACAACAATATTCTCAAGAGCATACTTTGCCATAGCTCTAGTAACTTCACAAGCTGGATTTAAACCAGGGATTTCTACTTCAATATGATCAACTCTTTGATCCATACCAAGCTTGCTAGTTACAAGTGGATTAACCACGACCTTATCTTTAGCTAGGTCGTTACCTAGTAATAAATGGATACCCTTAATAGGCAAAGAAGCCACTGCTCCTATGGTCACAGGTCCCGAAACTAAGTCTGATGACAAATTAACACAATGAAGAGGGACATTAACATATCCACAATCTACCCCCTGTATTAATATACTTTCACTAGTAGAAGACTTCTCAGAAAACGGCAAAGTACTATCTAACAACAGACTCTGAGAAGCTCCTGTATCTCTTAATATCTTAATAGGAGTAGCCTTATCCAAGTCACCAACAAGTGACACAGAACCCTTCGACATGAATGGTTCATAATTCTTCATTGTAAAATCAGACTGAGGTAAGCTAGCCTCCAAACAAATATCATTCTCATTGATAAATGACCCTGACCTTGACTTCTTGATAACTAGAGCATTTGGAACTGCTCTATTATAATTCTGAGGCCTAAATTGCAACTTTAAGCAATCAGAAATAACGTGTCCCTTCATCTTACAATATGAACACGTGGGCAGAGATAAGGTTTTCTAATATTCCCTATCAGAATTTTGATTCTTTACAATCACATCACCCTGAGGTCTGAAATTTCCTGAACGAGTTTGAAATAATTTCTTAACATAAGGTTGTTGAGGAAAAGTTTTAGTTATCAATGGAACCTTGTGTATTGAAGAATATTCATCAGCTGTGATGGCTGCCTTTTCTAAAGTCTCAACTCCTTTCTCATTAAGATACACCTTAATATCATCACTGACACAATTCTTGAAATCTTCAATCAATACCAGTTGTTCAAGATTATCATAATTGCCTTCAACCTTCTTAGATGTACACCATCTTGTAAACAAACGTTTCTTTTCCCAAGCAAATTCTACATGAGTTTGATTTGTTTCCTTTTTACATTCTCTAAAGTTTTGACGATGAGTTTCAGGTACCAACTCGTAAGCTCTTAAAATGTATTCTTTGACCACTTCATAATCAGCAGATTGTTCAGATGAGAGTGCAGTATAAACATCACTAGCTTTGCCAGTTAACACACTCTGCAATAATGAGGTCCACTTCTCTTTTGGCCATTCCAAATTCTCGGCAATTTTCTCAAAACGGAGAAAATATTTGTCTATCTCCTTTTCTCTAAAAGGGGGAACCTGTCTCAAATGTTTGGCCAAATCAAAGTATGAACCCTGATTGCCATGAGAGTGCCCTTTGCTGGTCAATTCTAATTCCCTTAATCTGAATTCTCTATCAGAATTTTGATTCTGAAATTCTCTAACTTTGTCTCTCTCTCTTTCCTCATTATCTCTTAATTTATCTTCTCTTTCTCTTAATTCCTTCTCTATTCCCCTTTGTTTATCCCTCTCTTGTATTTGTATCTCATTATCTCTTACTTTATCCTCCCTATCTCTTAATTCCTTCTGAATTTCTCTTTCTCTTAATTCCTTCTGAATTTCTCTTTCTCTTAATTCCTTCTGAATTTCTCCCTCTCTTATTTTATCTTCTCTTTCTCTTAATTCCTTTCTTTCTTCCCTTCTTTCATGCATCTGCATCTGTTCCCATTGAAGTTTGATCTTTTCAATCTCTGTGTCCTTAGCTATCTGTAATTTCTTTCCCAAACCAGACAGAGATTTTTTCTTAACACTTGAAACCCCCTCTTCAAAAATACCTGATTGTACCAAATATTGAATCAAGATACTTCTAATATCCTGCTTCAACATGGAAGCCTTCGCTTCAGTAAGACTATAATGTTGAGCAATTTCAAGTAATTTGTCCTTCTTTAAGGACTCAAATTTCTCCTGGGTAGGATCAGCTAAGAAACTCTCTACTCTGGATGTCATTATGAAAGCCTGTTAATTTCTCTTTATTTCTTAATCTAGAAATCAAAAAACCACTAAAATTTCAAACAATGAAATTCAAATCCCAAAAAGAAAACTTTTCGAAGTATCAAAATCTCTGAAATATTAAAACTTCGAAAATATTTAATTAAATCTAAATTTCAAAATATTTAAATTCGGATACCGAAATTATTCTAATTTCTAATCCCAGACGAGCCCCCAATTTATCCTTTTACGACTCTAGGGGTGATGTAACAGAATAAAAGACACAAACAAGCTTTCAAGATTAAAATGCAAAACTTTAATTTCCTAAAATATTAAAAGAATTAAAATAATTCAACAAACAATCAAAGTGAAAGAATTAAAATAACTTACAGTATAGAATATCCTAAAAAGTCCTAAAATGTTTTAAAGTTCACTTCCTGTTGTTAATCAGAATAATCCGGATGTGGTATTCTGAATGAAAAAGCCTGTAATGTGCTGAAACTGATAAGTTCTGATGTAATCCAAAATAATCCTTGCAAGTCTGGAATCTCACAAGTTTTAGAATGATGTCCGATAATTCCACGGAGCTGTATAGTAATTCAGATGAATTACTAATTAAATAAATTCCACACAGAACTGAATAATTTCAATAACCTCTCCTCGATCAAGCAATTGTAAAGAATGATAATTCCAAAGATTATTCCTTATATATCTTTACTAAGTGCGTAGAATAAAAAAGGGAATATCCTTTCTCCGTCTTTAATACTATGGTATTTCAAAATAACACAACCCTCTAAGAACCAATCAGGAACTAGGTTACGCGTCATTTACCCAAAGGTCTAGTGTACTAAAAATCTTAAAGAGTAAACATAATGTTATTGTGTAGTATGGAATGTGACCTTTCAATGTTGATTTCTAAAAAGTACAAAGCCAGGTCGACTTCATTTCCCGCGCAATTGATCATGTGACCACTTATTGATCGAGCAATAGTCGTATCTATACTGATATGCTAACCCCTATTCAGACTAAAACAGAAATCATAAATTAGTAAATTAAATCATTATAAAAAGGTAAAAAGGTATGATTCCGTAACAAACACTGCTTATGATAATACCCTATGGTCCAGAAGTCTCAAATAGTACACTACTTATGATAATACCCTATGGTCCAGTAGTCTCAAATAGAACACTGCTTATGATAATACCCTATGGTCCAGTAGTCTCAAATAGTACACGGCTTATGATAATACCCTATGGTCCAGTAGTCTCAAATTTTACACTACTTGTGATAGTACCCTATGGTCCAGTAGTCTTAAATGTTCACTGCTTATGATAATACCTGTGGGTCCAGTTGACTCAAATTGTACACTGCTTATGATAATACTATATGGTCCAGTAGTCTGAAATTGTACACTGCTTGTGATAGTTCCCTATGGTCCAGTAGTCTCAAATTGTGCACTACTTATGATAGTACCCTTATGGACCAGTAGTCTCAAATTGCACACTACTTGTGATACCACCCAATGGTCCAGATTGTACACTACTTATGAGAGTACAGTTTGGGCCATTAGTCTCAATTTGTACACTACTTATGATAAAACAGTTTGGTCCAGTAGTCTTAAATTGTATATTACTTCTGATTGTACCATATGGTCCAGTAGTCTCAAATTGTACACAACTTGTGATAATACCCTATGGTCCAGTAGCGTCAAATTGTACACTACTTATGATAATACCATATGGTCCAGTAGTGTCAAATTGTACACTACTTATGATAATACCATATGGTCCAGTAGTCTCAAATTGTAAACAACTTGTGATAATACCCTATGGTCCAGTAGCATCAAATTGTACACTACTTATGATAATACCATATGGTCCAGTTGTCTAAAATTGTAAACTACTGGTGATATTATCGTATGGGCCAGTAGTCCCAAATTTTACACTGTTTGTGATAATGTCCTATGGTCAGGTAGTCTCAAATTGTACCCTGCTGGTGATAATACCCTATGGTCCAGTAGTGTCAAATTGTACACTACTTACACTCCTTATGCAAAAGTTCAAAGTATGAAGAGGCATCTCTATGCAACTTGCTTGATGTATAACAAGTTTGGCTGAAATACTTTGAATGGTTTGAGATTTGCGCTCCAGAAATGAAAATGTTTACAGACAGACATAGCGATAGCTTTATCTCCCTTAGTAATTACTCGGGGTATAAAAAGGGAAATGATACTTGATTCATGATCATGTCTGTGATGGGACCCATGACAAATTACTTGCAGTCGTTCTTTGTACTTTTTCAGTATGTCCACAATTGATGATATCCATGATCAACTTCGTACAATACAGAGATAGCCAATTATGATTTCTTCAAGGTATGTGAAAAGGAGGGATAATAGAAATTGCAAGCAGACTACCTTCTGGGACTCAGTGCAATATACATAAATAATTTGAAAAATATGTTAGCCAAGTTGATAGTTGACTTGTTTTATTTGTCCTTATTTTGAGCTTTTTTTTTAAACTCTGTTAAAGTATAAAATAATAATGACTGAATTAAGCTTCAGACTGATTTGTTATTGTACACAGATTCTGAGATCTTAACAAAAGTGTTATTTTGATACAAAATTGATCAAGCAAATGAAATCATATTAAATACCACTTCCAGCTTGCAGCAAATAGCATATTGATTCATTCAAAGTTTCATAAACTGCATTTCTGATGAACACAAGTTTGTGATTCTGTTATTCATCATATAATTACAAAACTCTATGACTGTCACCAGTATTTCATGCTTCAATGATCTGCATTAACCTTTGTGTTTAGCTCAGTTTCTTAGACACTATTACTACAGTCATGTAACTTGTTATATAGATGCTTTATGAGAAATAGTACACTCTTCAGTGAAAACTAAGTCACTATGACCTATATTTCACACTCTAATGATTAGTGTTAACCGTTGCATTTAGCTGAGTTTCTTAAAGTGATGTAACTTGATATGTACGTTGCATCATAAGAAGTACTACACAATTTTGACAAAAACCCAGCTTTACACAGCAGTTTTCTTGTTTTATACTTGGGATTAGAAGTCAGTCAGACCTCTGGTGTCAGAAATGTTCAAAATCATCTTGTTTCTTCCTGCTCCATTAAATCATTTTAATTATAAAAGTTGAAAAAATGTTTGCAAAATTTATACTTGTTTTTGTAATAAACAAATAGAATTTGACAGAAGATTTTATTCCTCTGCTTTGATCTAAGATAATGTAAAAGTTATAAAGATTTTTTATCATCAGTTTCATTCACTGAAAGTACTTGCAGTGTTTACGTCATGTGACCAATTTGTAGCACAGCCCAAATTAATTGCTGCTGAAGTAAAGAAATGCATAAATTTTGAATCACTCCAAAACCTTTGATATTAACAAAAACAGTTATTTCTCAGAATATCTAGTTTATAAAGATATAAAGTCATATTGTATGTTTGAAAGTCCAGGCAACAAAAAGAAAACAAAATTATTCCCATTATATTGTATTCATAATGTTTTTGGGGGATTAAAACTACTTAAAAACTATAAATAAACTTTTGCTTGCAGCTTCTAAAGTATACATCAGCATTATCATGTAGGCACCTTTATTAACCTTACATAAAATATTAATTTTTGTTCTAAAATTGAATATGCATGTAGTTTTAACAAAGTCTGTTCAATCCTGATTGTTGAGTTATCGGCATTGTAGTTGTCATAAAAAAACTCCCAGAAAAAATTATTGATCACACTGGACTTTTACAATGGTGGCTGGGTACTAAACTGGGTAAAGAAAAGAGGGCATAAGGTCATATCATTAACAGTGCAGGGTAATACATATTTTTTTCCAATATGCGACACTTTCATTGTGACATCATATCATGTGACATTCAATCCGGATTACACTGGATAACACCTCTTAGTTGGCCTACTCTAAAAATGGCCATGTATTTGAACACTGATTTTGTCACATATATTTCCTGGGAGGTTATATAATGATCTTGCACGGAATATTGATCAGTGAGCAAGCAGAATAAACTGAATAATCACCTTTTATAGGTCTGTGTAATCTGATTCTCAAAAACGACACCTATAGCTGAAATAATCAGTACAACATTCCTACATGACCTGTATGACTTGTACTTAACATTTTGCACTTTTCTGACATCATACTACTTTTTTGTTATAAAATTTAATAAATCTACTACTACAACTCTTGCTCTTCCTCATCATTTTTGTAATCTGAAGAAAAAATGTGTGATCAATCAAGTTTATGTATAGATTCTTCTAAAAATTTCCATGAAAATATATATTGTTGCATTTGCTGAATGGAATAATGAATTGTACTTGGGGTCAGTAGAATAAAAAACCTTTTTTATTCACAAAAATATAATCTTTGAATCATACATGGTAACTGCTTTCACGTTAATTTATATGTTTAGTATGGAAGAGTGTCAAAACAGTAGATATTATTGTGCCTATGTGATTCATATATTATGTTCAATATTTTCATGGGTAAAATAGCTATTAATGTTATTCAGAGATATGTGTGTTAAAGAAAGGTACACACCATTATTTTCTTGAACTGGAATACTTAATGTTTCTCAGATGTTTGTAAATTTTGTTGGCTTGCCTAAAGTTTTATTGAGTATTCATCATTAGTATCAGTGGATAAATTATGTGCTTTGTAAAGTAAAGGACACAAACCATGAGTAATTTATATATATATATATATATGCTTATGATAATACTATATGGTCCAGTAGTCTGAAATTGTACACTGCTTGTGATAGTTCCCTATGGTCCAGTAGTCTCAAATTGTGCACTACTTATGATAGTACCCTTATGGACCAGTAGTCTCAAATTGCACACTACTTGTGATACCACCCAATGGTCCAGATTGTACACTACTTATGAGAGTACAGTTTGGGCCATTAGTCTCAATTTGTACACTACTTATGATAAAACAGTTTGGTCCAGTAGTCTTAAATTGTATATTACTTCTGATTGTACCATATGGTCCAGTAGTCTCAAATTGTACACAACTTGTGATAATACCCTATGGTCCAGTAGCGTCAAATTGTACACTACTTATGATAATACCATATGGTCCAGTAGTGTCAAATTGTACACTACTTATGATAATACCATATGGTCCAGTAGTCTCAAATTGTAAACAACTTGTGATAATACCCTATGGTCCAGTAGCATCAAATTGTACACTACTTATGATAATACCATATGGTCCAGTTGTCTAAAATTGTAAACTACTGGTGATATTATCGTATAGGCCAGTAGTCCCAAATTTTACACTGTTTGTGATAATGTCCTATGGTCAGGTAGTCTCAAATTGTACCCTGCTGGTGATAATACCCTATGGTCCAGTAGTGTCAAATTGTACACTACTTACACTCCTTATGCAAAAGTTCAAAGTATGAAGAGGCATCTCTATGCAACTTGCTTGATGTATAACAAGTTTGGCTGAAATACTTTGAATGGTTTGAGATTTGCGCTCCAGAAATGAAAATGTTTACAGACAGACATAGCGATAGCTTTATCTCCCTTAGTAATTACTCGGGGTATAAAAAGGGAAATGATACTTGATTCATGATCATGTCTGTGATGGGACCCATGACAAATTACTTGCAGTCGTTCTTTGTACTTTTTCAGTATGTCCACAATTGATGATATCCATGATCAACTTCGTACAATACAGAGATAGCCAATTATGATTTCTTCAAGGTATGTGAAAAGGAGGGATAATAGAAATTGCAAGCAGACTACCTTCTGGGACTCAGTGCAATATACATAAATAATTTGAAAAATATGTTAGCCAAGTTGATAGTTGACTTGTTTTATTTGTCCTTATTTTGAGCTTTTTTTTTAAACTCTGTTAAAGTATAAAATAATAATGACTGAATTAAGCTTCAGACTGATTTGTTATTGTACACAGATTCTGAGATCTTAACAAAAGTGTTATTTTGATACAAAATTGATCAAGCAAATGAAATCATATTAAATACCACTTCCAGCTTGCAGCAAATAGCATATTGATTCATTCAAAGTTTCATAAACTGCATTTCTGATGAACACAAGTTTGTGATTCTGTTATTCATCATATAATTACAAAACTCTATGACTGTCACCAGTATTTCATGCTTCAATGATCTGCATTAACCTTTGTGTTTAGCTCAGTTTCTTAGACACTATTACTACAGTCATGTAACTTGTTATATAGATGCTTTATGAGAAATAGTACACTCTTCAGTGAAAACTAAGTCACTATGACCTATATTTCACACTCTAATGATTAGTGTTAACCGTTGCATTTAGCTGAGTTTCTTAAAGTGATGTAACTTGATATGTACGTTGCATCATAAGAAGTACTACACAATTTTGACAAAAACCCAGCTTTACACAGCAGTTTTCTTGTTTTATACTTGGGATTAGAAGTCAGTCAGACCTCTGGTGTCAGAAATGTTCAAAATCATCTTGTTTCTTCCTGCTCCATTAAATCATTTTAATTATAAAAGTTGAAAAAATGTTTGCAAAATTTATACTTGTTTTTGTAATAAACAAATAGAATTTGACAGAAGATTTTATTCCTCTGCTTTGATCTAAGATAATGTAAAAGTTATAAAGATTTTTTATCATCAGTTTCATTCACTGAAAGTACTTGCAGTGTTTACGTCATGTGACCAATTTGTAGCACAGCCCAAATTAATTGCTGCTGAAGTAAAGAAATGCATAAATTTTGAATCACTCCAAAACCTTTGATATTAACAAAAACAGTTATTTCTCAGAATATCTAGTTTATAAAGATATAAAGTCATATTGTATGTTTGAAAGTCCAGGCAACAAAAAGAAAACAAAATTATTCCCATTATATTGTATTCATAATGTTTTTGGGGGATTAAAACTACTTAAAAACTATAAATAAACTTTTGCTTGCAGCTTCTAAAGTATACATCAGCATTATCATGTAGGCACCTTTATTAACCTTACATAAAATATTAATTTTTGTTCTAAAATTGAATATGCATGTAGTTTTAACAAAGTCTGTTCAATCCTGATTGTTGAGTTATCGGCATTGTAGTTGTCATAAAAAAACTCCCAGAAAAAATTATTGATCACACTGGACTTTTACAATGGTGGCTGGGTACTAAACTGGGTAAAGAAAAGAGGGCATAAGGTCATATCATTAACAGTGCAGGGTAATACATATTTTTTTCCAATATGCGACACTTTCATTGTGACATCATATCATGTGACATTCAATCCGGATTACACTGGATAACACCTCTTAGTTGGCCTACTCTAAAATGGCCATGTATTTGAACACTGATTTTGTCACATATATTTCCTGGGAGGTTATATAATGATCTTGCACGGAATATTGATCAGTGAGCAAGCAGAATAAACTGAATAATCACCTTTTATAGGTCTGTGTAATCTGATTCTCAAAACGACACCTATAGCTGAAATAATCAGTACAACATTCCTACATGACCTGTATGACTTGTACTTAACATTTTGCACTTTTCTGACATCATACTACTTTTTTGTTATAAAATTTAATAAATCTACTACTACAACTCTTGCTCTTCCTCATCATTTTTGTAATCTGAAGAAAAAATGTGTGATCAATCAAGTTTATGTATAGATTCTTCTAAAAATTTCCATGAAAATATATATTGTTGCATTTGCTGAATGGAATAATGAATTGTACTTGGGGTCAGTAGAATAAAAAACCTTTTTTATTCACAAAAATATAATCTTTGAATCATACATGGTAACTGCTTTCACGTTAATTTATATGTTTAGTATGGAAGAGTGTCAAAACAGTAGATATTATTGTGCCTATGTGATTCATATATTATGTTCAATATTTTCATGGGTAAAATAGCTATTAATGTTATTCAGAGATATGTGTGTTAAAGAAAGGTACACACCGTTATTTTCTTGAACTGGAATACTTAATGTTTCTCAGATGTTTGTAAATTTTGTTGGCTTGCCTAAAGTTTTATTGAGTATTCATCATTAGTATCAGTGGATAAATTATGTGCTTTGTAAAGTAAAGGACACAAACCATGAGTAATTTATATATATATATATATATATGAATAAATAATAATATCATACAGGTTAGAGAATTTTAATTCGTACTCTACGGAGATTCTAACCCAGGTCAGCGGGTTACTTACAGTACTTAGATGAGAATTAATTACTGTAATTACTGGGTTGACATGCGGGCATGTCTGCTACACACAAACACCTATATCACAGACTTTGTAGCATCATTTTTTGGTGATGTGTCCATGGTCAAGATGGTACAGGGGTTGGTGCTTTCAGGCAAGGCGATGGGTGTCGTAACCCACGGATACGGGTTAGAATCTCCATAGAGTACGAATTAAAAGTCTCTAACCTGTATGATAATATTATGTATTCATATGTAAAAATTCTATTAATGTTATCAAGCATTTTCCTTTAGAATCCAGAGATAGCATTTTCTGCTCTGTTTGGTGTATATTTGTAATTCTCTCTCTCTCTCTCTCTCTCTCTCTCTCTCTCTCTCTCTCTCTCTCTCTCTCTCTATATATATATATATATATATATATATATATATATATAAAAGCATCACTTGTTTGTCTGTTTTAATATGAACAGTACTTAAAATATAGTATACTGTAATACTGTAAGTATTAAAAAACAGACAAACAAGTGATGTTTTACCATGATATCTGGGCACAGTTTCTATTGATATCTTGAAGCAACTTGTAAATGATAAATTTCATCTCCTCTCTGTGACATATTGTTGGGTGAAGTTTAGATTTCATCTGTTTTGTGACATAATGATGGCTGAAATATATTGACAACTACTTCTGTATTTCAAGAAAAAATTGTATTGAATAGCATTTTAAAAATTATTTGCTCTTGTTTTCAGTCATTGTTTGAATATTGGGCATTGAAAATCAGTGTTTTAAGTGCACTTAAAGTTGTCTGCATCCAGGTTTTTTATGTATTCAAAAATAAATCCCAATTTGAGAAGTATGGAATTTATGTAATAGAAATGTGTTATGAATTGGAAATGGTTCAGATTTAAGAATAAATGTGCACAATAGGCAGTTTCACACAGCAGCAAGGAATAACTGTGTTTTGTAATGTGGAGTGGGTCTCAAGTTGGGGTCAGATACAGTGAAGCTGGTGGTTGGAAGGCAAGATTTTACTTTACAGTCAAACAACCGTCGAGTGAGAACTCAGTAACATTGACCTTCTAAGACAGGTTTTTGCTTAGTAGAGGTTTATTTCTACTGTATTTTGGTTTACAGGATCTGGTAAAAGTGTCTGTTTAAGATGGGTGATTGTATCATAGGGGTGTCCATTAAGGCAGACTTGAATGGAGTGAATATTATATATGGTCACCCTGAGTTTCTATGGTTTATTACAAGATTGCTTTGACTCATTTCTTTGCTCATCTCCAAAGACTTGCTTATTTGTTAAATTTGGTGTATGCAAAAAATAAAGAACAAATAATTAAATTCTTCCCATTAGGTTTGGAAAGATTGTATGACTATATTAAAATTTGAATCTGATGCCTAAGCTGTATTGACAAAATAGTAACAAACATTTTTCAGTATTTTGTCATTATGGTATGTAAATCTTGTGTTGAATGGAGAAGAAAAATAAATATAAAGTTACAACACAAAGGGTTTGGTGTTTTTTCTTTTATAGCAGTGCACATGTGTTTGTGCACTATTGTGCAACCAGCACTACAGTGAAACCATCATTATCTTCGTTGGTAGGTCTTTTCTTTATGGAGGTATTGCCTGAAAGCAGTTCATTAATATTTAGTGTATATGCATATAAATGCATATAAATGTTATTTTGAGAAACCATAACCAATGACATTAACCAGGATGAGAATTTGTGTAGCAGGATCATAGAAATACTGTCCCAAAGTATTTTTATAAGAAACATGTTAATTAGACCAGAATGAAAATCTTTGAGAAAGTGTAGTTATTAATTTGTGACAATACTCTATGTTTTTAAATTGCAGTGAGACAGAAAGTAAAGGTCCTCTGTCCATGTTGGACAGGTATCAAAAGGTCCTGACACTGAAGTCATTTGTGATTTCAACATTAAAATGAATACTTCATAATCCATGGACTTGAACTATTTATCCCATGATAAATCCTATACTTTGTGATAAAGCCTATCCGTACTTTATTTTACAAAATTTTGGTGAACTTTTTACTCAAGAAAACTTTTACCTATGACAAACTCACTCCCCCCACCCTGTTTTTTTATTGCACACTCTTTTTGAGCAGAATACAAGTTTCCTGTAAAGGTCTGTGAAACTTTAACCAGTGTGTGAATTCGTTTATCAGGCTTATACAAATACTGTCCCAAAGTATTTGTATACAAGACATGTTAAATAGGGCAGAATGAAAATCTTTGAGAAAGTGTAGTTATTAATTTGTGACAATAGTCAGTGTTCTTTTATTGCAGTGAGACAAAAATAAATATTCTTTGTCCATGTTGGACAGGTGTTTATATATAAAGGATAGTTATTGCTGATATTCATTGGGGGATTCCATTTATTGCTGATTTTCATTGGGGGATTCCATTTATTGCTGATTTTCATTGGGGATTCCATTCAATGCTGATTTTCATTGGGGATTCCATTTATTGCTGAATTTCATTGGGGATTCCATTCAATGCTGATTTTCATTGGGGATTCCATTTATTGCTGATTTTCATTGGGGATTCCATTCAATGCTGATTTTCATTGGGGATTCCATTCATTGCTGATTTTCATTGGGGATTCCATTAAATGCTGATTTTTATTAGGGATTCCATTAAATGCTGATTTTCATTGGGGATTCCATTCATTGCTGATTTTCATTGGGGATTCCATTCAATGCTGATTTTCATTCGGGATTCCATTTATTGCTATTAATGGATAAATCCTCTTCATTTAAAGGTATCCTTCAGAAATGATCTCCTGTCCTCAAACATCCTTCACTTTTAAATTTTTTTTCTTGAGGCTTCTTATACTAAAAGCAACATTTCTATGTAATGTTAATTTCCTTCCCTTAGACAAACTATATAAAAGACAAGGTTTCAGCTGCCAAGCAAAATCAGCATCTTTTTTAAGAAGTAATTGGATACCTTTGAATATGCGTACTTATTTTCCCTTTTTGCATCTTGAGAAAAAAAAACTCAAATAGAGTGAAGGAAAATAGATACTCTATATAACAATATATTAGTAAGCATAACATTGAAGTGAATTTAATAAGTGAACTTTCATTTAAATTTTTTTGACAAGATGCATGTGTTTATGGTAGCTGAACAGATGGCTTCGCAACCAGATTAGATATTAGCAGCTGCCATGTTATGCTAAAGAGTGAGTAGATGGATAAACATGTGGATGTTGTATCTCAGAAATATTGTGATGTTTCGTGAATAATTTTATTGTTGAGCCTACCTTGATGAAAGCTTGACATAGTGATCACTTTGACACCTGTATGCATGTCTGTATGTCTGTCCACACCCTAGATTAAGGTCAGTGTTACAGTTTTTAGATTAAGCTGAATTTTAAAATATTTTACTTGCTAAATAAAAGATGGACTCGGGCGGGGGGGTGGGGTGAGGGAGTTTGAACATTACTCACTGTTGGCAGTTGGCGGGAAGGGAGTTTGAACATTACTCACTGTTGACTGGAATTCATGTTATTGGTGGTTTGGTTATTTCTTGTGTTAAACAATCACCCTTCTGTACAGCAAAGCCTGTGAGTAGACAACATTTAGCATAATTATAATTTTACAAATATGTCATTTTTTATGAATTTACACCGTCTATATGCTAAAATAAAAGATTGGTTAAAATTTAATGACACTAAAATATATCAAATAAAGTCTTTGAGATCTAGAGCATGAATAGATACATTTTATTTTATGGGTGGTTGTGACATTAAATACCATGCTATGTTCATTTCTTATAGTGCATTTTTTTAAAGCTAGAAATATATCTATGAATTTTTACCGATTTGAGTTTCCTGACCAAGATGAAAGTTCAGCTTTATAACTCTTTGATGCCAGCTTCCACATCTTTTGTAAGTAAGTCAGCTGGCATTGCGTGGCCATTTTGAAATCATTCTGCTCTGGAAAAGTGCATTTACAGTGAATACAACACACATACAAAAGTGCTTAAAACAGCTTATTTACCAATTTACTCTGATCCTTTAGTAGATGGGCTTCTTTCAGTTTTGAGAATAAGCACATTTTATGTGACACTGCCTCTTTTTGTAAAATGCACTTTGGCAGAAGCTCGACACAGTGATCACTTTGGCATCCATGTGCATGTCTGTACATCCATCCATCTACACTCTAGATTAAACTCAGTGTTGAAGATTTTTGCTAACCTTTTATTAACTAGTCTGGTTGTAATGCCAAGTGAGTTTATGATATGGCTCATAGTCTGTTTTCCATCCAACAACATTTGGCCATGTTTCAGATCCAGTTTTGATCAGCTGTGGAATACCGGTTTGTATCATCAAGATCTCAGACAAGTTCAAACATGAGTGATAACCATGCATATTAAGGAGGTGATCTTGCATCAGATTGTCTGAGCTTGTTACCACTCTGGAGACCATATTTCTTATCTGATTTTGATAATACTTTGAATGTGGGCTTACATTGTCAAGATTTCATATTTGTTTGATATAGAGTGAGAGCCATCAATATTAATGAGGTGATCTTGCATCTGATTGGCTGAGCTTGCTACCACTCTGGAGACAATATTTCTGATCTGATTTTGATAAAACTTTGAATGCAAGCTAATATCGTGAAGATCTCTAATACGTTTGCTAATGAGAAAGGTCATTCAAAGTGGGTCAACCTGTTTCGCTGCATGACCCTCTGTGTAAAGTTTTTGTATATCAAAGGTTGACATCACCCTGGAAGGATCCCTACATTACACATATTGTGAAGAAAATAGATGATATAGCGTATATTGAAAGAAATTTCAAAACCTACGAGCTAAAGCATACCAAATTGATAGGCTGATATTACCAAAATAGATTTCCAGTTGGTATGAAAAACTGAGAATGTTGTAGAGAGTTTCTGCTCAGCTATCAACACTCTTCTTTTCTGTTGATTCTTGGTCACCTTCTCTGTTTAGAGGGATCCTTCAGATGGCATCCATAACATGAGAGGGAAGGTAGGCCACATGGGACAGGTGAAGCCAGCAAGGCAGTGTCTGTTTTAATAGGTAGCTACCATGAGTCATGTCGGTTGGGTAAAACTGGTCTGATCAACCAGGGTTTAGCTTTCTGGGTTTGAGAATAACTTGATTTTTGTTATTCTCATGTATTGATGGATTCCTCCTGCAAACTCTCTTAAATATGTTGGATTGCAGTCTGTAAAGGGAATACTCTTGTAGTAGATACTTTACAAATTCATCAAGCATTTCCTTCCAGTATAGTATGCAAGACCATGTGGTGGGAAAGAGAACACACAAAAATAAATAACTTATTTTGTGACATTCCTATGTCAAGCTGCCCATGGACAGGCTGTCTACAATGATTCATTGTATTGTCCTTCCAGAATGATGTGCTGGCTATGTCAAGCTGCCCATGGACAGGCTGTCTACAATGATTCATTGTATTATCCTTCCAGTATGATGTGCTGGCTATGTCAAGCTGCCCATGGACAGTCTGTCTACAATGATTCATTGTATTGTCCTTCCAGAATGATGTGCTGGCTATGTCAAGCTGCCCATGGACAGTCTGTCTACAATGATTCATTGTATTGTCCTTCCAGAATGATGTGCTGGCTATGTCAAGCTGCCCATGGACAGTCTGTCTACAATGATTCATTGTATTGTCCTTCCAGAATGATGTGCTGGCTATGTCAAGCTGCCCATGGACAGTCTGTCTACAATGATTCATTGTATTATCCTTCCAGAATGATGTGCTGGCTATGTCAAGCTGCCCATGGACAGGCTGTCTACAATGATTCATTGTATTGTCCTTCCAGAATGATGTGCTGGCTATGTCAAGCTGCCCATGGACAGGCTGTCTACAATGATTCATTGTATTGTCCTTCCAGAATGATGTGCTGGCTATGTCAAGCTGCCCATGGACAGGCTGTCTACAATGATTCATTGTATTGTCCTTCCAGAATGATGTGCTGGCTATGTCAAGCTGCCCATGGACAGTCTGTCTACAATGATTCATTGTATTGTCCTTCCAGAATGATGTGCTGGCTATGTCAAGCTGCCCATGGACAGGCTGTCTACAATGATTCATTGTATTGTCCTTCCAGAATGATGTGCTGGCTATGTCAAGCTGCCCATGGACAGTCTGTCTACAATGATTCATTGTATTATCCTTCCAGAATGATGTGCTGGCTATGTCAAGCTGCCCATGGACAGGCTGTCTACAATGATTCATTGTATTGTCCTTCCAGAATGATGTGCTGGCTATGTCAAGCTGCCCATGGACAGTCTGTCTACAATGATTCATTGTATTGTCCTTCCAGAATGATGTGCTGGCTATGTCAAGCTGCCCATGGACAGGCTGTCTACAATGATTCATTGTATTGTCCTTCCAGAATGATGTGCTGGCTATGTCAAGCTGCCCATGGACAGTCTGTCTACAATGATTCATTGTATTGTCCTTCCAGAATGATGTGCTGGCTATGTCAAGCTGCCCATGGACAGGCTGTCTACAATAATTCATTGTATTGTCCTTCCAGAATGATGTGCTGGCTATGTCAAGCTGCCCATGGACAGTCTGTCTACAATGATTCATTGTATTGTCCTTCCAGAATGATGTGCTGGCTATGTCAAGCTGCCCATGGACAGGCTGTCTACAATGATTCATTGTATTGTCCTTCCAGTATGATGTGCTGGCTATGTCAAGCTGAGTTTTCAACCAAGAGGGATCTCAAGGACCACCTAGCTGGACTGCTGCATGACCGGATGCACATAATGAGCCCTTGGTATCAACAGGAGGAGAAGGGTTTCAAGAAGATCAGTGACCTGAGAAAGCATGCCTGTAAACAACATTTGCTGGACATCAAAGGACTGCGCTTTGGTGAGCCCTGTGGGTTCTGTCTGGCAATCTACCCATGGGACTACATGTGGATTGTCAGGACATCAAATTAGTACAGTCAGGCTGCTAAGATGGTGCTCTGGACTGTTTCGAATTGATTGAGTAGGTGCAGACTCCTTAGCCGTTCAATAAATGAATGGATTGATGGGTGGGTGTCATTCAAGACAGATGTGAGCCAGCAAGACAACCCTCAGAAGAGGCCCAGGATGGAAGAACTTGAGCCCAATTCGCTGACGACACCAGCTGTTGGGGAGGAAGACATCCGGATTGATTCTGTGAAGCTTGGATATGGCAGTACTAAAGCTTACTTCTTTTCTGAAGGTTATGCATTCTTGACTTGGTATGAGGTCAATCTCTCTGAGAGCATACTAAGAGAAAGGCATTATTTTAGAGCCTAGCCATACAGATGATGGTGCCATTGAATCCTAGTCACATCAGGCTATGCACAGGAAGGTTTGAGGTAAAGGAGGAGCCCATCAAGGAAAAGCTATGCCAGATGTTAGGCATTTCATCAAGCTTTGTGATTTATCTGTACAGGAGGACCATATCTACTTAGGAGACTGTACTAACTCCACCTTCCCCAGTATCAGCAGCTGAAGTAGCACTGAACTCTCAACCTGCCATACATGTTTCCACATCTTACTTAGTTGAAGATCAACTCACCATTCCCCTGATATCAGAGAAGCCAGTGCTGGTTTTATCACCGATATCTGAGGCAAGCCTTCCAGGGTGCAGAGAAGACAAGATTCCATCAAAATCTGCAGTCACCTTCATGAATCATTACAGAAAAATCAGCAGGCATGACAGAACATGATAAAGAGCCAGACAATATTCCAATGGACATGACGGTAGCGGTTCCAACACCAGCGACCAGATCCCCAAATCAGAAACCATCCAGCTTGGACAGTCATACCATCACCAGTCATTCATTGGTCACTGAAGTTGTAGCCTCGGAGACTCCACTTGATCTTTCAACTGTCACTTCTAGTGCTATTGCATCTCTTTCAAAGAAGTCTCAAATGTCCAGGAGTCAGGAAAGAGTGAGAATATTGCTGAGGACTGGGTGCATGCCCTTGTTTCCATCCACAAGGAGAGACTGGGACAAAGAAGAATTGATAGCAGGTCCAGTGTCTGTTCATTGATCACCTAGGTCATAGAAGAAAATGTCAGCTGACAAGAAGATGCTTACTATCCACCCATTCAGGAAGTGCAGATATTACAACTATGAAACTCTCCACCTCATTGCCCTAGGACAGGACATCCTTGACTTTTCCAAGTTTCTAGACATTTTGGAAGAAAGTGCTAAGTGTAGAGATCAGTGTCTGGACTCCATCATCTCAATGATATACAGAGCCCACATAGGATTACTGTTGGACTCCATCATCTTAATAATAGACAGAGTCAGCATAGGATTACTGTTGGACTCCATCATCTCAATAATAGACAGAGCCATTATAGGATTACTGTTGGACTCCATCATCTTAATAATAGACAGAGCCATCATAGGATTACTGTTGGACTCCATCATCTCAATAATATACAGTCAGCATAGGATTACTGTTGGAGTCCATCATCTCAATAATAGACAGAGCCATCATAGGATTACTGTTGGACTCCATCATCTTAATAATAGACAGAGCTATGATAGGATTACTGTTGGACTCCATCATCTCAATAATGGACAGAGCCATCATAGGATTACTGTTGGACTCCATCATCTTAATAATAGACAGAGCTATGATAGGATTACTGTTGGACTCCATCATCTTAATAATAGACAGAGCCATTATAGGATTACTGTTGGACTCCATCATCTTAATAATAGACAGAGCCATCATAGGATTACTGTTGGACTCCATCATCTCAATAATATACAGTCAGCATAGGATTACTGTTGGAGTCCATCATCTCAATAATAGACAGAGCCATCATAGGATTACTGTTGGACTCCATCATCTTAATAATAGACAGAGCTATGATAGGATTACTGTTGGACTCCATCATCTCAATAATAGACAGAGCCATCATAGGATTACTGTTGGACTCCATCATCTTTATAATAGACAGAGCTATGATAGGATTACTGTTGGACTCCATCATCTTAATAATAGACAGAGCCATTATAGGATTACTGTTGGACTCCATCATCTTAATAATAGACAGAGCCATCATAGGATTACTGTTGGACTCCACTGGAAGACATGATGTAAATGAAACACCCATTATTTTACATTCAGTGGAAGACATGATGTAAATAAAATACCCATTATTTTACATTCACTGGAAGACATGATGTAAATAAAATACTTATTATTTTACATTCATTGAAAGGCATGATGTAAATAAAATACCCATTATTTTACATTCACTGGAAGACCTGATGTAATTAAAATACCCATTATTTTACATTCACTGGAAGACATGATGTAATTAAAATACCCATTATTTTACATTCACTGGAAGACATGATGTAATTAAAATACCCATTATTTTACATTCACTGGAAGACATGATGTAATTAAAATACCCATTATTTTACATTCACTGGAAGACATGATGTAATTAAAATACCCATTATTTTAAATTCACAGGAAGACATGATGTAATTAAAATGCCCATTATTTTACATTCACTAGAAGACATAATGTAAATAAAATGCCCATTATTTTACATTCACTGGAAGACATGATGTAAATAAAATACCCATTATTTTGCATTTATTGGAAGACATAATGTAAATAAAATACCCATTATTTTGCATTCATTGGAAGACATTATGTAAATAAAATACTCATTATTTTACATTCAGTGGAAGACATAATGTAATTAAAATGCCCATTATTTTACTTTTAGATACAAAACTAAATGTTTAGATTTTATAAATATATCTTCATCTTCTAATCATGAAAAATTTATAACATTTACAAAGGGTGGAATGGCTATAATTGAGAAATATATTAAATATACTATGATAGCTGTCATGCAGCATCACAACCTTATTACCAGGCACCTACACAGCACAGTTTATAGTAAATTCAATTATTACCAGGCACCTACACAGTGCAGTTTATAGTAAATTACATTATTACCAGGCATCTACACAGCACAGTTTATAGTAAATTCAATTATTAGCCGGCACCTACACAATACAGTTTATAGTAAATTCAATTATTACCAGGCGCCTACACAGTACAGTTTATAGTAAATTAAATTATTACCAGGCACCGACACAATACAGTTTATAGTAAATTACATTATTACCAGGCACCTACACAATACAGTTTATAGTAAATTAAATTATAACCAGGCGCCTACACAGTACAGTTTATAGTAAATTACATTATTACCAGGCGCCTAGACAATACAGTTTATAGTAAATTACATTATTACCAGGCACCGACACAATACAGTTTATAGTAAATTACATTATTACCAGGCACCTACACAGTACAGTTTATAGTAAATTACATTATTACCAGGTGCCTACACAGTACATTTTATAGTAAATTACATTATTACCAGGCACCTACACAGTACAGTTTATAGTAAATTAAATTCTTACCAGGCACCTACACACTACAGTTTATAGTAAAACATTCAGGTAAATATTAAATAGAAGAATATTTTTTATGGATATTTTATTATGATTGTGATGGAACCGATTTTAGTATACCAAAACTTACGATACAAATGTGTGGAAAGTGCTGTTGGAGCTTCTATAATAAATCTGTGGACAGGTATTCTTAAAAAAAAAACGGTAATTAAAATTGGCCATAATGATTGCAATATTGATGCTTGTATATTAATATTTGGTCACACAATTTAATACAACATAATAATACAAAAAATAGTAATTAATGTACTAGATACAACATAAGAATTACATGATTATTTACCCCAATTATGTAGTGCATATAGAAAAAATTAAAAGTTATACAGCGCTTTAAATAAGAGTATTATATTAATTTGAAGCATTATTAGCACCTGTTCAGCATTAAGTTCCATACCTTTGGTTCCTATAACAATTAGCATAATAGGTATCACACCAATAATATGTAGTGCCATCAACAGCAGTCTAAAATTTTATCTTAAAGGACATAAAGTATAACCACAAATTTTTAAGGGTCTGCTGATGCATGCGAAGTCTAATATTTTAGATACTAATGAAAAAGAAACAATAAAATATGTATTTGATAAAATTTAAAAAATTCAAAACAAGTGGAAAGTATGTAGAACCATTAGAAAGATGTCTTCAGCATTGTAAATAAATTAAATAGTTATTAAGAAGAACAAAACTCATTTGAGAGAGAGAGAGAGAGAGAGAGAGAGAGAGAGAGAGAATGGAAATAATTAATGTTTATGTTGAAAATTTACTAAACATTTTCCTTTACCAGATTCTCATTATATGATTGCTGGTCCTATTGGACAGGGGAAAACAAATTCATTAATGAACCTATTATCTAAATATTTTAATTATGATAAGTTTATTATATATACTATTAATAACACAATCAAAATATGCTATGATGGAAGATGTATTTAATACTTTAGAAAAAGAAACGGGTGAAAAATTATCAGATATATTACAAGTAAGAAATGTTATTCTAGTAGAAGAATTAGATAATGACACAAAAATAATTGTGTTTGATTATATAAAAATTGATGGTAATAACATGAGAAAAATTAAAGAATATTTCAGCTTCAGTAGAAATATTAATTGTAATTGTTTATATTTAACTCGGTCTTATTATGATGTTGATAAATATATCATACGAAATGCAAAATGTTTTGTTTTATTTCTCGGATTAGATAATAAAGATATACGGAAGATACATGTATCTGACGACCATTGGTCATGTGATGTTGATTAGTGATGCTTTGCTAACATTTATAAAGAAGCAACAAAGAACCTTATTCATTTATGGTTTATGATAAAACATCCTTCCACCCACCAGAAAAATATATGAAGACTTTTGACCATTTTTATATTGGTAGTTGCTTAATTAGTCGTAATCTAATATAAAATCAGAAAAAAATCATGTCTGGATAATGTCACAATTATTTTTCATTATTTACTATTATAACACATAATTGTATATATGAATTATTTTTAAAAAAGTTGAATCTGTTAAAAAAGAAATAAAATTATTGATGAGTGGATGACAGCTCATGAAATTTGTAAAAAAAAATTTAAAAAAAGAGAGTATTAGAAAACAATTAGGAGACCAACAATTTCAAGAAGATTTTGCTAAACCTTTTGCGTTGCCAGTTACACAAAAAATAGAAAAATTAGAAGAAGAGATAGATTAAAAAAAACAAGACCAATTAATACAAAAATTAGAAAAATTAGAAGCGACATAAAAAACAAGACCAATTAATGCAAAAATTGAAAGAAAAACAAGACCAATTAATAGCAGTATTACCACAAATAGATTATGAAATCTTTCTGCAAATGGCAGCAGCATTACCACAAGCAGAAAAAGGTATGCTTTTCCTCCTGGTATGAGCCCACAACAATGGTTTGATTTGGAAGCTCAATTAATACAAGATGACATTGATTTTCATAAATGAATTGGACTATCAAAACCTTATCAACGTTTTAAAAAAGAATTAATAAATTAGTACAAATACATGAAGATTTGATACAAAAGATATGGAGTGTTTCCGGTAAAATAGGTGATCTGAAAATTTAAAAAAGAAAATATCAGTTGAAGAAAAACATAATATGTGATCCAAAATTTAAAAAACATATCAGTTGAAGAAAAACAAAATAGATTGAAATTGAATTTTCAAAGTGAGTTGTTAAAAATATACCAAGATTCCTGATATAATAATACCACAAGTACAATAAGGATTTATTACATGAAATAAAGATGAGTCACTTGTAAAGCAAGAATTTTTTTAACAGTCAGCTGAAATTAACCAACAGCTTCTTGAAAAATTAAAACAAATCCAGCAGTGTATGAATAGGTTAAGCAAATGGATTAAATTGCAACAGAGATGCAAGAAGCACAACGAACAAAATTAGATCAAGATTTTTTTTTTCTTTCTATTTTTTTATAGATAAATATGCGTTACCATTGCCATATGAATTGTAAAATGCTGTTGAAGCAAAAACAATTTGGAAAAAGCTATGATGAACCAATGTAAGTTAAGACTTAAAACATTATTTGCACCAACAGAAGGAAAGGGATTAGAATTAGAATATGATTCTGATAGTGAAATCAAATTACCTAAATCATACAAATTAACACCCAAATCATCATATTTTGGTAAATTATCTATTGATCCTAGAAAAAATTCAGAATTACAACTAAATACTTACAATGGTAATGAACTAGATTGTGATTTGATTGATTTAATAACAAAACGATTTAATACCAAAAAAGCATATAGTGAAGAATCACTACAAGTATTTAAAAAATTAACAGAGTTGGGTTGTTATGCTAGATATGTAAGATTAAAAAAATTCAAAACAATATTAAAAATTATAAAAATCCAAATTTGTTGGTACCAAGATTACAATTAGCATGTGCATGTAAGCAAAATGGTAATAACTAAAAAAAAATGATAATCAAATTAGATATTCTTTATAAATTATATAATGACAAAATAATTAATAAGACTGAATATAAAACTATTTGAAAATTACATGTAATCATGTAATATAGAAATGGTATTTGAAACTACATTTTTCTTCGACAGTTAAAATGCAGCTTATGGTAAATCTCTAAATTTTACTACAAAATTGTCAGCTCTACTTTTCTTTTGGGATATCACAAACAATAGAAAATCGCATTATTATCTGCCGAAATACGGTACAGTTGGTTTAATATCACATTAGCCAATAATTGTTTTATGTAGGTATTTTGATGGTAATGAATGGGTAAAGTTAACTATACCGCCAGGTTTTTATAATATTGTAGATATATAAAAGCGAGTAATAGGCAATATCATTAAAGATGATAACAAGCTGGAGGTGTACAAATAACAGTTGATATAACAATAGAAGCAGACTACAATACATTAAGATGTAAGATAATATTAGGAAATAAATACAACCTTTATTTTACAATTCCAAACAGGATACCACATTTTTAGGGTTAGAATCTAGAATTTTAGACCAAAATATAAATATCTGTGATACAACAGTTAATGACTGGAATACTTTAATCAGTTATATAGGCCACCGGCCCAGACTACATACATATTACACAAACAAACACATCAGGTGAGTATAACAATTTCAAGTACAGTAAGTGTAAGTACTTACATTTTCATAATAGTTTTCTTTTCTCCCTACTAAGGAGTACAGACCAAGAAACTGATACAATAGTTTCTCTGTGATTATTTCTTAATGCATAAAAAATATTTCACTTCACATGTGTTTAAATACAGAAACAGAGGTAAATACTTCACACGAATGTCTGTGAATCTTGGACAACGGCAAATAAAATGATATTCTGTTTCCACAATATTAAGATCGCAGTATGGACAGAGTCTATCTTCATATTTCAGTTTCTCAATGCGTCCTGAATTAACCTTAACATCAAGTAACCCGCCTCTCAATTTACAGTATATATTCCTAAAAAGAGGCTTGTCTAAGCAGAGCAAATAGTCTTCAACACATAAGTCTGTCTTTAATATCCTGTATACTCTCAGTCTGTCCATGCTATTTACCTCTGCATGCCAGTTTTGTGTGTCTATATCGTTACATCTAATCTTTAATAAATTCATAAAAGTCTCCTTGTTCCCCACTCCTTGGTTATACCATGGCTCACCAAAACCATAACTCATTAAAAATTTCTTAACATTATGTTATACAACAGTTAATATAATAAATATGAACTCACTTTTAATAAATCACAATTTAGTTAGAGGTTCATATATAAATGGAAATAGTTTGGATGTATTATATTTATTAACCCAGAATATAACCATCCGGGTAGCCTTTTGAATGTAAAATTTAATGAATTTATTTATGTACCAGTAAATAAAATGTCGGATATATCATCTGTTACAATGCAAATAGCATCACACGATAATATAGAGGTAGATTTGAATACTGAATGAGTAACATACATGTATTACTTATCAATAAGAGAACAAATAGTTAGTTATATATATATATATATATATATATATATATATATATATATATATATATATATATATATATATATATATAACATATAAGTAAGAAATACTAGTTATATCAGAAAAGAAAAGTTATAGGTGGATCAATATTCAGAAACGTGTTTATTGTATTTAAAACAAAAATGTTCTTCAAAAGGCACAAAGGTTTTAGCAAGCAAATTACCAACATATAAGATATAGAACCATTAGCATCTAAAATAAATAGCAAAGCATTGTAGAGTATAACAAGTAGAATTGAGTCACAAGCAAGAAGCCTTGGACAAAATGCTGTTGAAATGATGGTTAACAAAATCGCACAGCAAAGTATACAAACCTAAAATAACACCTGAAATTAAATAATCCATAACAGAGTTATCAAACGGAAGTACTCAAGTAAAAAAGAGTATTTGAAGATACATCAAATAAAATATGAAATCAACATTCTAAGGAATTCTTGAATGATTAAAACATGGTAGTAATTTAATGGTTCATAGTAGTGGATTGAAACAATTATGATTTTATATAACTAATCTATATCATGAAACAAGCTGCATCTCCAAATTTAGATATTTTTTATGACAATGATATTGATAACTCAATTAAAAAATTTAAATATATTAAATATTTGCAAAGAGACAGTAATAATATGAATAAAGAATGCCAGCATAACACATAGACGTTTGATAGAGATGTAAATTTATTGCCGCATACAGCATGTATTAAGCTGCCAGGTCGATCACAAATGAATGCCACTCCCCAGTAAATCATGCAGAAAATGATACATCTTGTTTTTGCCGCACGACCAGGTTCGGCGATACACGTACAAGTATGCGCTGAAAGAAGCCGAGCGCTTGATCACCCAGAAGGCTTCCAAAGTCGTTCACGCTCTGGCGCGTAGACACAAGCAGGATCCACTAAAGTGGCCCAATCTGCTGCAGGTTGACCCCGGCCGGAGGTTTATGGGCGCAGTGTCGCAACTCTTGGCTAAGCACGGCGTGCGTGTGAGACAGGGCAAGGTCAGAGTTCACCGTGCGCAGGGAATTGTGGAGCGGTTCATGCCGTTGTGGCTGCCCTTAACAGTGAGGTTATACGGCTCATAGGTCCAAAAAAAATATATCGATGTCATTTGTGCTAAGTTTGAGCGGTCAGAGACGTCTACAGCGTTTGTGATACGACCGATTGGTCTGGAAAAGCACTGCCTCACCTCAAATACCCTGGTTCGGTACCTATATGCGACGGGAGAGCTGGAAGGTGGGCAACGCCGTTCTACCGACCATGTGTGGTCGCTCAAGGTATTCACCTTGGCTGACAGGTTTAACATCCCAGGCCAGCCATCTATATGCCATCTTTCGGGTAATGGTTCTCTGTGTAGAAGCTTCGTTCGCGAGAAACTAAAAATTGTGCCTGAAGGTACTCAGCTACCACCTAAAGGCATTTTAATCCATGGGCCAGGCCAAAGAGCTCTTTGAGGTACTCCTCTGCCTAGGCGTGTTGCTTTTGTGCATTGCAGTAGTGGCCAGATGCCCGCGTCATAATACCGTCCGGGGAAATCCGCTTTTTATTATCCAGCAGAATAAGGCTTGTCTTGTTTATGCGGTACAACCCCATTTTATGGTTTCGCTACGTATGGCGGCCATGGAGTTCCAAAAATCTTTTTTTTTAAATCTCAAAGGTACTCGAAGTAGAGGTGATGCCTAAGGTCGGCCCTTACGACTGTTCTTGAGATGCCTTTGGCCTTACGTATCTCTGTTCTGGCCTAGTGGCCTTCGACTACTATGGCGTACATATTGGGGCGGAGGCCGATAAAGTGGTTAGGGAACTAGAGTGTGTTGCTTGTGTTGTAGACATTTATCAGTGTTTTATATATGTTCTTGTATGAGTATGAGGAGTGTAAACTGGTTTTAACCGCTTGACTATATCAGAAATGTATCAGTCTGTGTGTGTTTCAGTTCCATACAAAACAAAGAATATGTATGTGGAACTAGCCCAAAATTGATACTTGTGTGTATTTTGAACAAACGCATTTTCCAGTTTAGTTCAGTTTCGTCATCTATAGGGATGTAGTTAGTATGGCTACCCAGCGAGTGATGCCCATAATCGCCTCGTTAAATCCAAATGTGAAGCGGAGATGGTGGGGGGTGGGGTCAGTGACGTACTAAGAGTAAATGGCGACGGGGCGACGATGATGGCCCAAAGGGCCAGAATACGAGGCCCGAATTTTTATTAGCGCCCCCCCCCCCCCCCCCCCCGCGTTAATACGCTACAGGGTGGAGTGGGGAGAGTTGGAACGGTCACGTTAGGAAAAGAAACATTCCTTGTCGGATTGAAACATAAAATAACAGAATATTACGATGGGGTGGAAATTAGTTTGAACTGTAAGAAAAGCCTTAATTTGCAGATTAACAAGAGGAATAGACTGCATTCACTGTACAGCGGATGGAAGCCTGTAGTAAAATACACATTTCAGTTCATTTGTTCCTTCTTACAAAATCAATGTGCATAAAATAACCAAGATTGTTTAAGAGTAGATATGTTGACTGTAAGCTTCAAAGACATTGTTCAATCGACCTACGTCACAAGTTTAGGAAAATTTTATTTTCTTCGATTGAAGTCTCCGTGTATGTTACCCAGTGGGTTGTTTGTAACAGTACTCGAAAACGTGGTCTGACCCAATTTCGATACGCATTATTTAGAAAGAATTATATATTAAAAATACAGTAAACATATCGTTGTTAATCTGCAAATACATAAAATTACTACAGTTTTGAAAGCTAAACTATTGATTCATTTGCCCCAGTATACGTTACTTTAGAAATCTATTTTGTGTATTATTGTTTGACAACTATGGAAGTATTAATTTTTTTAATAATTAAAATATAGTAAACATATCTTTGTTGCTCTGCAAACACAAAAAGCTACTACCGTTTTGGAAGTTAAGTTATTGATTCGTCGTCCTGGTATAAGTTAGCTTACAAAATATATTTTATGTATAAAAACTGCTTTCGTCTTGACGAGATATTTCAATAGCAGATGTAATGAAGACAACATCTTTGATGTTATGACCGCGAGTTACCGATCGTATTGTGTTGACATGATCATGAGTGGACGACGGCAAATGTTAATACTTAGCTTGATATATTGTGGCAATATGTCAGTAAGATAACATAGATATATCAATTGTTCATGATGTCTCCATAATCATGTCGGCACATTCCAATCGATAACTCAGCTGTTTGACGTAAATGTTGTCTTGATCGTGTATACTATAGATATGTCTCGTATTGATACGACTGCTTAATACTTCCACAGAAATCACCAAAGAGGTTCATCGTCCTCCGTGTTTTTATTTTACAAAGAGGTTCATCCTCCTCTGTTTTATTTAGCAAAGAGGTTCATCCTCCTTTGTGCTTTTATTTAACAGAGAGGTTCATCCTTCTCTGTGTTTTATTTAGCAAAGAGGTTCATCCTCCTCCGTGCTTTTATTTATTAAAGAGGTTCATCCTCCTTAGTTTTTTTTATTTAACGAAGAGTTTCATCCTGTTTTATTTAGCAAAGAGGTTCATCCTCTTTTGTGTTTTTATTTAACAGAGAGGTTCATCCTTCTCCGTGTTTTTATTTTAAAAAGAGGTTCATCCTCCTCCGTGTTTTTATTTTAAAAAGAGGTTCATCCTCATTGTTTTTATTTAGCAAAGAGGTTCATCCTCAGTGTTTTTATTTAGCAAAGAGGTTCATCCTCCTCGGTGTTTTTATTTAACAAAGACAGAGAACAAGCCTTTTAGTTCTTAGTAATTTCTTGTACTTTATGTTCTTGTAACTGTTTAATTTTATTTTTGTATTGTGATTAATTTATAAAGGATTGTACTTTATTTTCTTGTAACTGGTTAAGCTGTAAAAGTTAAAACTTTATATTATATAACCTTCACGTGCGCATGTGAGGGTGATATAAAATTCCACAGGCTAGCTGAAGGCTTAGTGTTTGATGTCATGGAAAGACTCGGGCTACTCATAGCCAAACACAACTGTTCTATATTGAGTCAGCAATCACACATCACTTAAATGTAATGCCAAAGGTCATCTCCAAGTGTCCTTTTCATCCATCTGTCTCTCTTTTCATCCAACTGTCTCTCTTTTCATCCATCTGTCTCTCTTTTCATCATTTTACCCCATTTTAAATGAAAGTTTTGGTACTGAATATTATCGGGGGGAATTATTATTAATCTTTTACTTCATTGATCAATTCAGTAGATATATATGGACAATTCAGTAGATATATATGGAAAATTCTGAAGCATTTTGTAAATTTATTAGAACAATCTGATGGTAGGATTTCTGAAACACTTGTACAATTTCTTAAACACACGGGTATCAGATTTCTGAAACACTTTTAAATTGTACTAGGCCCATACTGTTGTACTATTAGATCTTTATTATAAAAAAGTGATTTGTTTTTCTTCATCATTGTAAATACTGGCTTTATTGTTATAGATTCAGCAGTTATTATAGAAGTGATATAAATATTTCATGAGTTTAACATAAAAGCAATAATCACATTATCAAGATATAATTGTGTATTTATTTATAAATTTGAATGGAATAATAATGCAGATTTATTCGGAATATATTTCAAACTTCATTTTAAGTCTTTTATGAATATTGGAGCGGAAAACTATTGGAAATCAAAATGTCATATAATATAATTAGTATCTTTTAATTTCGGTTGATACAAATATTTATTATATAATTATCTCAAAGTGATAACAAGCTCCAACTAATCACACTACGACAATCTGATAATGGATATTTGTATTCCTCACTAGCGTTTTCCGATCCAGTATCACCACAGTATAAACAGTATAATTACGTATTATATATATATATATATATATATATATATATATATATATATATATATAGAGAGAGAGAGAGAGAGAGAGAGAGAGAGAGAGAGAGAGAGAGAGAGAGAGAGAGAGAAAGAGAGAGAGAGAGAGAGAGAGAATTGATGGATGGGTAGATATATAGATAGATAAATAGATATATATGTAGATAGATATATAGATACACACACTTACGCTATGAAAAGAACATCGAGTGAATAATATAAATAAATGTTTATTCTATGCAGGTATATAATTTTAAAAAATAAAAAATGATTGCTACAGAGTAAATATACATTCTCGTCTGTTTTTGATGATGATGATGATGATGATGATGATGATGATGATGATAATAATAATAATAATAATAATAAAATCTTCCTTCTTATTCTGTACAGTGTCTTATTCTGTACAGTGCAAAAGATTAGGGATTTACCTCTCACGGCGTATAGATTTTGTCAAGTACGTTGATAAAATATTAATGATAAGTGAGGGATTTTTCCACCAATTAAAATATAAAACCTTTGATTGTAGACACAGTAATGAGGGCACAACTGACTTCCCATGTTACATGCCACGGCAAATTGATGAATCAGCCAGCTCCACCTAAACGTAACAAGCTGTCTGTCAACAGTTGTTTATTACAAATTCTAATAGACCGCTGATTAGTTTCGATGCGGGATATAAGTTGATGTGAAACGTTACGTTATTATGCCTGGAGTGATATGCTTGTCTAACTCTGCTACAGCATGGTCCATTCATGTTCTGACGCCTATGCTGGTTTTACCATATAACATATACAAATTGAAATTGTCATAACTTTACCATGTATCATCCAATTATTATGAAATTTGCTAATCAATTAATAAATTTTTAAAAAACACTCATAAGTGGTATGTTGTTTTAATGAAAATCGTTTTATAGAAAATGCTATGCTAATGACGATGCGTGGTTATCTTGGTTTCGGCACTTCGTCAATGGTCTAAATGGTTGAATCGGATATATACATTTTGCAAAATAACCGAGATCGGATCCTTTCAGCCACGTCTGTTGTATAATTGGCATGATCAGACTACACATCGGGTAAGATATCTCGAGTATGACGTCGCAAAGGCCGATTCCATCGAAAACAAGAGAAAAGCGGAATTTATCTGTGAAAGTAAACTAAATATATACAAGGAACATTTAATTTATAAATCTATTCAAGTGAAATACCAATGTAAAAAGAAATTAATTAATAACATGTTACATCTACATTTACGTAGTTCACTTATTCTCACAGGTATCAGGAGTTTTTTTTCTTGGAAATTGCAATCTGAGTCCTCTATTTTAAGAATGGATTATTCCCTTTAGACATCATACTCAATGTATCTAAACTGATATGTATCTGTCATTAGCTGTCAGTAAATCCTTATATACTAAAAATTCCAATGAAAGGCTGTCGGATGCTATCATAGCATAACCGCACCTGTTTTGTCTGACATTGGAAACGCATTGTTAGATACTAACATAGTTTTCCCTTTCTAACACGCACTGCACTACAAAACCAACATTTCTATTTGATTACATATAATGTTACAGAAATGTTAAGTAATGAGTATGTGTGGTGATGTCGGTCTTTTTTTTTTATTTCGCCAGGAACAAGAAACAGAACCAAATAAAAGTAACCTTTAAATGACATGACCCTAACCCCATTTAGAATCAGTGTGTCACATTCCAAAAAAAAATTTTAAAAAAATTTGGAAAATGTAAAGTGTGATGTGCAGTCCAAAAACAATCTTTATCTCTGAATCCCCACCACCACCACCACCACCACCGTAGACATAGATTTCCCGTCAATAAAAAAACAAGTAACTTTATAAATTGTGGATACATTTAAACCAATGAATCATAGCAACGATATCAATTCTGACATTTTCTAATATATATATATATATATATATATATATATATATATATATATATATATATATATATATATATATATATATATATATATATATATATATATATCACTACGCCATTTATTAGATTTCTTTGTTCTAACCACTTTCCGCCTTGCGAGCGTTGACTTCATCATAACAACTAACGCCGTACAACCATGTTCATTTTAATCATTTCTATGTATCGTTGTTGTAAATATCCACAGCCAGTCATCATTTAGATTCTGTAAAGTAATTACGTTTTTGTGTTTTGTTCTTGTCTCGTTTTGTCTAATCGTTGCATGTAGCTTTGTGCATTTGAGAATACAATCTGAAAGCGCTTGGACTGATTTCACACCAGTTTTGAACTATTATTTGTCAGTTTTATGTTTTATGTATACAATCTGAAAGCGCTTGGACTGATTTCACACCAGTTTTGAACTATTATTTGTCAGTTTTATGTTTTATGTATACGGTTTTTCCTCACCAACACGATCTTTATGATTCAGTGCAATTTGGAAACACTGTATATATAACTGGAACTGGGTCTATGTTGTTCGTTCCACTTATGATTTCAAGTAAAAATGTCAGATACCCTGATCTTACGCTGCTTTTAGTAACAACATGTCAGAGTCTATGTTGTTAGTATCTGGGCATATGTTATAAACGGAAAACTACAGTATTTCCTAGTCTATGTAACAGAGCCTTTCATTGTGTTTACAGCGATAGTATCTAAACAAAATAGTGGAACATACTCTCATGGTTCCATTGTCGGTAAAACGCTTTGTGAAAATAAGTGACATTTCTTGTGCGAACTTGATGGGGTGTCTTCTTCTATTGTTCGTATCTACAGCGTTTGGGATTTTAAAAACGCCAATAATCTATCTGCACTTTTCTGGAATGTAAAATATAACATTTATTTCATGCATAATTTAAAGCATATATTCTAAAACTTTTAATCACCATCTTGTCTCTTTAGCAAGGCCGCTTCCTCGGTTTTGAAACATTTGATTAAGTTCCTGAAATGATCGAACAATACATTCATATCCAGAAACAGAAGTCCTCCAAGCACAGTAGATAGTATAGCCACGCCTATAAATCCCATGCTCTGCGCAGTGGGTCGATCATCCTCGGCACTGATCAACATCCGGGTGGCAGCGGAAGTGTTCTTAGAGTCGACGGTTAACTCTGCCACGATCTTTTCCACCTTTGCCTCCAGGGAAATCGGCTCAGGGATGGGCGGCTGGTCTGATGAGCTGCAGAAGCAAATGGAACCAGAGTCTGCAATTGAAAATAGGAAGAAAAAATTCGTACGAATACTAATTATACATTTCAAAACATTACCTACTATTGCCCAAATTAAATAATTTCGTTAAAATCTAAAAGTGCACTAAATGAGCTTTATGCCTAAAATAACGTATGCATTAGTGGTTTGTATTGTTTTGAGACTGTGTTGTTGCTAACAATAGAAAAGAATATAAGACAAAAGAAAAGAAAAACGAGTTTTGTGTTTGTAAAACACGTATGTCTCCTCTCCTCCAAGAAAACAAAACAAAAAACAGTCAAAAGTTATACTCCTCTGCTAAGCAAAGCCATGCTTGGATTGATATACTTCATCATAAAGTAAGTAAAATCATACTAAATTTGGAATAAAGTTCAAGAAAAATGTATTTAAGCACAAAATGTTACCAGAAAGAACAGAATGTTAACTTAAACATTTGTTCCTGGCTATAACGCTCGCCCTCCTCTGAACAAGCGTAGACCTTGACCTGCCTTAGCATAATGCAACAGAAGATCAGTGTCTATTTGTTTTATTATGCTTATGATATCAAGTGAGCAACATATACCGTGATCTGCCGGGGCATCATGCAAAGGTGATTCAGGGTTGGTTAACGGTACTTCCAGCATATTATTGGCGATATCGTGCTGAGGAAATGGGAGCTAATTGCCTTTCGCAGTGACACAGGTAGCCGACCCAGGTTGGCCTTGGTGGATATCGAACCCGCAACCCTTTGATTTCTAGATCAACGTTGTTTGCCATTTGGCGCCCGTTGAGCAAGGGCAGGACTGTATTTGTACAGGAGGTCCTATAATACGTTTCTGAACTTGGAACCAACCAAGAGCAATATTGTAAACTACTTGGAGCCGACTGTACAGATGCTAACATGAGAATATGATTTTAAATGCAAACCTTTCCATGCATGTGTTATTCAAATGAAATGCGTTATTTATTTTAAAGAATTGAATATATTTCATCAATAATCACTTATAAGAAAGCCAAGGTCGCGTAATCTAAGCAAGGGTCCCATTGCTTACAAAAACAAAAAATAACAAGACAACAACAAAAATCGGTGGCATGCAAAAAATGACCACTGTTCCAAAGCAAGCTGTGTAGCATGAATACCAGAATAATCAGACAAAACATCAATCATACTTGGTTTTACTGTTAGATGTTGTATACAAGAGAATCAAAGGGACAAAACAAAAACTTTTCATAATTTTGGCGTATAGTGTATACAGCCATCAACAAATAAATAAAAGCAAGAGGTGCATACAATAGATTATCAATTAGCGTTATTTAAAGGAAGGTTAATAAACCTATCCACCGTTTTTACTCGCTTATAAATCGGTTCGAACTGAAAACAGCATATACCCAGATCCGCCGGCGCATTAAGCGACGGCATATCTGGGTCTATGCAGTTGGATCTGTCTTATACGCGAGTACATACGGCAAATTGTTTAAATTATAACTGACGTCATATAAAGCAAAGACGTAATGACTGAGGCATCCGAATGCACCTCAGTCATATTTACTACATTCATTTGCAATTGTATTGAATGTAATGTGATGTGATAAATAGAATTTTACATGCTTATTTCAAATGACATTTATGAAATCCGTTGAATAATTTCAATCTTTTACTCACCAAGGCTCGCACAAAACAGGAATTATTGAATTTGTGGCAGAAAATTAAATTTGCAAACCTAACACATGTAAGATGTTCTAGGTATAAACAATACATATGAGAGATGTTCTTGAATTTGAAGACTAATACTGCAAATTATAAGAACGTTTATCATTCCCCTTATTGTATTATTAATGGTTAACCAGACGAGGCACTCGAACTGTGTTTAAAAATACCAGTGAATGTTACGAGGTGAATAAAAGTGACATGCTCCAGTCAACGAACTTTCCACTCCGACAGAGAATACAGCGCTAATTTGTCCCTGTTCTGCCATCACATCATGCGCGTGCTGTGCTATTCCATCACGAAATGATGACGATATTGAAGTGTGTGTAGATTTCACAAGGTTTCGGTTTCCAAATTCTGATTGTAATAATATCTCTGCGTAGCAAATTCCTAGTATAATGTGTTCACAATATCTGTGCACGATGTTTAACATTTTTAAATTTTGGTTTTGGATCAGGCCTATTACATCCCAATAGACAGAGTCCGTTCTGACCTTAGCTCGAAAATTTTGCAAATGGTATAACTGTAACACTTGGACGGCTAGACCATTCAGAGCATGCACTACACCGATAAGGTCAAGAATAAATGCGCTGTTCACATTTATACCTGTGCACGGTAACTGCTCGATGTTCCGAAGGATCATTTGTCCGAAGTTTCATAAGTTCGAACTATTTTTGTACAAGAGCTCTATTTTCTTAACATTTTAGTCCAAAGTTCCATTGTTCCGAAGGTTCGCAAGTTTGAAGAATATAGGGGTCAATAGTCCGAAGGTTCATTGATCCGAGGGTTTATAACTTCGAAGGAAAAGGTTGGAAGGTTCGTTAGTCCGAAGGTTTTTGACAACAAAGGGTTCATTGGTCCGAAGGTTCATTAGTCCGAAAATATTTTAAAAGAGGTTCACAAGTCTGAAGGTATTTGAAAATGGGTTAATTGGTTCGAACATTCAATATTTCCATTCTTTCATTCCATTTGAATCTTCGATTGTACGCACCTTCGGACTATTGAACCTTTGTTTCGGACCAATGAACCTTCGGACTAATGCACCTTCGGAGCACTGAACTTTCGGAACATTAAACCCTTCTTTCAGACCAATAAACCTTCGGACTAAGGCACCTTCGTACCAACTGAAACTTAGGGCCACTGAGTCCCTCTTTCGGATTGATGACCCTTCGAATCAATGAACCTTCGAAACACTGAACCTTTCTTTCGTACCATAGAACATTCAGACCTCAGACTATCGAAATGTAACCCCTGTGCACTTGTACCTTGAAATCTCTATAGTGTAGATGCAAATGCGCTTATTTAATCGAGTAGACTTGCATGTAACTATATATTCCGTGTGTCACCTATAAACAGCGAATGAACTGTATGCATACCTTGTCCAGCAGTCACGAAACTGTCTAAACATAAAAATGGAACTCCCACTCAAATTTTAAAAATGTTGATCTTCTATAACATCGCTAGGAATGATGTTCAATCATTATAATTTCGACATCATCACAATGTTTGAATCTTGATAACCGTATCAGATTTTTTTATTTTTTTTAATGATTTATAGATACTCAAAGTACGATTTATTGTAGTTCTGAGTCTCAGTCTGGTCTGGAAAGGGGGGGGGGGGAACTGTCAGAAACACGGTTATATTTTGCAACCGAAACTTTGGATAGACGTTCATTTTGCTCTGTCTGGCACGAGGCAAACATTAATAGTAGGACATCTTTTCAACAGGTTAACTGAAGTCAGACACAAAAGAGATGAGTTACAAGGAGATAAGACACTTTTGGTTACAATATTTAAATTCTCCTTAATTCTTCTTTTAATTTTTCTTGTCGACTTAATGCACGCCTTACTTAGACGGGCTATTGCAGAAATCTCGAGAGGTCACCACTCCAACTCCATTTTTGAACATGAGTGCCACCAACCCCAGTCTGAGATAAATCTTTTTGCTCATATAGTGTCTGAGTTCAGTTTTTGTGCTCATATATTTTCGTTGACTACGGCGCCTGAACGCATACAATGGACTCTTCAACTAAATTTTTAATCTCGTCATCGGTTTTGTTGTCGGATTGTGACTTAATCAACAATGATCCCTGTTTTATATGCTAAACATGGGGTATTGCCTACTCGAGTCGTTTTGCTGACTGGAGAAGGATTGGCACCCGGATAACGCCTGGACACTTGTGTTCACCACGTCTGTATAAGAATTCTTGTCTAGAGAACCTGTAAAGAAAATAGTTTTATGTCTCATAAAGTTCTTCATTAGCAGAGCAATTGTACTGAGAAAAAAGTATAACTCTTGTATTTGTATTATGGTCTTAAATCTACTTTCCTCCTCGTAAACTTATTTTGTTTTGAAAAGGGAAAATAAACCGTAATCCAGAAATTTTATATCCTGGTCTATTCCATGTACTTTCTGACAAAACGAGCAAAAACGTCACAGCATCACATGCATCTTTCAAAAAAGCAAAGAAGAACGTAAAATAAATCTTGTTGTTGTTGGTGGATGCGGTGGAGGCGGGGGAACTTGCAAAGCCTTCCAACCTTGGATTCGCTCAAAAGATCAATTATCACCACGTATAAACCATAACGCATCAAAGAAGTGAGTACCGCGTCCGAAAAGGAAAAAAAAACTTGTTCTAGACTTCAATTTCCGGGTCAAAGCATGTTTATTTTCAAGTACAAAACTAGTCCGCCTTCAATAGCAGAGACATATATACCAATAATATCCGAGGAACTTTAAAAGTGATCTGCCGACTGGCAAAACATTTTGAACATAATCTTTCAATTCATGCAGATAAGTCTGAAGGCCATATAAAAATTAAACATATTTTTGTTCCCAAAGCAATGAATTTACAATGTCCAAATTCTTGCCTTTGTTATGGTTTTCTTGCATCTTTAATTCTGTGACTTAGAGACTCAATACAACTATGAGGTTTATGATTTACGCCTTTATACAAAAAAATTGAGTTTTCCAGAAACAGCATACGAGTAAAATTATATATTAAGTATTTTGTGTCGTGTACCATATTTAGGAAATCAAGGTATTCAGTTCCAGGACCTATGTCCTACAAATTTTTCATAACAGGGGGCACTTGTGAATTCCAGGCAATGGTATCCAGTCCAAACCATTATTATCTGAGTAGGTTACTGTTTATTGGCTACCATCCGTGTATGAACAGCCTGCAACCCTAAAGTATCTTCCACAATGAGATCCTTTTGTGGACTAAGAACCCCCCCCCCCCCCAATATTTTGCAAGCATTTATAAAACGTTGATAGTTTGCATAGTTCTTGAGACAATTTACTCTGACATCTCTCCGTTGTTCTTGTCCTCTTTCATGTAGAAACTCCTCCGAGTCCTTTATAGTTTTGCCTCTGCAAACACAGTTTTCATTTCATCTCCGTACATAAATTATTGGAAACTTTCAAGATGTGTATCCATACGGAACACGATTCACCAGTCCATCAAAACATTATTCTAATTCGTCCAATTGATACTGCCTGTGGCACAGGTCCATACCCTTCAGTCGTTTGTTTATCGATCTTATTACTCATTTTCATCAATTTGATGGATGATTAGTTTGTTCAGATGGTAATGCTAGTTGACTTTAGTGCATTTTCCCCTTTCCAAAATCAAATGTAGAAATTCTCTTTCTCTCTCTCTCTCTCTCTCTCTCTCTCTCTCTCTCTCTCTCTCTCTCTCTCTCTCTCTCTGTCTGTCTCTCTCTGTCTCTCTCTCTCTCTCTCTCTCATTTTACTTACGTTTCTTTTCCGCCTGCGCTTTTTCTTTTCTTCAGATGGTTATACACAACAAAAATGACAAAAAGTTCATTCATTTAGGGGATCCGTGCGCTACTTACCTAAACTTATCTGTGCCAGTTTTTTGTAACTTTCAAAGAAAATAATCGACTTCTAGTGTTTTTCTCACCGTATGCTAGAACATTTTTATTTTATTTTCCTTGTTGTTGTGTTTCCTTTTCCGATGCGGTACTCACTTCTCTGGTGCGTTACTATGTGGTGGTTATTAGGCTATTACAAAACAAAAGAGAACAAGTTCCCCGTTGTTGACTTTACTCGGGGCAAGTGAATACCTTAAAACAACAGATCACTTCAGGAGACCTATTGGGTGTCTTCCTTCGACAGGTCTTACAAAGATGTATATCAAAGAAAGTAAGAAAAAGACAAAAGAGTCAGACATTGACTTTGAGTAAGAGTGTAGGGCTATCTCCATACCTTCAACGCAACGTTTGACGTAAAGGACGTAATCGACGTCAACAAGGTGTTTGCTGGTGTCCAGGAAGTAGACTGAGGGTGATGTCACCGTGCCATTCAGTAGATACAGCTCGCACTTCGACGTGACTTCGTTATGCGCGAAGGCCCAACATTCTTGTGCTGTAGGGTTCACCGAGAGGTTTCGACACGCAAGAGCGCAGTCCGTCGGCTCTGCGTTAGAAAGAGACGCTATGGTAGTTGCCCCTGTGCCTTTCTTTTCGTCAATGGGTTCATACCAACACACACCTATAAAAATAGTTGATGACTTTAGTTTTTTAAACTCTAAAATGACGATGGTGATGACGACGATAATGATTGCGATTATGACGACAGTTATAATGACGACAACGACATCGACGAGGATGAAGCTGACGATGACAAAAACAACTTGAAAAGAGAAGGAATAAAAATTCTACGGCGATTGCCTAATTTACGATAAAGAAGATAATTGCCATGATGAAGACGGCGTCGATGTTGGTGGGTAATGCTAACGGTTTAGACGACGATGCCTATGATGTAGTAGGAAGATGATGATAATGATGATGATAGTGATAATTTTTAAGGTTGATAAGAAATTATATGATTGATTGATTACTTTGTTGATTGGTTGGTTGGTTTGTGTTTAAAAGGAACATCAACACATGGCAGACGATATCGTGCAGAGACAACTGTAGTA
Source organism: Margaritifera margaritifera (assembly GCA_029931535.1). Lineage (NCBI taxonomy): Eukaryota > Metazoa > Mollusca > Bivalvia > Unionida > Margaritiferidae > Margaritifera > Margaritifera margaritifera. The sequence goes on from JAQPZY010001671.1 coordinate 8,663,946, forward strand.
AAGTGCATTACCCAGAGTCACACACATCACGGCGCTCGATTGGGTCACAAATGGGCAGGATTCGAACCCGCACTCTTCTGGTGGCGAGTCCAGCACGGTAAACACTGAGACACCAGACCTATAAACATAAAGAACCACGACATCTATAACAACTCTACTTGGGAGTCGTACCCTCGTATCTCTGACATACGAAGATATTTTTGACATCACAGGTGCTTGTGAGGAAATTCAAGTCCCAGGCACTGGTGACGGTACAGTAGGGGTAAGTAATGACCGCGGTGTTGATACTGGATGGGACTGGAGAGCAGTCTTGGTACATGAAGCCTGGCATCGCTGGAGGTTGGTGCAGACCCTGCCACAGATCATGACCACTGGTGAATCTACAACGCAAAATGGGGGAGTTACGTTATTCTCATCAAGCTAAAGAACACGATACTAATGAATGGTTACTGCCGGGTAGAAAACAACATGATACAACAGAACGCTGTTACTGTCGGGTAGAAAAGTTATTTATCTCAAAATTAAAAACAAGCAAAAGAATTGCATTATTACCCAATATCTACCGCGTTATTTTGTAAAGTTTTTATTTGTATTATTACGCAAAATATAGTGCATTATATAACGCAAACATATTGTGTTAGGACGCCAAAAATGTGTCATTTTAACAGTACTTTACTTTTCAGTTTTCACAAAACCATTGCGTAATGGCGCAAAAATGCATAACAGCGCAATACCTAATGAAATGCTTGCTTTATTACGCACTACTGTTACTACACAATTTTATTGCTTTCTAACACAGTGCTATTGTATTATTACGCAATATTAAACTTTTGCGTTATTGCGACAAACGTTTAGCGTTGTCGCAATAAATAACGCAATACGTAAAAGCACAATGTTATTGCGAATTTTTTTAAAAATCACTTTGTTTAATATTGCCAACGTATAATAATACAATGTTTTTCCCTTTCTACGCAACGCAATTTTTTTAATCATAAATGACGAATGCTTTTTTTCTTGTCTGCGGCGAATGTTGCAAAAGACAAGACATAACGGTTACAATATCCGGCCGGCCGGCGTCAACTTTTGGAGAATTTTAGTGTTTTTTAAAAAGAGCAATATCTCCTATTTTCATCAGTAGACCAGCAAGAGACTTTACCCACAAATGCTTTAGCAGGAAATGTCTATAGAGATTAAAGTTCAAAGAGGTCAAAGGTTAAATTCACAGGAGGCACTTGTTAAATTATCGTCAAAGAAGGTAAAGGTATTTACCATGGAATTTAAATATTGCTAGTGGCGTGGAGGTCAAAAGATCAAATGGGAAGGTCACAGTGGTCAGTTTCTAAAAAAAAAAAAAAAAAAAAAAAAACATTCGGAGTGGGGCTGGGGTAAGAGATTTATGTTATGCGTCCATGGATTAATATTAGACTTTCAAATTTCAAATGGATTAACCAGTGCACATGGGGCATTCATAAAGATGATGGATCCAGGCGTTCAAGGCCAAGGTCACGGGATGCATTGTTGTTTATTTTTATATTCTTTTTTATTTAAAAACAAAAATTTATTTTAAAAAAATGTTATATATTTATTTTTGGAGGGGGTGTGAGGGTTGGTAAACTGGTAAAAGATGTATGAAGAGACTATATCTCCATTTTCCATAAATGTATTGTTATCAGATTTGTCACATAATAGCACAGAAATGGGGTATTTAAAAGGTCAAAAGTCAAGGTCACAGGCGTGTTTAGTTATGTACTACTATGGCTGCAGCGACGCGCGAGACGATAAATAAACGTAGTGTTGTTGTTGTTGTTGTAATAAGTGTAGTTTTGTGGGGGGAAAAAGACTCCCCAAAGACTATTTTAGGAAAGCTATCGCAATTCCTTTCATTAATGGTATATTTGCTGAAATTAATGGGCGGTTTGCAGATTTGGGACATTTTAAAAAATGTACAAAACTAAAACTAGGACTCAGTCTATTTTATGTATGTGCCACAGTTTACTCCAGATCTTCGGTGTCCTCGACCATACTACTCCAACATCGGAGCCGTCAAGAATACTTAATACAAGTTATGAAAACCTGTTCTACAATCGACATCAAATAAATACAGTTTAAACTTAGCAAGATTACCTCCAAATTTTATCAGTTCTAGTCTCACTGGTACGGCAGCCCATTATTGCCAAATTGAGTAATTGAGAGCAAAAATATTGCGAATGCAAGAAAAAAAATGTTTTCTTAATGACTCAATCCGCCCGCTGGAAGTAAAAAAAAATTAAATTATATATTTTTTTTTTTTTAAATAATTTGGGCACAACTCACGTGATCAGTTTCGTTACTACGGGTCCTAGTCGGAGTGGGAAAACAACATTTTATCTTCAAATTAATTCGATAATAGCGGGAGCTTACGTATTATGAATTACGCTGTTCCAAACATCTTGGTCCAGGTATTTCAAACTGTCCACTATCTCTTGCTCCGTTAGTTTCAGCAGCTGACCATACTGTGTCTCACATATCTTTCGGGCCTCGTTCCACGTCTTCGGCGTCGTGAATAGCGTATATATGATGCGTATCGACTCACTGTTAACAAATACTGAGAAATGGAAGAGAGGGGTGAATGTTAAAATTAGCTTTTACATTTTTTACCTCAAGATACAGGTCTTTGAAATATGCGCATTTTTTGTGGTATTTCTATAATTGAGCAACACCAAGGGTTTGTGTGTATGTGCGTGAGTGCGTGTTTGTGTGCCTGTTGATGTGTATACTTGTATTTCTTGTATATCTATGAATTTACGTAGGAGTCAGAATACAGAATGAAAATTAATTAAGGTGGTCATTCCCCGTAAACCAGTGATCAAGCGGTGGTTGTTTGAAAATGTATGGTCATACAAAATACATTTAAAATATCTACATCTTTTGCATTAATATATTTGACTTTAAACTGGGTCCGCCGTCCGTTCTTAATCTCTCTGTCCATCTGACCGTCTGTCTGCCTGTCTAAATGTATGTATATATGTAACTTTGTCTTCGTAAGCGTGTGCGTTTCAATATGTGTGTTTGTGTGCAATCTGATTAAAATGGAGACTTCCGACAACAAATATCTACTTATATTCGATCTCAATGTGTGTGTGTGTGTGTGTGTGTGTGTGTGTGTGTGTGTGTGTGTGTGTGTGTGTGTGTGTGGCGGGAGGTGGCGTAAAGGACCACTGATTTGGTTATTATCCTCCTCTTACGCTTAATCTAACAACTTCAATCTAATCTGTTTAACACATTGTTGGAACCTATAATAGACTCGACATGACAGATATATTTGACGGACTATTGTAGTTTGTTACGTGAGATTCAAAACGAAAAGAAAGAAAAAAGCAGCAAACAATTATTAATGATATAAAACAAACACAAATTAAACGTTGTTTTGCTTAGCCGTCTAAAAGAAAAGATTTCTGAATAAATTCTTGCATATTTGTTTTGACTTTCTCTAGGATATAAAAAAGACAGATATGTTGTAATAAAATGAAAAAGTATAGAACTAATAATGCTAATAGCCCCCCCCCCCCCCCAAAAAAAAAAAAAAAGGAAACAGACTCTGCCGGTCTGATTATAAAGAATGAAGATATGTATTTTATTGAAACAATTTTGTGATCAAACATGATTTTGAAGTTGAAATTTGGCTTTGATAAATAAATTCCACTCATTACAGAATGCAAAACTATAGTATTGAACCCAGTACGGTAGCAGGGATCAGCACACAAACTTAACGAATTAGAACAAATTCACTACGTAAAGTTCATTGTCACCAATACAACTTTTGTGGTAATTTTAAAATGCATATATGAGGAAAATAGATGTTGAACCAAACAGGGGTGTCGGAACAAATTTGTATACAGGCAACTCATTCTGCGGAAGACATGTATGTATAGGATTTAACGGCACATCAGTACATTCCTGGCTATATAGTGCCAAGTAAGATTAGCCATCCACAAAGAGGCATACAAAACAAAGATGAAGGCAAAATAAGGTAAAATCCTTTAAATACAAAGTCACACACACACACACGCACACACACATTTTAAAAGGCCATAACCTTCTCAGCATGAACATAATTACAAGGCACATGCCTGGTCTAAGGGAAGAATTTTCTTTTACAATATATGGACAGCCATGAATTTGTATATTCACAATTGGCGTACAGTTTGGGGTGGCTACATTCATGGCTGTCCCAGTCACTCAGGTTCCAACGCCTTGCCAAAGCATCAAATAGCAGCATAAATTATACTTACCAAAGGTATTTGTGAAGAACCAGACACCATATAACATCCGCACATTCTGTAATAAGGGTGTTTACATGCCATTATACGAGTTTCCGATGATATTATTTTGTCCCAAGAACTATGATCATAGAATCTCAAATACCTGTGATGTGTGACTAAAATACTGCTTACAAAATACAAGCATCAAAAGGGCTTGGTAATCTTGAACAGTTTATTTGAAACATTCATTGATTGTCAGCCTCGGAACTCAATTTAAATAAATAAAAAATTAAAAAAAAAAAAAAAAAATTAGTTTCAATCAAAGCTAAATCGCACAAATTTGTGAAAGCATCCCACTAAAGCTATGTAGCAGGTACTAGATTCATGTTGCCATGGATATGATCGTTTTTTAATATTTGTTCAACTAGCAACTTAAAATAAATAGTCACATTATTTCACAAAAATACAATTTGTTTTTTAAATTGTTGATATTACATTTTTGTATGTTTTAATGCACATGTAGTGCATAGAAGAGTACTATTCAATGATAAATACCTTTTTATTTAATTTGGATTTGTTAAAAAAAGAACTAAAATTAAAGCTAACTTACCATTTTCTGATGCTTTAACCTCACCTTAACAACCTTGATAACAAGTTTTGTAAATTTTTGAACATATATTTACGTCCAATATTACATTTCAATTAAAGGACAAGGTCTTCCCCTTTCTTATCAATATTTACACATTGCTCTACCTAAACCGGTCCCCCTACAAAATCGATGTTTGATCAATTTCATACTTAAGCTTTATTTGATTTTATGCTGAATTTATTTGATGTTTTACCGGGGTACTCGGAACTGATCAATTATAGATGTCGACATTTCTATGACTACCCTAAACCTAAACAAGCAATTATTTCGTTTGTAATTCAGATCTTGGTACCCAAACAATAACTATAATGTAAAAATCGATGGAATTTTAATTCAATCGTTTCCTGAGTGTTTGCCCCGGTTGACGTTTTGCATAGAAAAGTTTGACTCTAATTGGAACTGAAATGTGCTTGCATTGGTCATATATGTGTATGTGCGTCATTCACTCTATACGAGCTGTAACTCTCATTTTCAAAACCTATTGAGAGCAAACTTACAGTGCTGTTATTGCATCTCGGGATGAAGCCTTGTCAAATAACATGATTGGTAACTGTGACATACTTTCCAAGGTTTACTTAACATTGCTAAAAAATCATGACCGTATCTTATCCTAGTGGCTAGTACGCAATGAATGGAAACAATCTATTTAGGTGAAGTTCAACAAGGGTTCATCTCTTGCTCCATATAATTTTCAACGAATACATTCAGTTCCCTTTCCTCTTTTTGCACCACGAATGTCATCACAATGACCAGGCGCGATTTTCATAATATAATTTCCTCGCCTGCTCTTTTAGAATGGTTATCAGGATTTCTTCAATAAATCTATGTACGTGTCTTACCGCAATATATTTGTATCTTCAACATTGATAGGACAAGGGTGGACAATGAAACTTGTTTACCTCAACATAGGATCTATCTGCCATCTGACCATTCAAATAAGGTAGTCGACAATACCTCTCTCCCACCTATCTCATGCACTGCATAAAATACGTATCTTAGGCTGTATGTGTTACTCGGATTATTTCTTTATTTTGTTTGTCTTTTTATGCCCTTATTGTGATAGCAGAAGGTGGCATATTGTTATACTGCTGTCCGTCCGTACGTTCTTACGTCCGTCCCGAACCCGTTTTAGCGATAGCACAAACAATATTAAAATCTAAACATAGAGCCATGAAATGCATACGCATTATTAAAATCTAATAGAGCCATGAAATGTATACTCATTATTATAATCTAAACATTGAGCCATGAAATATATACGCTTTATTAAAATGTAAACATAGAGCCATGAAATGTATGCGCATTATTAAAATCTAAACATAGAGCCATGAAATGTATTCGCTTTATTAAAATCTAAACATAGAGCCATGAAATGTATACGCATTATTAAAATCTAAACATAGAGCCATGAAATGTATACGCATTATTAAAATCTAAACATAGAGCCATGAAATGTATACGTTTTATTAAAATCTAAACATAGAGCCATGAATATTACGGTCATATACAGATGACCTACTCTAGTATTCACAAAACCCTTCAACTTTAGTGTGCACTCAAACTTCAAATAACAATTTTGAGTTTAACCACACACAAAAAAAAAATGTTATACATTTTTTAACATTTTGGACATGGACATTTTTAAAAAAATACAAAATCCTGCTACAATTGTGCGAAAGCTACTTGAGGCAGACAAATGACATTTGGTAAGCATGCCTACATTCATATGTAGATGACTTGATTAGATTTTCAGGCCATTACAGCAATTTTTCAATTTTAAAAACTGTTTGGACTTAGACTTTTTTGAATCTTCGTCGCAGGATCGAGTAAAAACCTCTTGAAGTGGACAAATTAAATTTGGTAGGCATATTTGTATTCATATATATGCATATTTGTATTCATATATGGGTATATTTGTATTCATATATAGGCATATTTGTATTCATATATATACATATTTGTATTCATATATAGGCATATTTGTATTCATATATAGGCATATTTGTATTCATATATAGGCATATTTATATTCATATATATGCATATGATCTGCTTAGATTTTCAGAGATTTATAGAAGTTTTTAAGGTTTTACACATTTTTGAACCTTTTGGACATTTTTTAAAAATATTTTTTTAGACAAAATATTTGTCAGCACAATTAGCAAAAACCACTTGAGGTAGACAAATGAAATTTGGTAACCATTTATGTATTTGTATGTAGACGTCATGATTGGATTTTGATGTCATTAAAATAAATTGTTCTACATTTTTTACATTTCTGGACTTATATTTGTTTGGTCGGCAGTTAGGGCATACGTTTTTGCAAACAAATATCTAGTTGTGCTTGCCTTCGTTTAACGGAAATTCTCTCAGAAGTGCAACACATTTCCGTTCTGGACCGATCATTAATATTTCTAAGATTTAAAGACTCGTCTTTGGTTAAGTTTTCCTTTTAATGGCGTAAAATCGCGTCTTATTTGAATCTTATTTACGAGTACAACCCACTAGACATGCTCGACAATTTGTTCTTGTTGTCGTTGTTGTTGTTGTAATTTTTGATATACTGAAACATATAACCAAAAAAGAAGGAGTGAAATTTTGACATTTTGTGACAATGCTAAGAAATGTTAAATCAGGAACTGTATTACTATCCCACCCCGATCCCCACCCCCTTTTCTTGTCTTCATTTACCTGCATATCAAACACCAAAGACATTAAAATAATGATTTCGAACGAAGTTTTGGGTATACTTCTAACTTTTAATTTTTCTTGTACTCGTTCAGGCTTGTGATACAGGCTGTGTCCTAAGGGAGCGGTCAATATTTATTGGGGTAGGGGTGGGGGGAGTGTGGATGTCGAGGTGTAACTGGTGTAATTGCAAATTATAGTGCACAAAACTTGTACCAAATCCCATCAGCGTTACACATATCATACACTACCATTAAACGTATAAATGTACCACAGCGTTACACATATCATACACTACTATTAAACGTATGAATGTATCACAGCGTTACACATATCATACACTACTATTAAACGTATAAATGTACCACAGCGTTACACATATCATACACTACAATTAAACGTATGAATGTATCACAGCGTTACACATATCATACACTACCATTAAACGTATGAATGTATCACAGCGTTACACATATCATACACTACCATTAAACGTATGAATGTATCACAGCGTTACACATATCATACACTACCATTAAACGTATGAATGTATCACAGCGTCACACATATCATACACTACCATTAAACGTATGAATGTATCACAGCGTTACACATATCATACACTACCATTAAACGTATGAATGTACCACAGCGTTACACATATCATACACTACAATTAAACGTATGAATGTATCACAGCGTTACACATATCATACACTACCATTAAACGTATGAATGTATCACAGCGTTACACATATCATACACTACTATTAAACGTATGAATGTACCACAGCGTTACACATATCATACACTACCATTAAACGTATGAATGTATCACAGCGTTACACATATCATACACTACCATTAAACGTATGAATGTATCACAGCGTTACACATATCATACACTACCATTAAACGTATGAATGTACCACAGCGTTACACATATCATACACTACAATTAAACGTATGAATGTATCACAGCGTTACACATATCATACACTACCATTAAACGTATGAATGTATCACAGCGTTACACATATCATACACTACCATTAAACGTATGAATGTACCACAGCGTTACACATATCATACACTACCATTAAACGTATGAATGTATCACAGCGTTACACATATCATACACTACCATTAAACGTATGAATGTATCACAGCGTTACACATATCATACACTACCATTAAACGTACAAATGTACCACAGCGTTACACATATCATACACTACCATTAAACGTATGAATGTACCACAGCGTTACACATATCATACACTACCATTAAACGTATGAATGTATCACAGCGTTACACATATCATACACTACCATTAAACGTATAAATGTACCACTGCTTCAGTTCAGCGTTACACATATCATACACTACCATTAAACGTATATATGTACCACTGCTTCAGTTACATACTTTCTGTGTGCGCCAGAAAGAAAAAAAAACAAACTAACTTTACGCTAAAATTACACCACTCCCTCTCCGCAGAAATTATTGACCACTCCCAAAAACAAGGAAACTGAAACAAAAGATGCATGCAGTTATCTGATATAGCTACAAAATAGTGGGGTCGTGTTTAAAATAATTATATCGAAAAGGTATGTTTCGCCCGTATTAGTGCCAAATTTAAGTGAATTGACGATAAAAAGGAACTTTTTACATGCTGAGTTTGAAACTGTTTATTCTCTCTCATTGGAGCCGCGGTGGCTCAGTGGTTGGCGTGCCGAACTCGCGACCGAAAGGGTACGGGTTCGAAACCTACCAACGGATCAGCCTAGGTCGGCTACCGTGTTGTTTTTGGCCAAGGCATGTTCACTCCGATCACATCGGTACTAAATAACCGTAAATCACCAAACCGAACCCAATCTCTCTCTCTCTCTCTCTCTCTCTCTCTCTCTCTCTCTCTCTCTCTCTCTCTCTCTCTCTATATATATATATATATATATATATATATATATATATATATAATATATGAGACACCCTATTAAGCCTTGGTCCACATATCTCGAGGTATCATGTAGGAGGAAACACTGCTATTTTTACCATCATCCACTTTGAGCTGTAGGCCTCAGCTGAGTTTGAACAAATATCAGTAACATTACATATGTCAGCACTTAACTTTATATTTCATATACTTATACGTGCACTCAAAACACGCATACTCTCCCACGTGTTTGCTTTCAAACTAGATCCATGTACATAAATATGCGCACAAATTAATTCTTCCAGCTTATGTAAAAGATGGCAAAGCAATTGTCTATAACAGTTGAGCAAATGATTTTGAAATCCATTATCAAACAAGAGACCCAAGTGGACCTGAGATAGTTTATCTGGCTGATATCTTCCTAATAGCCAAATCCAAGGGCAGTTGGCCACGAAATATGGGTTAGTAGGAATGCTTTCTGCCAAAATTTATTAGAAGCTGGTTGATTGTATATAAAAAAAAAGTTCTTAAAGGTTTCTTAATTTTATTTTTAATATCTTGAGCCATATTTGATAGCACATCAGCATCATTTGTATTTAACAGAAAGACTTTCAAACCACAAATTGTTAGCAATAGCGGCCGCATTGGGTGGCACATTGACATCATTTGAATCAAGTTGAAAGACCTTTATGACCGGATATTTTCGGTTAAATTTGGTCTGATTTTGTTGAGATGTTTAAAGCTTTTTCTATCATTAGTAACGGCGGCCATATTGTATGATGGACGGCATCATTCGTTAGGCTGCGATGTTTTATGTCACATTTGAGCAATTTTTGCGAAGAAGTCGATTAAAACATCTTTCTATTTGTGGTAGCCGCTGCTAAATTTGATGGCGGGTCAGCATTATTTATATAAAGGTCTTCATGCCAGGATTACTTCTGTCAAATTTTGTGAATTTCTTATGAACGTTGTTTGAGAATAAGTCGTTTAAAGTTGTTCTTTTTTATCTATTGAGTAAAGGCAGCCATATCTGATGGCGGATCAGCATCATTTGTACAAATCAAAGGCTTTTTATGCACGGATGCTTTCTTACAAATCTATAATTGGCTGAAATTGGTCAATTTTTTTAATTTTTTTTTTTTATAAGAACCTTAACACTGAATATTTTAAAGACGACGCACGACGGATGCAGGCAACTCAATTTGCCTTGTGGTCAGCGAGTTAAAAACAACATAATTTGTTGTGGAGATCATGAAAGAAGGTTTTGTAAACTTTTGGTAAGTTATGTATTTTGCAACATACCTGCAAAATTACATTAGCCACAAAGTTCTGGAAGGGTAGAAAAAGTGGACTGGTGCTTATAACACATTGCAGATCCAAACAGTCCAAAATAATTCAAATATTTAAAAATAAAAATTGAAACATTGCTATAATGACATTAGAATATATTCAGGTCATCTACATATGCATACAAACATACCTACCAAATTTCATTTATCTACCTCAAGTGATTTGGGTTTAGTCGTGCTAGCAAAAGTTTTTGTTGAGTCAAATAAGTTCAAAATGTATTTTAAGAACGTGAAAAATTGCTGTAATGGCCTAAAAATCTAACCAGGATAACTATATATTACTAAAACCATGCCTACCTAATGTATGATTTATCACATTTTAATATCATAATTCTATGTACTATTGTATGTAATATGAATATACATTAAGTTCAATTTTCTGTGTCATGTGCTAGGGAAAGGGTAGTTATTATGCATTGCTTGTTACTGTAACGGATTGGGGACGGACATACTGCACCAAAACAATAAAACATCTTCACCATCTTGCCCTCCTCCCCTCACCCCCATTATCAAACACCTTTTGTTTCAGATGTTCGAATGAGGCGGAGCTATTTTGTTTAGCAATATCTTTTCCGTATTTCAGCACAAGCGCAATTTTACTTTCAGAATGGCTAAAAGACGCTCAAAATCAGATGGCTTCGTTTAACATAAATGATACCTTTCCCAAACATAATCTGAAATGATTAATTATCAATTGTCCAGTTATCAAAACTTAATTAATTGCTGAGATACAATTGGGGATGTATACTACACTCCATGTTTGATTGCTTCGTGTAATATGAATGAGACCTAAACACACATGTACTGAATATACAAGACTCTTTTGAAATGATTTTTTTTTGTCCAAAAATATATAATCGACATAAAGACGATTCATTCTTTATTTGGTATCCGGCTATTGCTATTATACAAAAGTTTTGCGCGTCTTTTTTGTGAAGAAAATTATTCAGAAACATATACAGTGTCCTTTATGTGGTGATTCTTGCAAAATTTCGACACGAGAGTCGGTGCTAAACATTACCATAAGCGAAACTTTGTAAACAAAATAGGTGTCAGAGGTAGTCAACCGTACTTAATGAAAATATAAACATCATTTAAACAATGTTGCAAAACAAAAGCTGTTTTATTGATATTATCGTTGACTGTTACACCAATAAGCCATGTTGCTAGCCAACTTGGGCTGCTCTTGCGACGTCACAAGCTATCGCGTGCGTATCGTCGCGTGCGTATCGTACTGTTTACAAAAAGTCGCTCGGCTGTATTTCCTAGTCCAGTGAATGAATGTGCGTCAAGTCTTCGCAGTGCACGTGAAATGTGTAACAAATTAAGATTCCCGATTGTGGTGAAGAGCATTGACATCTACCTTTTTAAGTTACCTCGTTCTACCGTAGGATCCATTTTAACAAATAGAGGCAAAGGTAAGCCAAGTCAGCGAAATATGTAATATAGGTCAGTATGTACTTTTTTTTCTTTCTGAGATGTATCCCATCACCAAATTTCACGAATCTACAATGAACTTCAATAAAATAACCACAGCCTGTGAAGCCTGAAATAAAGGTCACAGGAATTCAATCTGGCGGAAAGGATGTAGTACTAAGAGAGATGCGTCCAGACACTAACAAGGTTCATACAGCGAGAGTTTTTTGCAAAATGTTTTTCAGTGACTTCCAAAAGTTTTCAAGGAGCATATTAGTTTCTGATTGAAAAAGACGAGAACGTTTTGAATGTCATTTGAAAATGTGATTAGCGTACCACTACAAGAACAAAGGGTGATACTCCAGCTGATAACGACCGGTGTCGTTTGATATAGCCAGTTTTATCCCACTAATTAGTTTTGGAAAATATATAAATAACAAGAATTCTGACTTTAAAAGTGATATATTTTATTAGGTTTTAAAGTTTGTTATTCCTTTAGATAAATTCAAGGAGCTTTTGGCAAACTCAAGAAGTTTTTCAAAAATTTTCATGGACTTTTCAAGGGTAAAATTGACTTTTTAACAATTCAAGAAGTTTGAAGATCGCTTCTCTAATTCAAGGATTTTTCAAAGTTGTACGAACCATGACTAAGCTTCATGGCTTAAACATCAAAAGTGTCAGAAAAATGACCTTCAACACAAAATGAACCAGTATGTAAATTACGCAATACGCGTCACAAGAATCTATTCTTCTAGAAAGTGTAGTACTCATTGTGATGCATTCCATCACCCCAATTTCATGACTTTATCGTCAACAGTGCCAAAGAAATGACATAATACACAAAATTACCTAAAGCCTATGAAGACTGAAATACAGGTCAAAATTACCTAAAACCTATGAAGACTGAAATATAGGTCAAAATTACCTTCTTTTGTAAAAGACATGTATCCTCTCATCAGCTTCTAAAACCACACATAGTAACTGGAGAACGAAATAAAAGCACGAAAGCTAGTAGCGATATGCATCGTAAAGGTCCTCCACACTCTATAGTTTCCTTGGCAGGGCCTTAAACAGAAGAAATTCTGTTAGAAAACCAAAGTTTAGAGATGGGCATTCAGGGGCCATAAATCTTCTGACGTGGAATGCTGGAAATTCAACTCATTTGAGGTCTCATTAACTATAAAGGTGCATAATAACTTTGATGAAATGTAATATTCCTTAGTAACGTTTTTCTGCGGAATGCAAAGCTATGAGGACGGGCAATCAAGGGCCATAACTCTTCTAAATGATAATGTAGAAAACTTTAACTCAACTGATTCAAGATCGCATCAATATAAATTGGCATGCTAAATTTGATTCTAATGTAACAAAGCTTAGCAAAGTTATGCTACAGAAATAAAAGTCAGGAGGATGGAAAATCAGTGGCCATAACTTCTGTAACTGATGTTGTGGAATGCTGGAAATCAAACTTACTCAAGGTCTCATCAGTCTTAAGCCACATGGTAAATCTGGTTGAAATCCAAAAACATTTGGTGAATTTATCTTGCGTAAATGAACTTTTGAAGTATGATGAATCGGGGGGGGGGGGGGGGTCATAACTCTTCTGAACAAGACTAAAGGCACATGTAAATCTATGAGACAATGTTCATAACAAATTGCATCTGAATGTGTAAAATGGTTTATGAGCCATGCCAGTTACAAGCAACATCCAATGTACACACCAAATTTTGTATCAGATTATGTGGAATGGTTCCTGAGCTATGATGGTTCTAAGGATCTGCTTTAATTGATGGGAAAGGGTGAATAATTCCATCAAAATTGGACCCGAAAAGACTAAGCCTTTAACAGAAACATCTACATGTAATAGGCTATTCACCTACCAAAATGGCATCCATTTATGTGTAAGGGTTTCAGAGTTATACTGGTTATCCTCAACATCCCATGTGAATATATCGAATTAATTGTCAAGGGCCATAACTCTCTCCAAAATTTGAGCTGACGAGACAAAGCGCATATACTGCACATCAACGACTACGAGACAATGTACACACCAAATTGCATCATAATACGTCGAGCTATGCTGGTTACAAGGATCTACTGTAGTGGACATGTAATACTGATGGAAAGAGTGTATAATAACTCTGTTACAATTGGACATAAAAAGACGGAGCTTACAAAAAGGAACATCTACATCTAATATGCAATTAACCTACCAAATGGCATACAATAATGTTTAAGGGTTGCAGAGCTATGCTGGTTACAAGAAGTGTGAATAGAAGATAGACATACGGAAAAAGTGATTAGCATATGGTTCCTGCATCTCGATGCTGGGCACCAACAAATAAATTAACCAGTCTCATAGGTGTGAAATATAGGTCACAGTTACCTATTTTGGTCATAAGGGTGTGGTACTTATTGAGATGCATTCAGTAATCAAGTGTGAAGATTCTAGCATAAACAACGCCTGAAAAACAAGCAAATTCAATGAATATTTGTCCCCTGCCTACTGTTGTGGGGTCACCAAAAGTATACAATGATGAAATCTGACTGCGACCCTAATGAGAAAGCTGTAGAGTTACTAGGTGGACATGGAAAGTAACCAAGTTTCCTGTGTCGATCTCAAAGGGGATTAGAGTAAAAGTGCAGAAAAAAGGGAAGAAACTGATCAGTGATCTTGACTTTGAAGATAAAACCTTTACTCTGGTACATGAGATGCCATCAAATGGAGAAACGTAAGTGTGCCACGGTCCATTCCTGAACCAAACAACTTTTAAGACTTAAAGTAGAGACAAAAGCAACAATAAAATATATAACTGTGACCTTAACTTCGAAGACAGGATCCCAAATGTGGAATGCAATACATCTTCATGTACCACACATGACAAATATAGCAAGTTTCATCTCTTAAGCTCAAATGAATCTAATGTTACAGAATGGAAAGGAAAGTATGAAGGAAAACTTAAAACAATAACCCATTACCTTTACTTTGAAGATATGCCCCCCCCCCCCTCATATGGTATGCGACACACCTGCTAATGATGATGTATAAGTATACTAAATTTAATCTCTTGATCTCAAACGGCTATTAAATTATAGTGAGGAAACACGGTTGACATACATATCTCACGCAACGAAGTGGACACAGAGCTGCGCGTTTTCCCCCCATTCTTACGTATGAGGTGTTTCTTTCTACTCGCGGAAAAAATGGCGGATCATTTTTGATCTGGGGATTCCAGGCACTGAAAAACGTGCAGTAAGAAGGCGTGATTCTGGTTTAGTGTTGTTGGAAATATTTTTCATTAATACATGATTCATTTTTTAAATTATTCTTTGATACATATCACAAGATATATAAGCCTCGTGAATGTCGAATACTTGGCCGCAGTAGTCGACATTCGGGGTTGCGCTTGACAATCACAGCTCGATAAACCGTGTAGAACTGACTTGTTTAAATTCAGAAGTAATTCCCGTGTTAATAGTACGTAGTTCATCAATTCGACAAATGAAACAGAGAAAAAAATGTAATCTTATATAATTTAATCAAAGATGGAACGTTGGAAACGCATAGAATTAATCCATTGTGCCAAGACGAGTACACGGGCAGTGTATTTAAACTTGGCATCTTGAACTACACTGTTCGTCTGGACACATATTGATTTACTCCTCTTCCAATGGCAATTTGTTTCCTTTGGAGGGAGTGTGGGGGGGGGGGGGGTCTTTAGGAAAAAAGGTGGTATGATTTTGTTTTGCTCAGATCCAAATAGGCTTAAGTCAGGTAGTAATATGAAGAAAAATATAACCCCATTCTGCCACATAAATATTTAATACAAGACCTGATTATGCTATAAAAGTAAATTACAAATTTCATATGCTCATGTGCGAAAGTATAAGACTGTAGAAAAGGTGAAGCAAACTCATAAAAAAACACATGAAAACAAAATTCACTTCCTGGTTTCTGTAATTTTGTCTTTTTCTTTACTTTTAAAAAAAAGATAAATATGTAACTATGAATCAGTTCTAAACCCCATGCGCAGCTTTGAAAACCGTTCTACACGCGTGAAATAATCGCCAGCGCGAGACGACATTTACGAATCAAAAAGTGGCTAATATAAATTGGATTACATGGGTACTTTTTCAAGTACATTTTATATGCGGGCATCTTTCAAAAATATGACCAATGCGTGTATAAAAAAAAAAGTCTAATGCATCAGTGGGTGATTTACAGGTGTCCGCTACTTCATCATTATCCTTAACTGTGTCCCTCAGAACTAAGTCTCATCGCAGGTTAAAAAGAACAGTGAAAATAGGATTTCTGACATTACAGACAGAAAATGGCCAGGACCAGTTGGAAGGATTCCAATGTGGGCTGGCTGATCTGGCTCTCGGGGAGGCTGTTCCACATGATGACAGTGGGGGAACAAGCTTTTCTTGTACACTTATGAGGTCGTTTGTAACTGTCGGTATTTTGTACTTTGTGACCGCTCTAGTCCTAGACGTAGTAGATATGACTGGGCAGGTATGTCGACTAGGTGGTAGATGATCCGGTATAGCATGGTCACCCCACACTTATGCCTTCATTTTTCAGGCTCTCCCATCACAGTAAGTTCAGTATTGAAGTTATACTGCTAGTTCGCTGGTAGTCTGGTTTAAAAAATCTAGCTGCTCGCCTCTGGACTGCATGGATGTTGTTTATATCACCTTCTGTATGTGGGGCCCCAAGTAGCAGAGGCATATTCAAGTATGGGTGTACCAAGGGTTTTGTAGCCTTGTTCCTTAGGGACCATTTATTTTACCCCACTGCCAGGATTTGTTTAAAAAATTCCGTTGCCAAATAGTATGAAAATAATATTCTTGCTCCGATGTACAAAAAATAAAATAAAATAAAAAAAAAAAAATTATATCCACTAGCTGAGGTAAAAGAAGAAAGATCCCAGTCCCCCCCCCCCCCCCACCCCCCCCCCACCT